>OZ024908.1:21521776-21869276 GCA_964017125.1 Flabesymbios commensalis | reverse complement strand
GGATCAAATTTACTGCCGTCTGGCGATTACATCAAGAACTGCGGAAAGAAGCGACATGAAATGGTGAATATTGCTAGTTATATCAATCTATTGGTTTGTGATAAAGCTCTGTTCCTATTACTGAAATGCAAAACCTCGTCTCTGTGCGCTGTGTATGTACACTTTATGTGTACATTTAATCTGTACTCTTTATCTAAAAACTCTTTATATCTGCCCTTTATTTGTACCCTTCATATCTCAGCATTAAATTGTTGTCTGCGCACTTAAAATATATTTGTCGGCGTCGGCACACTGGATATGTACACTTAATCAGTACAATATTTTAGGAATTTTAGTTTTTGAAATGGAAAAAAGAATATAAAGCTGAACATTTCAGGATGTGTTCAGAATGTCCTCCTTTATTACCTGTAAAAAGTCCCAAAGTTTTCCCTCAGCGGAACATCCTTTGTTTTGACAAAATTCAAAATGGCCGCTAAGCGCCATGTTGAAGTTGTAATTCCTGAACTATTTGACATACATTTCAATGTAATATCTCATTTTCACATGATTTTTAATGCTGAATTCAGTTCTGAAGCTATTATAATTTTTTAGGGTTTCGTTAAAGGATAAATTCAAGATGGCCGCCATTTGAGGCTTGATTGGGAGCAAGTCTATTGTCATTCGTATTTGAGCTACATATAAGCTTTTAAATCTATAAATTACAGATAACCACTCTTTTATATAAACATCCCTAGAGACACCAGACATATGCGCGATGCCGGTCCAATGTTGGCTCATCATCTGCCCAGCGCTGGACCGGCGTTGTGCATATGTCTCGTGTTTGCTGGCATATCATTCAGAGTCACGTGTTTAAATAAACCTCTGAGTCGATGGTGGACCATATCTGGATTAATGTTATTTACCCAGAGAACACATAGAGACTTTGACCGGTGTCGTTGTTGATGTTGGACCGGCGTCTATGACGCTGGTCCAACATTGAGCTAGCTCTAGGTCGAAGTCCTGTGTACACTTTTTACTTATTTACTCTATTCGCACATTAACACAATAATACAATACAAAGGGGCGCGGGTGGTGGGCCGATTCTGGAGCAAAGTTTGGACAGCGTCGTTAATGCTAGAACAGCTTTGCCCCAGCGCTGGTACAACCTTCGTGTTTGCTGTATGTTTGGCGTTGTATAGGTGCTGTGCAGATGTGTTGAGCTTGCTGGACTATGATGTTATTATTTTTAATTAACATAATAAAAATTATGCTTATTTTTATTTCATAATGTATGCTTATTTTAATCTCATTATTCTTATTACATGCCATGTAATAACTAATGTATGGAATATTTTATCAATAAAAAAAATTAAAAATTACTAGTATGTCCTCCTTTAATATAAGTAAAATAAAACAAAGTTCTCCCTGAGCGGAACATCCTTTTTTTGCTAAATTTTAAATAACCGCCAAGCGCTATGTTGAAGTTGTAATTCCTGAACTCTTTGACAAATATTTTAATGTGATACCTCATTTTCACAGGATTTTTAATGCTGAATTCATTTATGAAGCTATTATTGTATGGTTTCGGTAAAGAATAGATCCAAGATGGCCGCCATTTAAGGTTTGATTGGGAGCAAGTCTATTGTCATTCGTATTCGAGATACATATACGTTTTAAATCTAAAAATTACCAGTATTTAATGACAAAAAATAGCTTTATACCTAAAAGAAATATGCAGTAGAAATTTTAATGTATTTATTTCATAATAAATAATAGCCAAAACATCATTTTCAATCAATAAAACAACGTCAGTCTGAGAGAGTTGTGCCATTTTTTCCTAATCATCAACCTGAATTTTATTAATTAGCAATGGCTTACTGTACCCAGTTCCCATTCAGCTTGTGTACCTTGCAGACCTGCTGCATCGAAACATGCAACCAACTTCTGTAACCACACCCAATCGTTTTCATTAATTTGAGAGGTGCTGCATCAAGCTCCGTAAAAACTGGTTACAGGTTTTCATTTAAAAATTACCCTCCCAGCCTGTTGGTGGTAATCTGTTCCCATGCAATTATTGTACATGTAGATATGTCAGTGATAAATGTGATTTACTGCTGCTTCAGCTGGGGTCCTAAGCAAGTGTCATAAGCAAGGACTCACACTACAGTCCACAGGGTCATAGGCAAGGTCTCACACACAAGCCTGCATGGTCATAGGCAAAGACTCGCACCCGAGCCTACAGGTCTCAGGCAAGATCTCACAACCCAGCTCGCAGTGCCTATGCAAGGACTCACACACGAGCATACATGGTCCATAGGCAAGGAATCACACCGAGCCTGTAGTGTCCCAAGCAAAAACTCACACTCGAGTCCACAAGGTCCTGGGCAAGGTCTCACACCTAACCCTACAGGTCCTAGGCAAGGACAAACACCCGAGTCAGCGGGTCCTAGGCAAGGTAATACACTGGAGTTTGCAGAGTCCTAGGCAAACATTCACACCCAGGCCCGCAGGGTCCTAGGCAAGATGTCACACCTCACATGTCGGCATAATGGGCCAATGCAAGGTATCGCACACGAGCCTGCAGGATCCTAAGGAAGGTCCCATCTATTATGTTTATATATATTTGATGCAACATTAATAGGAGCACGAATAAGTTTGTTTTGTGTTTGAAATAACGAGGCCCTCCAGATGGCCCATTCGATCCGGCTGTGGCTCGAAACTCACGAGCTACTGGGCTCGAATCCTGGTTGTGTCAGATGTTTGTCATCGAGGTTGTGCATATACAGTGCATATTGTGCATATACAGTGCTCAAAACTTGTCAAATGCATGCATGGAGTGTGCAGTGATGTCTGTGGCACTGTGCACTATAAAGACCCCTTGAAGTTATTCGATAAGAGTAGGGCATAGTCCCTTCCTTCTACCGCGATATTGCCATGATTATACAGAAAGCAACGTTATTCAATACTCACTTGAAATAACGACACGTGTATAGATTACAGATATTTTGTAGTGTGTTTTAGCTGGATAGGTCTATATCTTAAAACCTCAGTGGGACAGATAAACGTGTAAAACACAATATCAATTTATCAATGATGATAACGGCACCAAAATTGGTCTGTGTGTGCACATGAGGGCACTTAACAGCATGTTAGCCAAACATTAAATAAAAATATCCGTGATTTTTTTCAATTTGACCACCATGATATGTGATAGGCATATATACATGAATTATTTTATTGCCACTACTTGTTTAGTTTTTATGTGATATTGTTATGTTTTATCATGTATACAATTTCCAAATGGCTAAATCTTGACAAAAATTCAAAAACCTGTCAAAATAAATAAAAAATGGCCACCACAAAAAATAATATTGATTATTATATTATAAAAGTTTTTAGTGCATCTAAATGCATATGACAGTTCTTCATTATTAGATAAGCCTGACTGTGTTTAATTATAACATTAGTATTTCTTTCCATACACAAAATTACAATGCCCGTTCAGCAGATACTTGTCAGTCACCACACTGAACACATGCAAAACATGTAAAACACGCGTACAAATGCATTCCAATTTCTTGCTTCCAATCTCAATCTGTTTAATAGTTTTTTTTCAAAGCTTTTCTCATATCTGATTGATGTCTGATTTCGGATGTAATTGGTTTGTCTCGTGAGATAAATTGATTTTTTTGTGAATTAGGTTTATTGGGTCCCTGCTTCCCGAATATCTGTTATGACGAAATACTATTATATTTAGTAATAGCAGATACACATGTACAAGCATTAATTCATTTATTAAATATTACTTTTGCAAATATACTGAATTGTTAAAGGCTTTTTAGTGCTGTTTTAAGGCTGGAGCAACACCGAGGACAATTTACTGGACTAAACCATACTTGATTCCAGAAATACTTTTTACTGCCACTACGTTTCCAAATAAAAAATAATGTAGACACAAATTACATAGTTTCTGAAATTGTTCTGCTTCCCCAATGCCGGCCATTTTAAATTGTGCAATGACAGAAGCTTTGAAATGTTAAAATGGAGCCAGAATTAGGCTTCTCGTGAAAAATTATGCTGAAAAAAATTATTACAAATGAATATATTTGAATTTCTTCATTTGTTACAATTTCAGTATTGGATCAGGCGGCCATTTTGGATTTTTGCAAACAAAACACTGAGAATGAGGCTTTTAAACTTAAAACGAAGACCTGAAATGAGTTCCCCGTGAAAAATTAAGTGAAAAAGAGGTATTACAAAGGAATATATGTTAAATTATTCGTATGTTACAATTGTTTCCTTGCCTCTGGCGGCCATTTAGGATTTTCGCCAAAACAAACATGTTCCGCTCCTGGGAAACTTTGGGACTTTTGACAGGTCATTAAGGATGATGGACTAATTATACTTTATCAATTATTCATGTCATATTTACATTTAGCTACATACTTTATTTATAGACTTTCAACTAGATTTATCTGTACACTTTATGTATATCCATTATCCATATTTGTGTGTGTATATTTTTTATCTCTACACTAAATCAGGGGCGCATATATTATTTATAGTTTGTTTTACTTGTGTCGTTTGTATCTTACTATATGGATCATAGGTGTACAAACATGTATAATTTCTTCATCAACGAATCAATTAGCAGATTATAAAGCTTTTCACACTGATTATAATTCTGTGAAACTCAATGGCCTTGACCTCCTTTGTTTTCACCGAGTTGGCTAATACAATGAAGTATGGGGAAGGGATGTTATATAACCTTGTTTTCACCGAGTGACGTCACTGCGTTTCACAGAATTCCCACGAAGCATCCAAAGCACCCGTGACAAGCCAGAGCGAATAGACATATTATTGACGGACATATTGCTCTCTCCTACTTGATCTGTTGATTGTTAAAAGTAAGCTATGAGATATGATCTGTAACTTTATTCAAGACGTTACTAATATTGAATTATTATCATAGTGTTGCCATAGTTACGTAAATCTAGCTCTTTGTTTATCCTGGGGAACGCGTGTAAAATATGTAAAATAGGTTAAGGATAACCATGACACAACAACATTTATATAACAATTGAAGCTTAGATATTATACAAAGACTTGGTTGTCATTGGATAATAATTATAGAAACAGTTGATCAACAACAGTATTGTAAGTATGTTGCTACGACAAAATACATTCGTCCCCTATGCACTGGAAGGAGACACTGACACATTATATTTTTCAGTGTTATAGTTGGCGACTGATACCATGTTTAAAATGATTCTAGTGATGTCACTGTCATGGCTGCACTGTATTAGAGCAAATTCTCACATAGTGACGTGAAACAGCGCACCGTAACCAGATAACCCAACAAACACGACACATTAAAACAATGTTGGTTTAACGTTGGGTCAGCTGACCCAACGTTAAACCAACAGTGTTTCAATGTGTCGTGTTTGCTTAGAATTCTGCTGTGCACAGGCAAAACAGCAGCTGCTTACTTAGCAAGTCAACAGGAAACTGTTATTGTTTGTTCTTGCATGGCATATTATACGGTGAATACTGTGAGCTGTTGGAGCAGACCTAATCCCCAATTATCTTGAGCTCAGAAAGTCAGTCCATCACCAGTAAGTGGTGGTGGTGAACAAGGGCTTACCAGCAACCAGCAACACAGTAGTATGTTTACAAGGACAAAATTAAAGGGAGAATATTTAAGGATTTTTTAAATTTATTGTCAGCTTCCTTTCCATTTAGATAGCTTTGTGGCGTTTTATATCATCTATGGCAATATCGCGATATGTTGTATTTTGTGACTTTTTCGAATGATTTCAAGGATTTTTGCTTTGTCACAATGTGTCACAGGGTAGCACCGCATACTTCCAATAGTTTGTAGCACCGCATATGAGACTTTGGCCCAACGTTGGCTAATTGTTGGCCCACCGTCTACGACGCTGGCCCAACAGTAAGCTAACAACAGTGAGCCCAACGCCTCATGTTTGACGGGTAGAGAGTGGTGTAGTACTGGGGCTAGTCGAGCAAACCCTCAATTCCCATAGTGGTGATTGGTCTCATTAATCTCAATCAGTCTCTTTTACCTTCATTTTACAGCAGACTCATGACTTGAAATCGCTACATATCATGTTCATGTTTTCAAAATGCCCATGACCCTCTAGCATGGAAGACCGCCCCCATAAATGACTTAACAAATATCTAAGCACCCACTTATTTTAATTCTGGATACGCCACTGTGCTCAACTATGATAACATCCGGCCTGTGACTCTAATCCACATTCGAGCTAAATGGGCCACCACGGTAGGCTCATTTGAGATGTAGACCAACAGTGCTGAGTGCACATATCATTATAAGATACACTTGTGCTACCAAATCTATGCTGAGTTGAATTACGCACCTATCACATCCTACGCCAAAAGAGATGCTAAGTCAGCTGAATCCAGAGTGTATTTTTTGCTATACATATTATTTCAAGCTCCTTGGTAATACACGTTACATCCACGTAAAGGCAAACACAAGTAATTGCTTACTTGAAAAGTAATGAGCTACTGTTTTTGTCTTTACATGGCAGTCATGTTCATAGAATGGGCTTACCAGCTCACCACACTTTTACCCAATTAACCGATGCCCAATTACCGAGTGAGATTCCCTGCCAAACGACCTCCGGGTCACTGACCTCTACTACACAATAAGAGACGTACATGTTGAGATCAGCCCATCTCGAAGTCTCTTCTATACGCTTCACTGCTCAGTTTGATTTTGTCGTTCGAGATTGATATTCGTACGAGCAAGGAATATCATTCTATATTCCCTGGTACGAGAAAAGACATACTGCATCGTTGGGTACGGCGAGATGGGCTGATCTCAGCACTCTTCGCCATATCAAGCCCTAATGCTCGGGCTTGATATGCTGACTTGTGCTGTGATGAGCCCATCTCGCTTTCCCAACGATGCCGTATGCAATTATATTCACAGATTCACGAAAGGAGCGACGAACATCATGAACGTTGTATGTGATGTTGAAACATAATAGTCGAGACTCCATTTCTGAAACGGAGCCTAGAAAAAGGTCCATGCGGACATCATTAGTAGAATATGGAGACATCCTCATTCTTATAGGAAATTTCCCGTAGAATGCGAAAATCACTGTCTCCAAACTGAAATATAGTCCGATCACTGTCAAATTAGCCATTTTCAAAATGGCCGCCAAAAAGTTGCTGTAAAAAAATAAAATCATAATAGCCGGCCTAAAAATACATTCAAACGCTATATTATTACTAATATATTAGTGCCGAATGTATTGCCGGCACAATTTGTACTTTTTTGCTCATATAAATTGTCCAAATTCAAGATGACCGCCAAAATTGCTGACAAATCGTGTTTTTGATCATAACTTTCAAATCACGCAAACAAGCAAAGGTGATTTCACTAAACCAGTTGAGCATATGTGTGTTTAGTAAGGTTATCTATCTGAGAGTATGGCAAATGAAATGGTAGTGGTTGAAAAGGCCACCAGAGGTCATTTAAAGTCATCATCAAAGGTCATTTCAAAATATAAGGGTGATTTAACTAAAAACTTTGACTAAGTTTGTGTCTGGTATCATTGGAAAGGTTATCTGGCCCGTGGGAGTCTGAAAATAGACATTAAGATGCTGGCAGTGGTGGGATTGTACATTGGAGATTATTGAAAGTCACTAAACAAGGTCATTTGAAGAGATACAATTTTATTTAACTGTGAAGTGTGATCAGGTCTGTGTTAATTTTTCTATATCGGGGTATGGGCAATGGGTGTTGAAGTGTCAGTAGCAGTATGATATCCCACTGGGCACACGACGTTATTGCAACGTTGAATCAACGTCACTGACGTTGATTCAATGTCGCAGCAACGTCGTGTGTCGATGGGGATGCCCCCAGAGGTTACTTTCAGGGGTGCAAATTTGACTAAAGGTTTCACCAGCCCAGAGCGAAATCCAACTAGCCCTTACAATCTTTTACTATGTATTTGTAAGGAAAATTCACTAGCCCTTACAGTATTCCACCAGCCTCGTGTTACCGGGCTAGTGCAAATTTGTATCCCTGAGTTTAGATCATTACCCAAAAGAATTTGAATTGATAAGCGAAATTTAAGTGAAAAGTTTGACCAGGTTTGTGCCTGGTCTCATCTTTGAATCAGACGCGGGATGCAACTGTTCATCTTCATTTGTAGCATCCTCTTCCAGAATTAAATTACAGACACTAGTAGAGTATAGTGATGTAAAGCAAGTTTAATATGACTGTATAGACTAGTATATCATATTTATTGGGTTCAGATCTCCCTCGCTACCTTCTTCATCTGTATGTATAATTTTTTTTTTTCACTATATTTATATAGTAGTGATTATTGAGTAAGTGAATGTATTATAAATTTAGGAGACACAGGGAGAACTGGGGCAATAAGTAGTGTTAGGCATCGGGTACACTTTTCTCTTCGTAAGTGTCCCACTTCTCCACGTACGATTCCAGTACTTCTTCATCAACTGGATATTTATTGTGTAAATGTGTTCATATACTGTATCTAAGGAGATATATGAAATTGTCCCACTTTACCCCATCAGCTGTTCCACTTTTTACTGAGCCGTCACTCTCCGTCACGTTTTAATATTTTTTGCAGGTGGGAAATGTGCTTACCATTACATATCACTAAAATTGTAACTAATAGTGTTTAACAATATTCCCCAATCTACATGCTGGGTACAATCAAACTGACCAAAGTTATAAAAAACATAAAGTAGGATGGAATGACGACAGTGAAATGGTATCTCAGTTCTTCTGGTTCTTCACTAATTCTCCTAAATTATAAGCTTCCACATCTTGATTCTGATTTTGCCAAAAATACAGCAAGATAATGAGTTGGGCGCACTCCATTTTGCGATGAGATAGTTGCATCACATTTTTATAATAAGTATCTGACCCTCCAATACATGACTACTGCACAACAGCAACAACTGCTGATGCTTTGAAGCGCTTAGCTGTACTTCACTACATTGACACGTGTGTTAATATCGCATCATATTACCATACCTACCGGTATCAGGCTCTACAAAAATATTTAAGATGTTTAATTCATGCTCATTTGATTAATTGACAATGAAACCATATGTACAGACACTAATTTCATAGATCTAAAAACATATTGTTAGTTAGTTGTAAAAACAGATTATTTTTGAAAATTTGGTCGTTTTTAGTGTTTAAATGTGATAGCGAGTTCATATCTTGTGGCTGACGTGGGTGATTCGCCGCCCCAAAGATTTTTGCTTGTGTATTCAAGCCAGGTTAGAGCACTTTTTATAATAATATGGCAAAAAAGGGGTGTTTGAGCAAAAAAAATGGCCTGAGGGAAAAAAAACCCTTAAGCTACAGCTACAAATTGGTTCTCTTTCATTTGTGCATCTTTTATCACATTTTAAACCATTTTACCCAATTTAGGGTACTTATTATAATAATTGGTCAAAAAACGCGTAATGAATCCACCACTGCTTTGATTAAATAAACTGCTAAAAGCAATAATAAACAGTTTTGTAGATATCTTTGGTGAAACATAATATTTAAAAATACTTACCACTTTTTTGAAAAAAATATGGGTGGGTGAAAAATGCTTCGGCGAATTCTTTATGGTATTTTTTATATCAATTTGTCGAAAAAGGGGTGCGATCCCCCCACACCTTATGTATTCGCCCCTGTCTTGACTAAATAAACTGCTAAAACAATAATAAACAATTTTGTAGACATTTCTGGTGAAACATATATATTGAAAAAAAATAAAGGGTGTTGAAAATGCCCTGAACAAAGCTCATGCAGTACAGCTACAAGGTGGTTCTGCTTCCAATATGGATAAGTATAGCTACTCTAGTCCAGCTCTATAACAAATTTGGTGCTTTTAACACGATGAGAACGATTCTCCCAAAATATTAATCAAATCCGCTGAACTAATACACAGGTTATGATAGAAAGACCATTTGGCAGCCATTTTGTCAGCCATTTTGAATTTTGACAATTTACATGAGCAATAAAGCAAAAGTAATGCCAGCAATGGTTTGTGCATCCATCGATTTGTAATATTAGAGGGTTTGTATGGAATGTTAGGCCGTTTATTAAGATTATATTTTGTTACGATAACCTCTTGGCGGCCATTTTGAAAATGGTTAATTTGACTATGAGCGGACAATATTTCTTGGAGACAGTGATTTCTGGAATCTACGCAAAATTTCCTATAAGAATGATAATGTCTCCTAATTCTACTCTTGATGTCCGCATGGACTTTAGTTTACCAGAATGGAGTCTCGACTATAAAAAATAATTTTGAAAATGAAGCGATATGATTTGTGGGTTCATGGTATTTTCGATTATTATTTCGTCCTACAATGTGAAACTGGGAGTTTATGTGTTGATTCCAGCTTCTAATTTCACAGGAACCCTGATTGAATCACCAACCAAGTTGAGGTTGATACGTGTTGCATATCGTGATTTGCCAACACCCGATGAATACAAGAAGTTACATCTTATATCTCATAATTATGTATGTTTTGTTAAATAAAACGGTACATACAGTCAGTGCATAATAAACTCCCTCTAAAATTCTTGAAGATTTTTTGTGAAAAAGAAACTTCGTAAAAATTCGTAAAAAAAAATATATTTTCAACAATTTTTTCGTCCTAGCTTTTTCTTTTAAATTCTTTTCTTTTTAACGCTTTTTTTTTGACGATTTTTTTTTGACGAATTTTCTTTTTTACAAATTTTCTATTTCGTTTTCAAATATTTTTTATAAAACAATTTTTTTTTTGCCAATTGTCTTTGAATTTTCGTTTTTTCGTGCGTCACTTTTCAAAAATGGTGAGACTAGCTCTGTTTGCGCAAC
The DNA here is from genome assembly GCA_964017125.1 of Flabesymbios commensalis. Lineage (NCBI taxonomy): Eukaryota > Metazoa > Annelida > Polychaeta > Terebellida > Flabelligeridae > Flabesymbios > Flabesymbios commensalis. The sequence continues at coordinate 21,858,402 of OZ024908.1, read as the reverse complement.
AGCGTGTTGATAATTTGAAATAGGAGGGTTTATCATTTATGCAGATTCGGAAACACTTGATGAATGAAGACGGGTTTGTGTGCTCTACAAAATCAATATGTAATTTTTGGATATATTATCGTACAACTGCATGGTCATGTGAAAGCGAAACAGGGAGGCAGCAGGAAAGGAAAGCTCCCAGAGCAAAACAACGACCAGACAGCAAAGAAGTTACGAGACAAGATATTTGAGCACTTTGGTTTTAATGTAGAGAGGTCCAAAGCACAAAGGGCACGACACAAATTAGGATGGACATTGAACGGCACGAGGTACTGCCAAATAATCAGCGAAACTAACAAACAAAACCGTTTGAAATTTGCTGTGAGATGCTTAAAAATAATGAAAATTTTGATAACGTTATTTTCTAAAATCGGACGAAAATTGAAATAGAATATCTCACCAAGAAGCAGTACAGAAATAAAGGACAGGTTATAATACACCACCGCATTGGGCTATTTCCAAAACATCTGAACAAGGCAACATCTTAAAGTAGAGACTACCGACTTGTTTAACGATGGCGTTTCCTGGCATTCAGTGACTCGGCGACCAGTCGCCATATTAGGCATAATTTTCCCATAGAAATGATCGGCCGTGTAGCAATAACAGTTTTCTGTAATAGTAGACCTATCCCGAGCTTCAGATGTAGGGCCACACCACACAACAAAACATCACCGGCCATGATATCACGGAGAGGTTCAAAGATACAGAGAGGATAATTATGTGTGACCAAGTGACCATTGTTACCAACAACGAAAATTATTTTCTTGAGAAAAAATATTAAAGAATTATTTTACTTTTCGTTATCAACAACAAAAATTATTTTCTTAAAATCAAAAATAAAATAATTATTATTTTTGGCTTTAAAGAAAAGATAAGAGAAGAAAAAGAATTTTCGTTTTATTTCGAAAAAGAAAATAATTCTTTTTAATTCTTTACGAAGTTTATTTTGGAAGTTTATTGTGTACTGTACTGTATAGCATATTAAGACAGTTGATTTCTTTCTGTGACAATGTTGCCAATGATTTTAGCCCTCCAAAAACACACATCAGTAAACCAAGGTTGGTTTATTGTTGTGCCAGTTAATGGGCGTGATTTGATAGAGCGCTTGATGTGATAACCAAGTCACTCACTCCCTGCACACGTTGGGACGAACTATGTGTTTGCGGAAATTTTCAAAATCTGCAAAATCATATATTGGTCCATAACTTGAGCTCTAGAACAGCTACAGTCACGATTTGTTGTGGACCATGATGAATCAAATAGAAGATGAGAAGGATGTTTTATAGATACTTTGAAATCAACGGAAAAAAACTTTTTTCAGGCGTTTCCGATCATTCTTTGTCGCGAATACGAAAAAGGTCGATTTCGACCAATTATTTCTTATAGCATTATTTAGTCTGTATTATGATAGACAGTACATTGTTTCTCAATGATAAATGTTTTGCTAAAAGACCATGATTATTCCACCAAAAACCGTAAACGCGATAGCGTAGAAACTAAACATCTTCAATAAACGAGAATTTTACAACACTGAAAAGGAAAACTTACTAAATTATGTGTCTTAAGGGGTTTTGTCAAGTTAAAAAATATCAAAAAATCCGAGAAAAACTCGGAAGTGGGTGTGTGGGTCAAGCCCCAACTCGGCTTTGTGTTTTTTGGGCAATTTGGTGTTTTTCTGTGTTTTTTTTTGCTGTACATGTTTCCAATATAAAAAAAATGGTTAGGGGGGTCTTTTTTGTGTCGCGAGTATGAAAAGGACTCCTTAAATTCAAACGATTATTTAGTGTAGCGTTATTTAGTGTGTTTTATGATGTTGATGGATAATTTGTTGAAAAATAATAATAGATAATGTAGTTTCTAGCTTTTCGTGTCCCAGTTTCATTAGATAAAACTGATTTTCAAGCTTGTGTTTTAATTTACTTTTTTTCGGCACAAAAATGTGTATTTGTCATCTCACGATGAGCACCAGCCATTGGGCACTCTACACATTTAACGCTTTACTCGCCATATTATTCAATTGGAATTTTCATCCACTTGAAGTTGTGTCTCGCTGACGCGATCCACAACTTCAAGTGAGTGAGAAAATTATTCAGATTTGACAAAATGGAGGTCAACAAATTTCAAATCTTGCTGATTAATGTCACGTTTTATCTTTAACAGGTTTAAAAGCTGATTTGCAATATGCTAATAAAAAATGTAAAAAACGAATATGGACGGCACCGGCGGTTAAAGGGATACCCAGCGGTCGACACAGACGGAGTGACAGACCAGAAGTGAAGTAAGTGTTTGATGTGATTAGACTGCTCAGCTTGCTAACTGATTCACTGCCCGGCCACAAAAATCTGGCACATGGTGCGTGAATACGCGCAGGGTTCTTAACCCTTTGAGCTCTGAATTTTTTTTATGAAAAACCTTGGAGACCAAAGGGTTTTATTCAATTTGAAATCATCATTTAATCGTATTATTCAGCTCTTTCTGGTTCGTTTGAATACCTCTGGTATGGGTCTACGGCCATTAAAAATATTTTCACTCTCACAGTGCCGGGACCGACTTTTGTCTTCAGAATCTGACGTCTACAGACGTCAGATTCTGAAGACTAAAGTCGGTCCTGACGTGGAATGCCTCACAAAGTGCTACATCTGCAAACTCCCCAGATGAATCGATCAGAGTGCTGACCTAATCTTAATTGATGGGGTTATATTGATTGATTATCCCTAATTATAGACCCCGTCGCGGCATCTCCCCGGCCAAAGGGGCTGCAGATAAAGGCGGTATAGTCCGATATGAAGCCGGTTAGCAGGCTGAGATGCCACGGATATTGATCTCACTGGCCACAAAAAACAGCCAGAATGTGTGACAAATCGCAAGCTGCAGCCTGCATCGCAAACTGTAAAAAGCGAGCTGGTATAAGACACAAGGGAAACGCTGTAACGACCTGACTGCAAGGTTCATCTGCTGTCCTGAGTTAGTTATTTACCCAGCAAACACGACACGTTGACCCAATGGTGGCTCAATGCTGGGCTAGCGTCCTGTCCTATAAGCCGTCGATTTTTTTTAACCCTTTAACCGCCAAATTATTCATTTTGAATTTTCACCCACTTGAAGTCGCGTCTCGCTGACGCGATCCACAACTTCAAGTGAGTCGAAATTATTCAGATTTGACAAAATGGAGATCAACTGTTTTCAAATTTTGCTGATTGATGTCACATTTTATCCTTAACATGGTTAAAAGGTTGCACTAAATGTGCTAATAAAAAATGAAAATATATGCGAATATATGCGGCACCGGTGGGTAAAGGGTTAACAAATCAACGTACTTTATGCCATGTCAAATTATATCATAATAATACATGTTATATTAATGATCTGAAAAATATTAGTAAAACAATTTAGTACATTCACGGTAGCCTCGGTGATAAGCATTACCAGCTAACACGAGGCGTTGGCCCAATGTTGGGCTGATGTTGGACCAGGGTCGTAGACGGTGGGCCAACATCGGTTCAACATTGGGCCAACGCCTTGTGTTTGCTGGGCACTTCATATATTGATAATTTCACATGTATACATTTAAATACGACTAGGATTGTATTGTAAAAATTTGAATAATATTATTTCGAATTGAATGAAATGTTGTATAAGCGAGGTATATAAGTCTCGCTTATACGTCGCTTTCAATAACACGTATACAAAGTTTTTGACATTTGTCGGCAATAAAATCTGTGTATATTCTATGCATAGTGATAACATATAATAATAAATTGTTGATGTTGAAAATCAAATTGGACAGCAGATTGTAATACTAACATATTCAATAACATTTCAATATTTTATTCAAAGGTGTGTGATATATATTTGGCAAGATTGTCTTCGCATACTACATAACAGTACATTATGGAAGCAATTCTCAGAAAAACGTAGCGTTTGCCTTAGGTGAAAGCGTTGGGGAGAGTTTGATCGGCTATTATAAATACAGTACTTGTGCAATGTATCATGGTTATATCTGTTGGAATGTATATATTATATTATGAGCTACTGAACAAATACTTGAAAGACTCTAAAATCGATGATGTCTTTTCATGAGTCAATTGAGTCGACACTACAGATGTTATCTTCCCCGTACCATTGACACGCAGACCAGGGCTACACGTGTTTGTCCTTAGGGACGGCTTTATAGTCCAGCCTCTTTGATCTGACCAGCGGGCTGCTATGGTAACAGCTGAATCTACATTCTGCCTCTGCAGCTGCCCAGGGCTGTATGGACGTTTGACCACGGCATTGTCCGGTCGTGAATGTCATACAGAATGCAACGTGTTGACACAAGTTGTTAGACATCAGGCATATGCTAATGTGAAAAGCTAGCCTGTCTTGTAAAGTTAAGCAGCCGTAACTGATTACTTTTCTAGTCAGCAGCTGCTGCTCTTTGCCTTTGCTATCATCAGTATTCTCGAGTGATTCAAGTTTGAACACTTATTTCTAGTAACTAATAAGGATGTGTAAAGTCAGATTTTCATAACATTTAAAAAAAAACTTTCACTCTGCTTGAACAGCCTGCGTGATTACAATAAACATTTCACAGAGCTTCTTCATCCTGCATGCCACAAGTCACCGTACTTCGTCACTCTGTTTCGTCATCATGCACACTTCTTGTTCACCCTGCTTGTTCATCCTGCTGGTTTGTCCTGCTTCTTCACTCTGCTTGTTCATCATACACGTCCAGCGTGCTTGTTCACCCTGCTTGTTTACCCTGCTTGTTCACTCTGCTTGTTCATCCTGCTTGTCCACCCTGCTTGTTTACCCTGCTTGTTCACTCTGCTTGTTCATCCTGCTTGTCCACCCTGCTTGTTTATCATGCACGTTCATCATACACGTTCACCCTGCTTGTTCACCCTGCTTCTTCACTCTGCTTGTTCACCCTGCTTGTTCACCCTGCTTGATCACCCTTTTCGTTCACTCTGTTTGTTCACCCTGCTTGTTCACCCTGCTTGTTCACCTTGCTTGTTCACCCTGCTTGTTCACCCTGCTTGTTCAACCTGCTTGTTCACCCTATTTGTTCACCCTGTTTGTTCACCCTGCTTGTTCACCCTGCTTGTTCACCCTGCTTGTTCACCCTGCTTGTTCATCATACACGTCCACCATGCTTGTTCACCCTGCTTGTTTATCCTGTTTGTTCACCATGCACGTTCATTGTACACGTTTACCATGTACATTCACCATGCTTGTTAACCCTGCTTGTTTATCATATTTGTTCACCATGTACATTCATCATACACGTTCACCATGTACATTTACTGTGCTTGTTTACCCTGCTTGTTCACCCTGCTTGTTTACCCTGCTTGTTCATCCTGCTTGTTCACCCTGCTTGTTTATCATGCACGTTCATCATACACGTTCACCCTGCTTGTTCACTCTGCTTGTTCACCCTGCTTGATCACCCTTTTTGTTCACCCTGTTTGTTCACCCTGCTTGTTCACCCTGCTTGTTCACCTTGCTTGTTCACTCTGCTTGTTCACCCTGCTTGATCACCCTTTTTGTTCACCCTGCTTGTTCACCCTGCTTGTTCACCCTACTTGTTCACCCTGTTTGTTCACCCTGTTTGTTCACCCTGCTTGTTCACCTTGCTTGTTCACCCTGCTTGTTCACCCTACTTGTTCACCCTACTTGTTCACCCTGTTTGTTCACCCTGCTTGTTCACCCTGCTTGTTCACCCTGCTTGTTCACCCTGCTTGTTCACCTTGCTTGTTTACCCTGCTTGTTCACCCTGCTTGTTCACCCTGCTTGTTCACCCTACTTGTTCACCCTGCTTGTTCACCCTGCTTGTTCACCCTGCTTGTTCACCTTGCTTGTTCACCCTGCTTGTTCACCCTGCTTGTTCACCCTTCTTGTTCACCCTACTTATTCACCCTGCTTGTTCACCCTGCTTGTTCACCTTGCTTGTTCACCCTGCTTGTTCACCCTACTTGTTCACCTTGCTTGTTCACCCTGCTTGTTCACCTTGCTTGTTCACCCTGTTTGTTCACCCCGTTTGTTCCCCCTACTTGTTCACCCTACTTATTCAATCTGCTTGTTCACCCTACTTGTTCACCCTGTTTGTTCACCCTGCTTGTTCACCTGCTTGTTTATATTGTTTTTTCACTATGCGCGTTCATCATGCACGTTCACCATGTACATTCACCCTGCTTGCTCACCCTGCTTGTTCACCATGCACGTTCACCATGCACGTTCACCCTGCTTGTTCACCCTGCTTGTTTAGCCTGCTTGTTTAGCCTGTTTGTTCACTATGCACGCTCATCATGCACGTTCACCATATACATTTACCGTGCTTGTTCATCCTGTTTGTTCACAAAACCTTTTCTGTGAACACGAGACGTTCACCCACTGTTGTATTATTGATTATCTGCACAAGTGGTCTACTCTCTGACGATTGTACATGTATATTATATCAGGTATCAAAACCAGCCAATCCCCTCTGACTAAGTGCTGGTATATAAATTCTTGTAAAATATAATAATGTGGTGTAAAGTCAGTAGTTTGTTTTTTTGAAATTCAATATATTGGGCCGGTTTCGGTTTTGCAATAATTCTCCCACGCAATTCACATTTCAATGCTTCAAGGTTAAATATTAGGATAACTTCCTCCACCTTGAGCCTTGGTATAAACCATAGATCTAGATCTATGGTATAAACATATCTACTTGGAAATCCCAATAAATATGTTTATACCAAGGCACAATGTGGACAAAGTTTCCATAATATTTAAAAATGTCACGTTTAAAGAATGAGAGCATTGCAGAACGTCCTTATTGTGATACGGTTGTTTATTCACTATTTTAATCGCACATTTTTTGCATGGTGCATAAATGCAACGACGGTTTAGAAGGCTACACTTTTAATCTAACCATAGAAAACAATAAATCCCCTGTTGTTTTTTCAGATCAGACACTGCACAATGGTTCCCCAGCGCTGCAGTGTATTTTTTTGTAATCCACCCTATGGGGAGAGTGACGATGCAATGGATGATAGTAATACAGGAAATGAGTTATATATGCTAATCAGATATGCTAATCGGGTAATAGTTTATGGGTTTGATTAAATTGTGGGCTTATCTCTTATTCACACATTCATTCCGTGGCCACTTTTAAAGAAGAAAAATACCCGAGTCGATTTGCTGCTGAATTTAAAATGTTCCTGCATTCCTGGCGATTCGAAACAAATTATACAACTTGTTAATGTATTCTGACTGCACTCTAAACATTCGCGACCTTTCTTAGTGTATACTGACTGCACTCTAATCATTCGTGACCTTTCTTATCGTATTCTGGCTGCATTCCTAAACATTCGCGACCTTTCTTAGTGTATTCTGACTGCGCTCTAAGCATTCGTGACCTTTCTTATTGTATTCTGGCTGCACTCTAAACATTCGCGACCTTTCTTAGTGTATACTGACTGCACTCTAAGCATTCGTGACCTTTCTTATTGTATTCTGGCTACACTTTTAAACATTCGCGACCTTTCTTAGTGTATTCTGACTGCGCTCTAAGCATTCGTGACCTTTCTTAGTGTATTCTGGCTGCACTCTTAAACATTCGGGACCTTTCTTAGTGTATACTGACTGCACTCTAAGCATTCGTGACCTTTCTTATTGTATTCTGGCTGCACTCTTAAACATTCGCGACCTTTCTTAGTGTATTCTGACTGCGCTCTAAGCATTCGTGACCTTTCTTAGTGTATTCTGGCTGCACTCTTAAACATTTGCGACCTTTCTTAGTGTATTCTGACTGCACTTTAAGCATTCGTGACCTTTCTTAGTGTATTCTAGCTGCACTCTTAAACATTCGCGACTTTTCTTAGTGTATTCTGACTGCGCTCTAAACATTCGTGACTTATCATAGTGTATTCTGACTGCACTCTAAGCATTCGCGAATATTGTTTGTGTATTCTGACTGCGCTATAAAGATGCGTGCCCTTTGGTAGTGTATTTTGATTGCACTCTAAGCATTCGCGACCTTTCTTAGTGTATTCTGACTGCGCTCTAACCATTCGCGACCTCTCCTAGTGTATTCTGACTGCGCTCTAAACATTCGCGACCTTTCGTAGTGTATTCTGACTGCGCTCTAAACATTCGCGACCTCTCTTAGTGTATTTCGACTGCGCTCTAAACATTCGTAATATTTCTTAGGGTATTCTGAGTGCACTCTAAACATTCGTGACGTTTTGTAGTGTATTCTGACCGCACTCTAAATATTCGCGACCTTTCTTAATGTATTCTGGCTGCGCTCTAAACATTCGTGACATGTAGTGTATTCTGCCTGCGCTCTAAACATTCGTGACATTTCGTCGTTTATTGTTCCTGCACTCTAAGCATTTGCGACCTTTCCTTGTGTATTCTGACTGCACTCTAAACATTCGACATCACACTTGTGGCCGCCGTCACCGTTTTTGTTCATGTGTATTAGTTTCGCATTAGAGATTCGAAGTATTGGACTATTCAAGGTACGACTATGTTGGTAATGCAAAGTGCATGCACACCACATGCATGACACCATGACACGAAACCAATATGACGAATACAACAAGTACGACTGATCATGACACGACCCTATTAAGAATTAAATGTGCACAAGTTAGTACTCTGTTATGAAACACGCGTATTCGGAACGAGGTTTCCAGGGAGCTTTTGTGAAACGTTTGAGCATAGCGTATATAAGCTGATGTGGAGTCAGCAGTAGTAATTTGTAATGCAAGTAGAGAAGAAAAACATAATTGTTATTTGGCTGAAGCTATTCTTATTTAAAAAAAGGAAGGTGTTGGATGTAATAGAACACAAAGAAAAAAACGTAGAGCCGTGAGGGCGACAAACTAGTTGTTACGAGACTACTGTTACTACCACCTCAATTTTACAGATATGTATCGAAACGTGATAGGGTGTAGGCCTGATAAGTCTATTAAAGAACCACCATAACAAATATATTATTATTATTATCAATTCAGCAGGCGCTACTAGTGGGATATTACTGTTTATGCGGGTGTAATACTTGGCTATCAGCCCTACTCGCAGGGCTAATAATAGTAATGTATACAGTTGCACGCCAGCTCTATGCTGGAATTGCTGATGGGCCTGACGGTGAAGGGGCGGGGGCAGGGGCTGGCTGCCGCTGGTATACTGGGCTACTATGCGGGCTGACACCTTCCTGGATGGTGACAGTGAGCTGTGATGCCTTACAAGATGGTTAGTTTCTGCGTAGCCATGTAGGCCTCTGTTGTAGCCTAATTGTAGACAAGTAATAAAAGTTTTCAAGACTCAGTGGATAAGTGATAATAATAGCATGATTTTTTATGGGATAGACATTTGTATTGCCCTCCGCAGATGCCAGCGGCCCTCGATTTCGTCTCGGGCGACTGGCATCTGCGCCGGGCCAATAAAAAGTGTCTATCGCCCTTAAAAATCATATTATTGTTATATTAACAACAGTTTATATAATATTTATCGGATACCCCTATTATTCCTATCCTAATTATTAATACCTACCTCCCATGTGTATATCGTTGTCATATTTCGGCGTATAATAAATGATCATGTGACGGTGAATTACTCTGTAATGTACATCCTGTTTATTCTGGCATGGAGGAAACGTGCATACTGGCAATGACTGTCAAGAAGAATGTGATTGTAGTCAAATCACGTGCTTTCTTGTCGAGATAAGAAATGTAAAATATATGATGGCAAAGGCTGTAAGCCATAGTTGCTTTCACTGTATATTATATTTAAGCGAAATAAATATTTTGCTATGTGTCCTTGTCCTTAATTATGCCTAATTATATGGCACCGTGTGATTTTTATGGAGTTGTATGTGTCATGACACCTTCTTCACTGGGATTATTTCGCCCTGAAGCTATTTGATCCTCGTTTGCCGCTAAGCATGATATTTACACTGCTATTGAACCCCTTCGTATAAGCTACATTACGCAGCTACATTAGGACTATATATAAGGTCATTCATTGCCTGGAGGTGCCGAGCCCAAATCCATTCGCATTACGTTGCTGATCATCGTACATATACAATGATGAAAACTCTTGAAAAACCCTTGAATTATGTGGATATGAGTTGAGTAGAGTCCTGTCGCAATATTGTCACAAAGTGCAGAAAGCGCCATAAACACAGCCAAATTGTTTCATTGATTTCTAAGAGCAGTGTAAGCGTGAATTCATAGATTTTAAATTGTATATGCCCTATATACATATATACAAAAATACAATTTAACAGGTAATTGGGTAATGGAAAATGTGTTTTCACTTTCTCTTCGGCTGTATTTTGTTTCCTGACTGGATTCGAGAGCAAAACTGACGTGAAAAATGATCTAGTACTGCTGTGCAAAGGCATACAACAGTAATTGCTTCTGTTCAAGTAAGCAGTTACTGCTGTTTGTCATTGCTTTGCACTGACGCAATGTTGATTTAATGTTGGGCCGACGTCGAAGACGGCGGGCCAACATTAAAAAAACATTGGTCAATGCCTCGTGTTTGCTGGGAACATACACCTGGTGATGTGTTATTGCAGATCCGTTTTTTTATTACAACGTGATTCCCCTTCAAATACGATACTTTTATCTGGTGTTGTTATCATGTTGGGCTAACATCATAGACGATGGGCCAGCTTTATAACCCCATTGAGTCGATGTGTTTGTGAGATTTAGTTGTGTCACTTGCGTCAGTGACGTGACGGTGTCAGCGACAATAACTGTTAAATCAGCGTCGTCGTCCACCTGGCCTGTGAAATAACCCTCATAACATAACACAATGCATGATTTACAAGCTTTCATTTTGTCAGTATTGCCTATTATTTCGTATAGAGTGTTGTCCCCAGCTGCTTAGCATCAGTTGTTGTGCCTATCTTGGTTTTATGCGGTGGACCAACATAAGAACAATATTGGTTCAATGTTTTGTGCTTGCTGGGGTTCTTGGCCGCCGACATGACAGGCTGTAGTGTCAACCACTACATCAGGGATCTCATCCACTCATCAGGGTGCGACTGACTCTCACTGTTAGTGCTATGCAAAGCCAAAAAGCAGTATCTGTTTACTTGTAAAATAAGCAGATACAGTCGTTTGACTTTGCACGACGGTACTGCTATGTAACGGCAGATGACAGTTGTGACTACCTATTGTCTGCATTTAAAAGGGCTGTGTTACCAGTCTTGTTTTCCGCTGTCGTGGGTCCATGTCAACTCCCATAATAACAAGGACCGCTAGGCTAATGCTGAACCACTATCTGCGACATTGGCCCAACAGTAAACCAATTACTATGCAGATTCACCTTTTTTCCATGTGACGCCATATATGGGGAGGACCGTTGGCCAACTCACAATACTGCTCTGCAATGGCAAACAAAAGAAGTCTTCTTATATTTGTCATCTTGCCTACAGCAAGGTTTGGCTTTCTCGAAGTCGCAGACCGGTCTGCGACTTCGAGAAGCCAAACCTTGTAAGAAAGATGACATTTCTCTAATCAGCAGTTACTGCTGCTTGCTTTTGCACGGCGTTACACTTGTCTCAGTACCCAGCAAACAAGAGACATTCATCCTCTGCTGGATCAATGTTGGGCCAGCGTCGCAGACGGTGGACCGACATTGATCCAACAATGGGTGAGTGACCCTTGTTCGCTTGGTAGCTGCCATTCAGTGCCTCCGGGGATGCCAAGGATTTCACTCTTGATCCGCACTGGACGGGTCGTCGACCTTAAGTAGACCTGGTGAGGTCCTAAAGTACAGTGTTTCTTTTTCAGAATACTGGCATCCACTGTGTATAGATCTGTGCTGTTGTGTCATGGCCATAGCCACCGTGGAGCACTCACATGTAAGACATCTCAAAAGTATAGAATTAAACATAGTAAAGTGTATTTGATGAATTCCACGTGGAAACCACCAAAAATGTAAAAAAATATTAGCTTGTTTACTACTATTTTGCATGGATAACATATCAAAGTAAATAGTTCTACAAAAGATAATAATGTAGGATTCATTTAACATAAAAAATATTCACCGTATATATACGACATGATACACTATTTTTTACCGCCAGAATGGCTATAACACGTGCTTCTAGCAGAGGTATTTTGTCTTTTTCTCCAGCAAAAAGTTAAACGACTATTGTTAGCAAAAAAATATTTTGTTACAGTATATATACATATAATCACAATGTATTAGATATTTTACCTTTCTTATCTGTTTTAGAAGTCTGATTACAAAACATTGTGGAAATGTCCAAAACTTAGAAATGTCAAATCACCCGGTGTGATCACGTAACGAAATTGTTGAAAAAGGCTTATAATTTTATTGATTTCCATTGAAAATAAATAATAATTGTTTTTCTCCTTCCATGGGTCAATTAAAAAATAAAATATTTTACTTTTGGACGTACTGTGCCCTATATCTGCTAGAATTACGTTACGTGATCACATTTTTATAGTCTAAAAAATCATGTTACGTGATCACGCATTTTTGTTATGGGAAGCTACACACCTAATTGGGAATATTTTGAAGAAATGCTACTAGTATCCAGCGCCAAATGCATCCTAATAAATTAAATAAAATAAAAAATACAAATCCACATAGATAAAAATATTTGCACTTTTACTTGAAATATGTGAGATGAAAATAAATAGCCAGTGATCACGTAACGAATATTGCTGTGCTATAAACAACATATGTAATTATAACTTCTTATCATGTTGAATACAAATAATGTTCATTTATTGGGTTATTTATTGATATATCCATATATATTCGATAAAAACATGTCCTATTACTTACCGTTTTCAAGGTGATGAACATTCAGTTATGATGTGATCACGTAACTGTGATCACGTAACGGTTTTGTTTTCAATTAATTTTCTCCTACACAATAAAAATGATCTCTCTGATATCGAGAAACATTGTGATATAAACCAAAGGCTTACGGAAACGAGTAACGTAGAAATTATTAAAATACATCGAGTGGTTAGGCTGATAATTCATTCTGACACTGAAAGGAAACTTCACAATTAGAGTGATCACATAAGAATGATTTGATAGGGTTTTTTTAATTACCACAAAATGTTCGATTTAATTAAAATCAGGTCTATTCACCCTTTAACTAGATACAGTGACTTTGGTTTAAAAAAAAAATGAAAAAAGTCGATAACGTAACGCTGATATTCATGATTCCATTGCAAGTGTTTTTTATTTTCATTTCTTTGGTCTTTAAGTGATCACGTAACGGTGATCACGTAACGACGTACTTCAATTTTATTTTCGTTACAATGTAAATATGCATGGTGTCACATTGATTATACAAACCTCCAACACAGCGCCCAAGTGTTCTTTTCCAAAAAAAACACATAGAATATTAACAGAAACATAATGAGAGCAGGAATATTAATCCGCGCAAAACCTTAAAAAAACATGTATTTGGCGTGATCACCTAACAGTAATTTTGCACGGCTATATTAAATACATAAACGTGATTGAGTATAAATATTTATAGCCAGACTGCTCACAAATGGCAACTCAGAAGAATAGACACGACAAAATAACAAAATGATTAAAAGCTATGAACTATTTGAGAAAAAAACTAAACGAAAAAAATAAAATAATGTGATCACGTAACGGTGGAATTCATGATATCAGTTTCGGAGGCCCCGATAATAGATGTATATAAAGATTTATACCATGTCTATGCAATGTGTATCTGATGTTGAATAGGACTGAATAGGAATAGGAATAGGACTGAATAGGATGATGTCCAGAGGTTATTTGCGCAAAGCATTCAGTCGTCAACCGAGCGCCGGATCTCGATGGATTAGGGTGCAAAGTAAAAAAAACGTTCATCTTCTTGAGAACAGACATATATTTAGGCATTGAGTTCCCGTGACTAAACATTTGTTTTTTAAAAAAAGACTGTCCAAAAGCGATGCAACTGCTATCTGACACTCATTTTAATTTCGCAAATATTATTTATTTGTCACCAAATTGAAATGACGGATTTCATAATTTTATTTTACCAAACAAATGGTTGTAAGCTTAGAAAGTGAGGGGGTGAAGAGAAGAGGCTAATTGAAACCTCTCTGATATTCTGAAACATATTATGCCCTGATCTGAAAGCTTCTCTCGCTAAGCTGATCCCAGGCGGGTGGTATATGCGATGAAAGCCGGGATACATAAATAAAGAGTCCCCATCTGAGAGATATTACAAGTAATGCCGTATAATGCCATATGAACCACTATCCTGCTAGGTACCTAAATATCGAGTAAATTGGCAGATACCACCCTTTAATCCTTATCCTTTTAAGTTAATTTATTTAAATTTTCAACCACTTGAGGTTGTGTCTCGCTACCGCGATCCACAACCTCAAGTGGTTGAAAATTACTCATATTTGTTTAATTTAAGACCAAACGCTTTCAAATATTGCTGTTTAAACAATCATTTCATTCACAATAACAGTGTTTTATCTGGCTAATAATGAATGAAACGGATTAAAAACAACTATTATCGTGATTAGCAGGCAAAGGGTTAAAACCAAGGTGACGATATACTCATGTTGCAAACCAACTAGTATTACACTTAGATGAATAAAATACCTGGTACTAACTGCTCTGTTACTCACATATTTTAATTTGAAAGTTCTCTAAATATATATAATTTCATTTGAAACTCGAAATCGCGCCAGCAATTCCAACTTTAAATTAAAATGCTAAGTGACGATTCAGTAAGACAAGGGTTAAATGCATCATGCTTGTCTGATTCAGGTTTGTCGCCAAAATACTAACTGGTACTAACTGCTCTGTTACTCACATATTTTAATTTGAAAGTTCTCTAAATATATATAATTTCATTTGAAACTCGAAATCGCGCCAGCAATTCCAACTTTAAATTAAAATGCTAAGTGACGATTCAGTAAGACAAGGGTTAAATGCATCATGCTTGTCTGATTCAGGTTTGTCGCCAAAATATTATTTCCCTCGATAAAAATGTAAAATACCATGTGTGTCCAATTATTCCGAAAACTTTCTGCAGCTGAGCTGTTGAAGTATGACACATAAGTCAGGTATGTTACATATTAGGTACCAATTGTACAAATTCTTCTCTAAAATCTAACAATAATTTAACTCTAATTTGATAATTAGGCTGTTACATATAATATAACTATTGTGGGTATGCCATACATGATAGTTCTAAATACTCGTAGAATAATTTTGATTACATATAAAATAAATATTGTGGGTATGCCATACATGATAGTTCTAAATACTCGTAGAATAATTTTGATAACACATCAAATATTGACTAATGCCTGCATGCACAACGGAAGTGTTGTACTAGCTAAACTAAACTGTTGATGTAAACTGGAGTTTAATGTTAAATGGTATGCAGTTTAGCTTAACCATTTTAACCACTGGATTAAATTTCGTTTGTCAAGTAACGTTGAAACTGCTTGAGGTAGCTTAAAAACTGGTTTAGCATGAAACGGAATGAGCATTATGATATCATAATGAAATAATATATATAATACGAAATGGAAGTGTATGGGATAAAGAACAAGTACTGAACATTTATTAGAAATATACTCTCTTCACCTTTATTTATCACCTTTAGTGATAAGTGTTGTGTTCATAAGGTAATAAACTCATATAAACAAATTAATTTGTTAAGATATTCCGAAAAGTGAGCTAAGCTTAGGACAATGAAACAGGGTTTTTTTCTGCTTTATGTGACATGCCATAATATTACAACTAACATATCAAATAATATTCATGTATACGAGAGTATAATATACATCATAATATGAACGTGAATATATCGCTACACTGCATTGTAGCCTGTCAAGCGTCACTGCTGGTTTTTAATTTTCTTACTAGCACTTTCAGTTAGCATTTTCGTCCAATTTTTTTTCGTTCAGAAATATTTCAAATGATTGTACTTCAATTTAAATCTAAATAAATTTCATCCACTAAGTTGTGTGGTGATTTCCGCTAAGTGAACATGTCAATAATTCACGGTAGTGCATAACGGAAGAATACGCAATCAAATACATTTTACTACAGTACTATACCATATATACAGTCTAGGTTGGTAGTATTTGACATAATTAAATACTCATATACTGTAATTGTTTCTCGATAAAGAGAGGAACGATTATAGCATGTGATACTTCATCAAAACAATAGCAAGGAGGATAGGATGGTTGGTGCATTAAACCTTTAACCGCCAAATTATTCAATCTGAATTTTCACCCACTTGAAGTTGTGTCTCGCTGACGCGATCCACAACTTCAAGTGAGTGAAAATTATTAATCAGATTTGACAAAATGGAGGTCAACTATTTTCAAATATTGCTGATTGATGTCACATTTTCTCTTTAACATGTTTTAAAGGTGGTACGTAATGTGCTAATAAAAAATAAAAACCCGAATATTTCCGGCACCGGCGGTTAAAGGGTTACATTACGGATGTCGTCAAATCATTCTACAATTTGCTGTCGCACAAGGTCGACATCTGACTTCATAGGAGCCAATGCAACAGTTCTGTGCAGCAGCATAGTCGTCAAAATAATTGTTTATTGTAGCAAATTATCGTGGCTGCAATTTCCTAGGGCCTGATGAAAGAGCTGATGAAGCTTTAACTGGTCCACCACTTGTTGTTTGTCGTTCATAGCAGAAATAATTTCTGATCATATTCATAACATCCCCGGTCTCTGTTGGCAGCAACTCTCAACAAGTCTGTTTGGTTGATAAGCAAGGAAAAGAATGACAAAAAATATAGCAAACATTTTTCACCCCAAAAGTTTCAATCGGGTGAATAAATCAGTTGAATACCTTGGAGGTTAAAGGGTTAAAATAGTTCTGATCACAATCATGCGTAACGTTATTGGCAGATAAACAATCTGGCTGAATGATGTTTTACGCAGACAATGACAGCAATAACAAGTGGATGGTGTGCTAATGTCGATAGAGTCGATCAAGGACTGCAGAGAGATGCTTTATATTTATTGCCAGATGGATTTTGCGAATGAATCTTCGCTAGTCATCAAATATTTAGTTGTCATAACACTACCGGATGTGTGTCGTTTTTGTCTAATTTTCCAGTCCGTGCTAGGCAATATAAATATTGTAACCGTGCGAGCGGACTGTTAATCTTTTAACCGCCGGTGCCAAATATATCAGGTTTTTTTACTTAATTATTACCACATTCAGTACCGCTTTTAAACATGTGAAAGCCATATTGTGACATCAATCAGCACGATTTGAAAAGAATTTACCTCCTTTTTGTCAAATCTGAATAATTTTCACTCACTTGAGTTGTGGATCGCGTCAGCGAGACGCAACTTCCAGTGGGTAAAAATTCAAATTGAAGAATTCGGCGCTTAAAGGGTAAAGCCATCTAGCCTGGCAGCGCCTGCAAGCTGTATTAACTGCAAAGTAGAATACAGAATGATCAAATAAGTAGAATGAGGCCATTGAGCCGTCAGTAAGCACTGACTTCCACACTTCCGTTGCTCGTGGGATTTTGAATAAGGACATCGAAAAACCCCTTTAATCACCGTCACACCGCCAGATAAAGGCACAGTAACTGAGGCACATATTGAATGACATATTCCTCTCGCTTGATATATCGTCATATCGCCTGGAAATGTACAATTGCCCATTAATGTGGTCGTAAGTATTATACTGGCCTTAGCTTCACTGTAATATATTTCTTATTCAAACACCTATAACTAAATTCGATAGATATCTAGCTTGATTAAAATGTATAGGTTTCACTGTGTTTCACGACTCGTTGGTGCTTTTTTTCAGTCCGACAGTGTCATATATGGGTTCAAATAACTCACTTTTAACCTGTAGACGACACTTCAAATTTTTTTAACAAATATTCAGGCTTGATATATATAATAGTTTTGTTACTTTCCATAGTTGCTACATATATAAGGTATTCAAAAAATAAATAAAACATATTTTGGGATGGCACCTGGATGTATACCACCTTCGAAAATTTGTTTGTGATGTGCCTAACAAATACATTATTGTGTACACTGCGATGAAGAAATAACATACGAGGTAAGTTGTGCCTTCCCAATAATAAAGCTTCGGGTGTTTATTAAAAATGATCAACAAAAAATGACAGTGAATCATAGTCTTCTATGCCAGCGACTCCTATTAGATATTATACTAGGAAATAGTTAGGCACATCATTCTCGCTTCAGGTGATATTAGACAAAAATAGACTACACGCCAATACTATTGTGATGGCGATGTCTGAACATGTCTGTGGATTCTAATATGAGCCGGATCGACATAAAAATTACGTTATTTATCTATATCAAATTGCATCTTCTCGACCAAATCATGATGTGCCTAACATAACAGTGCGTTAAAACGGATGCGTATTTTTCACCCTTATCGACCGAATAAACTGGGTATGGACCATGCTGGCTTCGCATATTCAACATCCGTGATCAATGGTGAGAAAAATCTAAACTATGTTAACATTTAACACAAATATTAAGCACAGTATCATTATACTGTAGACTATTGTATAGAAAATGACAAATAATTTAACAAGCTATTAGAAACAGCTATGCAAATAAGTACTCTCATGTTTCAGTTCTAAATTTCATCATCTCAAGACCTTGCTGAGCGATAAAAGGGGTAGTTTCTGTTTGTCTATGCTGCACACACCAGCGGAATGTTCATGTTTGATATCATGACATGATGTGCCTAACTTTTTCTGAAGGCTGTATATATTACCATGATTGTCAATAATACATTGACTTTTGATATATTTCAATGTGTTTTTCTGCCATTTTCATAGATCAAACTGCCCTAGATATGTTTTGTATTATCCCATTATTGTGAGAATATGTAAATATTTATCGCAGGTCACTACTTTTCTGTTGGGCACATCATGAAAATTATAATTTGGGAAACAAATTGTTTGAAATACAATTAGTAAGGCGCAAAGTAAACACAATGATGTCACATATTTTACGTGTTTAATATTATTGCAGAAATAGAGAATGAACTTAGAACATGTAATTTATACGCTGTTGTTAATAATTAGCTACAAGGTGATGTGCCTAACTTTTCGTTAGGTACATCACCACCAAATTTTTTCAACCCAATTAATGAAACCTATACATTTGTACAATCAGATTAATTTGTATAAACGGTATGTGTTGTCCATATGAATAGTTTCAATATTTTTTTTAAAGTAATCCCTATTAATTTGGTGTACGCTATTGAGATTTGAGTTAGGCACATCACTTAAAGGTGAAATCAGTTTTTCAAACTATGATGGAGTAGACCATTTCTCTTGAAAGTTTGTCAAACTGTGCATATTAAACCTGCCTGTGGATACCAACGTGAATTTTAATGATATTTTAAAGTATAATTTTAGATAACTTTTCTGGTGGTTGTATAATGTGCCTAACTTTTATTACTTGTTGATTATTTGTAGTGGTAAACTTTTCGTTAGGTACATCACCACCAAATTTTTTCAACCCAATTAATGAAACCTATACATTTGTACAATCAGATCAATTTGTATAAACGGTATGTGTTGTCCATATGAATAGTTTCAATATTTTTTTTAAAGTAATCCCTATTAATTTGGTGTACGCTATTGAGATTTGAGTTAGGCACATCACTTAAAGGTGAAATCAGTTTTTCAAACTATGATGGAGTAGACCATTTCTCTTGAAAGTTTGTCAAACTGTGCATATTAAACCTGCCTGTGGATACCAGCGTGAATTTTAATGATATTTTAAAGTATAATTTTAGATAACTTTTCTGGTGGTTGTATGATGTGCCTAACTTTTATTACTTGTTGATTATTTGTAGTGGTAAGGCAAATATATGAATGTATTTCGTTGGTTCAACTTATCTGGTAAATGATTAGAGACGTAAAACGACTGATATTAACATGCGCATGTGAGTGCTCAGTGTTGCGAAGTACAAAAAGAATATGATTTAAACTTTTCCCAACATATACGAATACATTTTTTGGTGTATATCACTCATATAAATCGTGTTAAAGTTATCTAAAATCTTCGTTATTCATACGACAAGTTTAGACTGTATATATATTAGTTTTCAAAACCATAAGTTTTGATACTTGAAACATATGTGGTGATATTGCAGAATATGTATGATGTGCCTAACATTTCAACAGTATTTTCTGTTGCCATAGCAGTGATAAAAAATGGTTGAATTGGTGAATTTGTTATCTTATTATATTCACAAATCGACTAAAGGCGTCATAGAAGCAGTCATGTCATCAGGGAGTCTACTGATACAATGTATGTCATTAATCACTATTTGATGCTAGTAAGGAGGCTGAAATCGGCATTTCAAGAAAGAAGACTGCGTCTCAAAAAACATTTACAAGTAGACCCATCCATCCAATATTCATGAAATTTCGATTGATTATTTCTGATAGTTTATAATATATCACTGCCAATTATGGGAGGCATATATCGTTTATCTATACATCATAGGGTGGTTTTAGTAGTTGCACCTAAAAATGTTAGCCACATCATGGAAAATGATAGTGTTTTTATTCTATGCTGAAAAAAAATATAATTCTTCATGATTTGAAGTATAATTGGTATGGTAAGTTTGATTACTGTTCGTGCTTCTGAATTAAAAGCATAACAAGTAAATTTGAGGAATTTTAAATTTTAACCCAGTACCTGAGCCCTAAAAGGTAATTTGTACATTTCCAGGTGATCTGACCCATATAGCACTTGTATGATTTAAACCCATTCCATAATATAATGACGATTCACGATGTGAAAAAAATTGATCACGCTCGTTGTGGGGTAGTCGAGCGTGCAAGCTCGTCCTTGGATATGACGAGCCACACGTCTAGTATTCTACATTCATTTTGTGTTTTGAATCAGCCATATACATGGCTGTCGTGCGACGTAACTTTAACGGCATATTTGCTATATGATATCTAGACTTGATCGCGTAGCGCAGTTAGATACAACATAGACAAGACGAGTACCGATTGCACCCGACTAAAGGCTCCCACAAACCGCAAAGACTGTCCACGATTGCTTAAGACGCGACAGTTATTTTACACAATCGGTGCGGTGTGGCCACTCCCACGACTACGATTTCGTCGATTTCCGTCGCGTCGGAAGCTGTCGTCAAGACTGAACATGTTCAGTCGTAGTCATGGTCCATCTTAGGCGTCGTAGAACGTCGTTGCGATGAGGCATGTCCTGCAACGCAACCGCAATATATTACTGTTGCTTCTGGAACACCCACAATCATGGTCACCACTAGGATCGCTGCAAAAGCTTACGAGCAAAGTCAGTAACCCTGGTTACGTGTGAATTCAGGGAATTTAAATTTATCGTCAATGTAAAGTCCTATACATTTGGTGTATATTCAAGTCTTTACAGAGCGAACATCAAAGGTAAACAATGCATAGTATTGACTAAAATTGATGTAAGTGCAGATTCAGATATCAAGCAAAGCGTCACTTGTAGGACAACTCTGCAAAGCCAAATAGCAGCAATTGCTAACATACTGTAAATTCTACTGCCCTTTGGTTTTGCGCTACAGAGTGTATTATATCAGTTCTAGTCTTTAATATTTTAGAGGACAGGGCAGTATCTGGAGAGTGGTTTACATCATATTGACAGGGCAGTATATCGGGAAAGACTGGCATCATATTGGCAGGGCAGTATCTGGAGCGTGGTTTACATCATATTGGCAGGGCAGTATCTGGAGCGTGGTTTACATCATATTGGCAGGGCAGTATCTGGAGCGTGGTTTACATCATATTGGCAGGGCAGTATATCGGGAAAGACTGGCATCATATTGGCAGGGCAGTATCTGGAGCGTGGTTTACATCATATTGACAGGGCAGTATATCGGGAAAGACTGGCATCATATTGGCAGGGCAGTATCTGGAGCGTGGTTTACATCATATTGGCAGGGCAGTATCTGGGGAGTGGATTACATCATATTGGCAGGGCAGTATATCGGGAAAGACTGGCATCATATTGGCAGGGCAGTATCTGGAGCGTGGTTTACATCATATTGGCAGGGCAGTATATCGGGAAAGACTGGCATCATATTGGCAGGGCAGTATCTGGAGCGTGGTTTACATCATATTGACAGGGCAGTATATCGGGAAAGACTGGCATCATATTGGCAGGGCAGTATCTGGAGCGTGGTTTACATCATATTGGCAGGGCAGTATCTGGAGCGTGGTTTACATCATATTGGCAGGGCAGTATATCGGGAAAGACTGGCATCATATTGGCAGGGCAGTATCTGGAGCGTGGTTAACATCATATTGACAGGGCAGTATATCGGGAAAGACTGGCATCATATTGGCAGGGCAGTATCTGGAGCGTGGTTTACATCATATTGGCAGGGCAGTATCTGGGGAGTGGATTACATCATATTGGCAGGGCAGTATATCGGGAAAGACTTACATCGTATTGACAGGGCAGTATCTGGAGCGTGGTATACATCATATTGGCAGGACAGTATCTGGGGAGTGGTTTATATCATATTGGCAGGGAAGTATATCGGGATGGACTTACATCATATTGGCAGGGCAGTATCTTGGGAGTGGTTTACATCATATTGGCAGGGCAGTATGTCGGGAAAGACTTGCATCATAATGGCAGGGAAGTATCTCGGGAAAGACTTAAGCTACATCATATTGGCAGGGCAGTATCTGGTGAATGGTTTACATCATATTGGCAGGGCAGTATCTCGGCAGTGGCTTAGATCATATTGGCAGAGCAGTATCTGGGGAGTGCTGGAGAGGAATGAAGGGAGGGAAATACGGGAAATGAGGGTTTGGCGAGATGAATGCCGAGACGTTATTGTGTTTATTGTGACGATCTCGGCCCACAGTGATCTTGCCCGCTCCTTCATGACACGGCTAGATGGGAAATTAAACAGCAGTGCACTTATTTAGTGCAAGTCAAGAAATCTAATTCTCAACCTGCGCGAAATAAAAACAATCCTGAATGAATACGAGACATCCTAAATGAGCCATCTCCTTGCATCTCCAACCCCTCTGTATTGTACAGCTACCTCTGGCCCAATCGAATTGATTATATCAATTGTAAAATTAGCTTGAGCATGCTAACATAAAAGAGTAACCCTCCTAACACCAAAGTTAATTATTTTATTTTTATTCCTGAATTGAAAGCTCTAAAAGTCCTCATTAAAATAATGATCCATGGTTGAAATTAATCAACATTAACCCTTTTCCCGCGTAGTTATCTTATTTAAATTTAAATCAAATTGAGTGGAATTTACAGTATGTTAGCGATTGCTGCCATTTGGCTTCGCAGAGTTGTCCTACAAATGACGCTTTGCTTGATATCTGAATCCGCACTTACATCAATTTTAGTCAAAAATATGCAATGTTTACCTTTGATGCTCGCTCTGTAAAGAATTGAATATACACCAAATGTATAGGAATGTATCTTGCTACAGCGACCCACATCTTCAAATGGGTGAAAATTATGCAAAACATGTGTTTTGTTTGAGACCAAACATTTGCAAATATTGATGTTCACACACACATTTCCTCTCCAATAGTAATAATTTAGTTGTCTAATGAAAGAGATCTTAAAGGGCTATAGGCGTGCTTAGCGCTTAAAGGGACAGGGTATTTCGCTTGGTGGGACAACACTCAGAGCTGAACAGTAACTAAAGATAAATAGCCAGGTGGCCTTGACATCAAGTCAGAAACATTTGTTTTATGTCCCACTTTTGGGACAAAGGCGTAAATTAACACGTTTGGTGCAATCCAATTTTTACAGACAAGATTGAGATTGCCTTCTCGCCTTGAATATCGAACATGGCTGTTTAAAAATCTATCAAAAATGCAATAACTATCTTAACTCTAAGCCCTTAAAATTAAACAATTTTAATGTTCACCCACTTGAAGTTGTGTCGCGCTACCGCGACCCACGATTTCAAGTGGGTGAAAAGTACTCATATTGTTTTTATTTTGAGACCAAACATTTGCAAATCTTGATGTTTGAGCACACTGTTTATTCCCAATAATCGCGATCTAAACGGCTAATAAAACGAATTAAAACGACTAGTAAATCGCAGTTAGTGGTTTAATGGTTAATTCACCCCACTCAGCAGAGCCCAGGGCCCGTATTTTCGTACAAGTTACGATATATCGTAGGATTCGGATTGGTCAAGATTTAATTTAATTGTTTACATATAAAGGCACAATGAATCCAGACACCCTGTTGTTTTTACAATATAATTACAAAACGATTTTATATATACATTAGCAATTTACCTCCAAATGCGGGATAGAGTGATTTTTCCACCTGATACAAATACTTCGACGATGTCCGTAGTCCAGTCCGCCGCTAAGTGTGACAGAGCCATATACGATTATTTTTATCTTGTGTTTTTTAATTTTAATATGAAGCGTCAAGACCTGTGTTAAAGTTTCTAGTGAAAATAATATATAAGCATGCTCATTTAAATCTTGATAGTTTCACTATGATAACAACCCCTTGTTGAAAACCACTATTAGCCCATACAATAATTATTAAAATTGCTGATTGAGCTTTCATATAAATATACATGGATATAAAATTACTGCCCAGACGTATGACATTGATGGAACGTTTCGGAAAATTAAAATGCATGTGATGTTCGTCAGAAAACGTTGTAGCGAAATGTTTTCTTAACAAAAATATTCAGAAGTATAAAATGTTTAAAAATAATTAACATGTTAACGCATTACATAATTAAGACAAATAAAAAAGTATTTTGAGATTTAAGGTGTTCCAAATCTACATAAATCCCATACAAAAAATGTATTGCTACTGAAAATGAAACGCTTGGTGACTGTAGTGTTAATAAACATAATTTTGTTTTTTTTTAAAGTTAATTTTGGTTTTTTGAAAGTAGGGTCTCATCTGTAGCCTAACCCAACGAGCTTATTGTTATTATAATCTTGACATATTGTCCCGGCGGTAATATATTGGTCGTCGCGGAAGCCTACATCGCTAGTTTTGCATCACGTAGCGGTGAGAGGGGGAGAGGTCAAGGTCATCACACTGTGGTCCCTTCTAGCTCTAGGTTCTCATTAACTATGTGTACTGAGGGGGAGAGGGGGAGAGACATCGATGGTTATTTTAGCCACCTCCCTAAAACCACTACAGATACGAGATTTACTTTAAAGTTTTTTTACATGGACAAGAAACTACTTATTACAAATTACTTACTACAAACTACTTAAAATAATAGCTAGATACACCAAACATAATAAATATAACGTTAAGAAGCAGACATTTCAAGTGAATTTAGTAACCGAACCCCGCTCAATCTGAATAGTTGGCGGATGTCGGATTATACATTCAGTATACAAGTAGAGTACACGGATATGGTTGTTATTGTATTATTGAAGCCCCAAAATCATGTGCCAGAACATTCGATTATGCATTTAACCACTGTAGAAAACATGCAAATGATAAAAATATTTTCAAGCATTATTACTCCTACTAAATAATTGCAGCCCTATCTGTAATTGAAATCTAGAAAATAACAAGATATACAGGAAAAATGCCCAAATACTGTCACGTTGTTGACGAACGTATTATACATTGGCCAACGCCGTCCCACTGGGCACACGACGTTGTTGCGACGTTTTAGCAACGTAAATGACGTCGCAACGTCGCAACAACGCCGTGTGCCCAGTGGGGTGGCACCGTCTGGCCAATAGGCCGTGTCGGTTGGGTGGGCGATAAACAGGGTGGTTTATGGTTTGGTGGTTTGATTATTCAAATCACGGCGCTGGGCTGTGAATTATCCAGGTTGTATGGTGGCGTCTGGGACGGTGATCCATATATAACTGAACGGGACCAGGCTCGATAGTCAGCATAGAAAAATAGACGGTTCTCAATATATTGACACAATGTTGATGCAATGTTGGTCCACCGTCTGCGACGCTGGCCCAACATCACATCAACATTGGGTGAGTTGTCTTGTATTTGCTGTGTTCCATGGTAGAATGCGCACTATTTGAATATCCATCATGATCGTCATCATGACCAGAGGCGTTTCATAGGCAATTTGAATAGCTTTTTAACCTTTAACCGCCGGTGCCGAATATATTCGGGTTTTTATTTTTTTATTGGCACATTGAGTACCACATTTTAAATAAGTTAAAGATAAAATGTGGCAAGATTTGAAAAGAGTTGACCTCCATTTTGTCAAATCTGAATAATTTTCACTCACTAGAAGTTGTGGATCGCGTCAGCGAGACACAACTTCTAGTGGGTGAAAAATCAAATTTAATAATTTGGCGGTTAAAGGGTTAAAGTGGATACTTATCTTGAATCAGCGAAATTTAACCCTTTAAGCGCTAAGTATGACTATAATCGTTTTTAATCTGTTTTATTAGCAGGTTAAATCACAGTATTGGGAATGAAATGAGTGTTTAGACTCAAGATTTGCAAATGCTCGGTCTCAAATTAAACAAATATGAATAACTTTCACCCACTTGAAGATGTGGGTCCCGATAGCGAGACACAATTTGAAGTGGATGAAAATATAAATATGACAACTTAGCTCGAAAACGGTTAAAATAATGTTGACATCTGAATAATTTTCACTCACTTGAAGCTGCGTCTGGCTAACGCGACCCACACCTTGGATAAAAAATAAAGTTAAATATTTAGGCGCTTAATGGATTCAACGTGTAGGCTGTGTCTAATTTCAGTCACTCATCAATGATGTCAATGCTAAGATTAAATGATGTGAAAACTACTCGAATAGAGAACTAGTGATCGCTGAGTTTGTTTGAATTAAATAGCCGCTCAATCGTTCTAGTCGCCTTCACTTTGTATCAAGTTATTTCAAAATTTGAATTGCGGGGAAGACTATTATGATCGATATTGAAATCTGAATGGAATTTAACGTGGATTGACTGTTTGTCATTTGCCAGTAACTTTTGTGATTAAGGATTATATGGAGGCCCTATTAAATCAGGAGGATTGTGAATATTGTTTACACAATTTCAAGTATTTAACATGACGTATTTAATCAATCAATCAATCAATCAATCAATCAATCAATCAATCAATCAATCAATCAATCAATCAATCAATCAATCAATCAATCAATCAATCAATCAATCAATCAATCAATCAATCAATCAATCAATCAATCAATCAATCAATCAATCAATCAATCAATCAATCAATCAATCAATCAATCAATCAATCAATCAATCAATCAATCAATCAATCAATCAATCAATCAATCAATCAATCAATCAATCAATTAATCAATCAATCAATCAAATCATTTACAATTACCAGCTGATTCAACACAAATTTGTCTCACAAAAAAACGGTAGTTGACATGATAAAAACGATTACATACTCGAGGGGTCACGTATTGAAGTGCCAAATTCCTTTAATTCCTATATCTCCACGTAAAGTGGATAAAGATACAAATATGCACACTAATCATTTGGCACATCGGGAATCTGAAATCTTGTGGTAGATTTTATTAAAATATGAAAAATAAATATTTCAGGGTTGAGTCGCAAATTACCGACAGATTAAAGCCTCATGGCACGATAGAGGATGATGGAATGTTATGAAAACAAGAAAACAAGTAGCATCTGTTCCTTTTACACTTTGGGATTATAAAATCCATATGTGTTTGAAAAGACGGCTCCCTGGGAGATGCACAGTGAAATGCTGTGGTGTGTCCATAAAACCCTCCATGAATTAAAATATCAACACATCTGAGCGAGAGGTGAATTGTCTCAATTATATGGCGATACCTAATAGAGGGAATCAATGTGCTTCCGAGTGTTCGCAGAATAAGTGATTAAATAGAGATCTATACCCAATTAACACGAAAAAATTGTATAATATTTGTACAATGCTGGACTAACGTCGAAGACGTTGGGCCGACGTTGTACAAATGTTATACAAATGTTTTGTGTTTGCTGCGTATATATATTATATATATTCACTGGACATGGTAAGCCTTCCCAGCAAACAATCCACCAAAAACGGCTCAATGTTGGTCTACCGTCTACGACGCTGGCCAGCATTATACCAACATTGGTTTAACGTCTCGTGATTGCTGGGTTTAAAACGTAGATATGATAACAGCGAGGACTACACACAAAATATAAATGTAGAATCAGAACGAATATCAATACCATCAGTTCAAAATAACTTCAGCTCTGTATTTTATAGAATTAACAAATGTCATATCCCAAACAAAATATGTTTATTACTACTTTCGATTATACCGTTTTACTTTAATTTGTATTTTTGACACGTGGTGCACATTATACACGTAATTGGTGTTTACTCAATTGGTTAAGCCTCGAGTATTACGAATGAATAAATTTACAATCAATGTAGGCCTACTAAAGACAAACACAATTGAATGATGTTGTATTCGATATGGACCGCATCGAATAATTTAAAAAGTTCTAATAATTATATGAAAGATAACAGAGTGAAGTAGTTGTAGGCCTATCTGATAACATTTATATCCATCATTTACTTTCTTGGGGTAAATTTTCAGGTCCCGTATGTTTGTATCCAAATTTCTGTCGTTACAATTTTGTTATTTTAAATATTTTCCTCGCACTTTACTGTATTCATATAGCTTTTATATTTGCAGTGTCGAGCACTCGTATGTTATTACGTGAATCCAAGCCATTCACGTTGTTTCAACGCCGCTATCACGCCCTTTGTCCTGTCAGTTTGCTTTATTAAATATTTCACAGCTTAACTATATTGTAGTTTTACTATTCAAGATTTAACTCAAAAAAAATTAAAGAAGTGTGACACCTGAATCGCCATGAAAACCAGAAAAACATGATACGCTAAACCAAAGCTGGCATCAAGTTGACCCACGGTCTACTACTCTGGACCAGCATTAAACCAGCATTAAACCAACATTGGTTCAACAGCTTGTGATTGCTTGGAAGTTATAAGCCAATGTATTAAAATAGTTTACTCACATTAAAATTATTCGTATTTGTCAAAAAAGGTCGGTTAATCATGTTTTGCTTGATTATTACTGTAATAGGTTCGTCTAAGAAAAATATGGATATTGTCTTGATTGGCGCACAAAATTAATGGCTAAAAGTAGTAAAGTCCAGGCCTACTTACCATGTCGAATATTTGTGTCATAGTGAGGCCCATTCTGATGAGGACTACATCTGAGGCGTTCCTCACGGGCCTCACAGACCGCTCATAACCTCTCATGAGATACCTCATCAGACGCTGCTCTGCAGGCAATAATCCCTCATCATCGTCCTCATCATCATCCTCATAATCATAATAATCCTCAAAGTAATCATAAACCTCTGTCTCGTTATCATCCGGGGATGTGTATGCAGGCGTGACGTCATCTACCACGTGACTGTCATGGCCGCCGTGTGCAGATTCCAGGAAGTCATTATCTCTGTCCTTGCTCAGAAACTCCTCTGGGGAATCAGGATTGTCTGGTGAATCACTCTCTCCCGGCGACACATCACCATCACCCTCACCTCTATAATCCAGGCTAGCTTCTGTGTACGTCTCTATCTCCTCTAATATAGGTTCAGACTCCTTCTGCTCAGGAAGAGGGAGATCCATCAAATGTTTCCTTGCGGAGTCTCTGTGACCATGACGAGTCTCATGTTTGACATTCACCTCGTGAGCAAAGTCATCCCCCGAATTCCCCCCTTTCGCGACGTCACTACCTGTAGTAGCATCCTCTTCTACGTCATATTGTGACGTGGAATCTCCCGTGACTTCAGTATGCGGTGTGCTGGTTCCTTGACGAGTGCCCCATGTGGATGACGAGTTCAGTAGGCTGAGTTCAGGGGCAGCTAGAGAGTCTGCCTCTGTACGGATCACTGTAACAAACATGCCCCAATTTATTATAATAGTCAACTAGAAAATAATGTTCTGTCGAACATGTGAGTTCTCAGTAGCATTTTATGATATAGAAAATGGTCAGCCAAACCGAAGTGCAATGGACAGGTCTGCACTCGGAAGGAACTGCCTAGATAAGTATGCTTAATTACGGTGACAATCACCAGCACTGGCCGAATGTGTACGAACAAAATCTGGCTCATCACGGCCATAGAAAAACCAGTCCAATTTGCTAATTAACACGATAAATTGCACAGAAGTTTCAATCACACTGTGAGGACGATTGCCAAATACATTATACGTTCGTAGACCGCTCTTTGTTCGTATTCGCCTGCAATCATGCGAACAATTTTGCAAGCCAAGGAGCAGGGAGGCTTAAAATCAAAGTTTCATAAAATGTTATGCGCTCTGTATAGAGGTGTAACACAAAAAAAAGTACTCACAGTATTTATACGTCTATGATGAGGGACCCTCCCCGCAAAAAGTTTAACGTTTCGTATTATCTTGCCTTTCTCTGGTTTACATTAGCAACGTTTGGGTCAACCATACATTTTTAAATTAAATTGGGTGAAAGTTAAGAAAATATCAGTCTTTGTAACATGTTGTATACTAGATGACTAGATACCTACCTCTGTGCGGGTAAATGTAAATGACATAAAACAAACATAGCTACATTGTATGTAATAGGCTGAATTGTCATGGTAATAGATCCCGAATAGAAAGCCGGAGTATTCAATAGGAATTTTGCAGTTCATACATAGACATATGGGTCTGCAGTTTAGTTCAAATGTGGAATATAAAGCATGTGCTAATCTGGTAAGTTATTTTTTCATGGTTAATTATTCATATCTCCCCTGCAGCAAGGCTTGACTCCGCGAGGCCATCAGGCCAAACTTTGATGAAACGGTGTTAGAAACCACCTATTGGGGTATGAAGGAAAATACAGATATTGAATATTCATTAGTTTTTAAACAAAAGGCCAATTTATTGTTGGCCCACTGTATGTGGACGTTGGCTCAACATTATTCCAAGCCTAACAGCACTCATGTATCTGTCATATTGTCAGGAGTCAACTTGGGTCAGATGGAAATAGTGTAGGGTCATATGTGATTCTGTGGGAATATCATCTGATCATGTTAATTCTTGTCACCTACGTTTTTCTTGTTCAGAATTGTATGCTGATTTAAAAAATAGGGTGTCATTTTTTTAGGTCACCTTAAGGTCATTTTTCGACGCCTAGAGGTCATGACCCCTAGATTTCATTTATTTATTTATTTATTTTTAAAACACTTGTCTTACTAGTCGTGTAACACATCAATTGCTTAGTAAATAACATCAAATTTGAAAAAAATTGAAGTAACATTTTTCTGCCCGCTAGAGGTCATTTATGGTCAACTATTGCAAAGTTTTCAATATACTCCATGTACACCCCCACTACTCACCCACACCAACATTATTTTAATAATGTCCAAAGCATGAAATGAGATGTTACCAGTAAAAAAGACGAACTTTATATTTTAACCGCTTTTCTGGGGGTACCCCCAAACCTGGAATTAAGGGGTAGGGTTACGTAAGCGTCTGTCGTTGATGTTCTGATTAACCAGCCTGCACATAACAGATAATTAAATTACCGTTCTAATTCCAAATAACCCATTGCAGTAGAGTAAATAGTCGTCTCTCCACGTACGCTCAAACATGTTTTTTATTAAAAAATAATCATAATGAACAGCAAAACAAACTAGTCAACATGATCGTTATAAACAACATAATAAATGATAGGATAGTTGTTCGACATATCAATCTCTTGCTTAGCTTTTCGAAATCCAGATATGTGTATGCCTTAAAATGTGTGTTAATAATATTTATAAATGGCATAGATTTTTTTTTAATGAAAGAATATTGCAACCTATGATGAAAATAAGTCTATTTAGCCTGGGTTAAAATCTGAAACATTTACTGACATATGACCCTACACTAAAAAACCTATTAGGAAATTCCCCATCCCAATATGTGTTTCTAACACCGTTTCACAAAGGCTTGGCCTGATGGCCTCGCGGAGTCAAGCCTTGCTGTGAGGAAGATGATAAATCGTTGTCAACATCCAAACGTATTTGGTATACCTGGTAGGATTTATAAGACCTTAACCCTTTAACCGCCGGTGTCTCATATATTCGGGTTTTCATTTTTCATTAGCACATTAAGTACCACATTTTAAATATGTTAAAGATAAAATGTGACATCAACCAGCAAGATTTGAAAAGAGTTGACCTCCATTTTGTCAAATCTGAATAATTTTCACTCACTTGAAGTTGTGGATCGCGTCAGCGAGACACAACTCCAAGTGGGTGAAAATTCAGATTGAATAATTTGGCGGCTAAAGGGTTAACAGCATTTTGTCTGTGGTATAAACGGACTTCAATAGTTATTTCGAAAGAACAAGCTATGCTCACAACTATGGAAACGTTATGTTGTTGTGGTAGGATGAGGATCAAACGCATTCCAGCTGACATAAGCCTACGTATTATTTCTAAAAAAAAGATTAGTTTAGTGTGGTATCAACAAGACTCTTTGAATATGTTTTGTATCCGTATATATACGATAATAAGATATTAATAAAGGGTTCTCAAATATGTTGTTGTAAGAGTGGGGCGTGCGAGACTCACTGTTACATAGTTGCATTATGAGAGTGCGCTTTGGAAGAACAATTGTGACATGGTTACATTGTAAGAGTGTGCTTTGGGAGACCCACTGTTACATAGTCACATTGTAAGAGTGCGGCACTCGATACTCACTGTTACATGGTTGCATTGTAAGATTGCTGCACGCGAGACCGACTGTTAGATGGTTACATTGCAGGAGTGGCTTTGGGAGACCCACTGTTACGAGGTTACATTGTAAGATTGTGCCTCGGGGGACTCACTGTTACATGGTTACATTGTCAGATTGTGCCTCGGGAGACCCACTGTTACGAGGTTACATTGTAAGATTGTGCCGCGGGAGACCCACTGTTACATGGTTACATTGTAAGATTGTGCCTCGGGAGACCCACTGTTACGAGGTTACATTGTAAGATTGTGCCGCGGGAGACCTACTATTTCGTGGTTACATTGTAAGATTGTGCCTGGGGAGACCCACTGTTACATGGTCACATTGTAAGATTGTGCCTCGGGGGACTCACTGTTACATGGTTACATTGTAAGATTGTGCCGCGGGAGACCCACTGTTACATGGTTACATTGTAAGATTGTGCCTCGGGAGACCCACTGTTACATGGTTACATTGTAAGATTGTGCCTCGGGGGACTCACTGTTACATGGTTACATTGTAAGATTGTGCCTCGGGAGACCCACTGTTACGAGGTTACATTGTAAGATTGTGCCGCGGGAGACCTACTATTTCGTGGTTACATTGTAAGATTGCGCCTCGGGAGACCCACTGTTACGAGGTTACATTGTAGGATTGTGCCGCGGGAGACCCACTGTTACATGGTTACATTGTAGGATTGTGCCTCGGGGGACTCACTGTTACATGGTTACATTGTAAGATTGTGCCGCGGGAGACCCACTGTTACATGGTTACATTGTAGGATTGTGCCTCGGGGGACTCACTGTTACATGGTTACATTGTAAGATTGTGCCGCGGGAGACCCACTGTTACATGGTTACATTGTAAGATTGTGCCTCGGGGGACTCACTGTTACATGGTTACATTGTAAGATTGTGCCGCGGGAGACCCACTGTTACGAGGTTACATTGTAAGATTGTGCCGCGGGAGACCCACTGTTACATGGTTACATTGTAAGATTGTGCCGCGGGAGACCCACTGTTACATGGTTACATTGTAAGATTGTGCCGCGGGAGACCCACTGTTACGAGGTTACATTGTAAGATTGTGCCGCGGGAGACCCACTGTTACATGGTTACATTGTAAGATTGTGCCGCGGGAGACCCACTGTTACATGGTTACATTGTAAGATTGTGCCGCGGGAGACCCACTGTTACATGGTTACATTGTAAGATTGTGCCGCGGAAGACCCACTGTTACATGGTTACATTGTAAGATTGTGCCTCGGGAGACCCACTGTTACATGGTTACATTGTAAGATTGTGCCTCGGGGGACTCACTGTTACATGGTTACATTGTAAGATTGTGCCGCGGGAGACCCACTGTTACATGGTTACATTGTAAGATTGTGCCTCGGGAGACCCACTGTAACATGGTTACATTGTAAGATTGTGCCTCGGGAGACCCACTGTTACATGGTTACATTGTAAGATTGTGCCGCGGGAGACCCACTGTTACATGGTTACATTGTAAGATTGTGCCTCGGGAGACCCACTGTTACATGGTTACATTGCAAGATTGTGCCGCGGGAGACCCACTGTTACATGGTTACATTGTAAGATTGTGCCGCGGGAGACCCACTGTTACGAGGTTACATTGTAAGATTGTGCCGCGGGAGACCTCCAGATATTAGGTGCCCATTCCACTAAAAATCATAAAAGTTAGATTATCAATTATGAATACCTTTGCATTAAAACAAATAAAATTTTCTTATCATTTGTAAATGATATAGAGATAAGATAATCTTCATCTATGGCATGTGAGCCACATGATTGTTGTTATATAACAAAAGTGAAAATTTAATAAAAATTAATCAAGCTGCATAAAACCAGAAATGCATATTACAAGTCTTATGTATTTCAGATCAAACACATGTCATAAAATATATTTCACATAATGAGATCAGCTGATTATCGTCCGTTAATCAGTTGTTTTATAACCACGGGGTAGAATAGCATACATTATTCTTTGAACCCAGTGGAAATACACCAAATTAAAACTTTAATTAACGGGACCCCTTGGAATGAGACATTTTCAATGTTGTCAATTTTGACAATTTAATTTATCTGAAGCTATATAACCTACTGATCTTAACTAAAAATACAAAAAAGTAAAAAAAAACAGAACAAGTCAGCAATATACAGCACTTTGCATCACATATTCCCACGTCTTGGACGGTAAGATCAAAGCAATCACCGCTAATTGGTGTCTTATGGTCAGGACATGGGGTGGATACACCTGCAGCGCTGATGGTATGCTCAACGCTGGGCCGACGGCATGAACTTATGGCCCAATGCTGTGTTAGCATTCAACCATCTTTTAGGAGAACTCATTGTATGTTTGGGTTTTGTCCGGATTCTTATAAATATTGTTAGGAAATGTTTCTAAAAATCTGAAATTCCTGAAAAAAAATGAAATAATGCTCTGTGGGATACACCACTTCAATACAACATTAAAAACGAAAATTGAAGTCATCATAATGAGTCGCTTTAAGACACACCAGCATGGATGTCTGTTGATAAATCGTACACCTCGCGACTTTGCATGATTGACGCAGTTGGTAAACACCTTGGACAATATGAACAAATTGATATAATTTATTACTTCCATTGTATTGTACCATTAAACATGATAACCAAATAGTGAAACGTCTGATATATTCGTCGTTTACCATTCAGTGAAGGCACATAACGGTCAATACAATGGGCAGAATTGACCATTAAGTCCGTTGCATTATTTAAATTGTATCTTGTTAACAGACATCTCTGGAGACAAACATCAAAGCCAAATATAACCTATTCTAAACAACACGCGCAAGGGGCGTGAATATTTGATACAACCTGTTTGTGTCTGGAGTACTGCCGTGCGAAGCCAAAAGGCAGTATCTGCTCACTTTACAAGTAAGCAGATACTGCCCTTTGACTTTGCAGAGCAGAGTACATCATCACATGTCTGGATTTGTGCCATTGTCTGATCCCTAGGCTAGAGCACGGTACGTGTGCTTGTAGGGGAGAATACGACCAAACTGATAAGTTTAAATATTCACAGCATTAAATGTTTTTTTCTAATTGCGACAACGAAGTCCGTGAAAATGTGTTTTATTTAGCTCGTAGGCGATGACGTAGATTTTAATGGGGTAGAATGCCGTCATCCCATTTAGAATACGTAATGTTTGATTTGCAGAAATTGTTATTGTTCCAGACAATCATCAAATCTGCAGGAGAATTAAAACGCACGCTCTGCCCAAAACACCCACTCATCATTGCTCAGCGGGAAACGCGTGTCAAGTCAAATACAATTTATTAAAGTGTCACCCGCAATTCATTTAAAAACAGTGGTACAGTGGTACAAATAATTATTGTGGCCAGACAGTTCTGACATAGCATTGAATAACATATTGAATAACATATTGTTAAATATATTATAAAATTAAATAGGCTATAAACCTAGCCTACGTACAAAATTAGTAGTAGAATTGATCCGCACGCCACACAGGGTTTCCGAAAACTCCCTCCAACATATCGACACAGATAGAGGCTCCACACTCATAGCCCACTTGGTAGGTATGTGGAATCCCCCCCCCCTCCTCCGCCCCCCCCCCACCCCCTCCGCATCACCACACGGGAAATAACCTAACAATACGCTCTCAAGAGACGAGACTCTCAAGAGACGAGACGGCCGTCTCGACCAATCCGAAGCCTACGATATATCGTAACTTGTACGAGAATACGGGCCCAGATCGTAATCACGGTAATACGGTAAATGTACATTAGACTGTGTTCAACCGAATGCACGCATTGCGCACGCGTAGCCAGTAAACAGGGTAAAACGTGTGAAATAAAATAAAATACAGTTAATCATGCTTAAAGGGACTGGCCCAGGCTAAAATCATAAAAAAATCAGTGATTTTATTTTGGCTTCTTAATATGACCATATGATGTAAACATGTCCATAGACTAGAACTGCAAAAGTTTTTCAATTTTTGTGCTGCGCATTCACCAGTTAGGCTAGATATAGACACGAAATTCCTGATTTCTTATTATTGACAACCATGTCTAAAATTAGAAATACGGGAATTTCGTCTCTATATTATGTATTCCCACATCCGTTACGGCGCTGGTCATTGATTTAAAGATTTGCAAATGTTTCTCAGATAGATGACGTCATCCGTCTTGTTGTGTAAAGTAACCACTGGTAACACGGTGCAAAAGATGAGACAGCTTTCATCTAAAAAGCAAAGATATTAAATGCTGTTTTTCTCCTACATTTATACTTTTCCACATTTTTGAGGCGCGACATGGGTAAGCTACCAATTATCAAATGTGATGGATGTTTCACAACACTTCTATTTTTTCCCAAAACGCCCACCGCATTTGATAACAAAACGCACAGGGGGTGGGCTTCTTAGGAATGTAACTTTTTCAAACTGCAAACTGACCAGCTATCATGTGCCCAAAACAACATTGCCATGTGGTCATATAGGCCTATTACATAAAAATAGTGTAACCATGAAAGCATCACTGATCATGACTTTGTGTAGTGGCGTGTTGTTCCCCTACAGCTTAAAAAAAAAAATGATATGCTATGTTGAAAAAGTGAAGATTGATAATAATGAGCTGCTAAAAAAACAGGAATATTTCTCTACAAATCAAGGTTGAGTGAGTCTATCACCTTGCTACACACATGGGTGTCTTTAATATCTGGAGAAAACGCCTTGGGAAATCGTGTCGCATATTATTTATCGCTCTGTCTTGGAGAGGTCCAATGTGGGCGGCAACATAGCGTCATGTACAATGGTCACCACGGCAATAAATCTGGTACATTTAATAGACCCCATCTTGACAGAAAGGTGACGCGAATTGATTATCTTGTCGCTAAAACCAACGTAATCATCTCATATTCTGAAAGGTTTTTTTTTGAAGAGAGTGTATACACCACATACATCACTAAACAGACAAATGCGTTCTAAAACATTTTTGATGAAAAATGTACTCGTCGTTAATTAGAGATTGTTCACTATTTGATATTTTGACCGGGCCGACCCTCTCTTATATTACACCACGTCAACTTTTCAGGAGAGCCAAAAACGTACATTTTACTATTACTGACATAAAAATAATTACATAAAAACAAAACCGCTCAATTAAATACATGAGATCAAAAGATTATTTTTACTAGTTTGTTAACAGTTTTAATGATTAGTTTTTAAGTAAAAAAAAATTGAACACATATAATGTTCTGACTTTGTTGTTTGGAAGTTGTATGTTACAAAATTAAGTGCTATGTGCACGTTCTGACTTTGTGACTTTGTAGATTTAATACTTGAGTTATTATTTAATGTGTTGTACCTATAACAGAACCACAACCTAATGTATGTTAGTTAACCCCAAGATATCACCTTCTGGTTCGATGAAGCATCAACCACCTTAACATAGATTTTGTTAATGGTTTAGCTAGATAACTACAATGTAGATAGAGCAAGTTATGACCTCATTAAATTTGGCAAGTACAGTGTGTTGTTAAGTGACAGATGACATATTGTGGCTTTTACAAAATTGAAGTCAGCATGTTATGCTACTGGTGAGAAGTCAAATTTTAGTTAACATGTAAACAGAAAAAGCTGTATAACACTAAAAAATAGCTCATAAAAAAATATTTTGCACACAGATGGGGCGCGCCATCAGCAACATTATGCACTAAACGTGTCAACTGCTTGTTAACACGTTATTGTTCTGTCACGTCGAGTTATTAATAGCCACTACAGCTTTAGATAATTAGCCGCTTATATGGAAAATATTAAAACAACATTCCAGTATAGAAAGCTGTAATGATGAGAATGACACGAACATGGTATTTTGTTCTTTCTTGACCATCACAATTTTGGTGCAGTCAGTTGCTGTCAAATTCCATGCTTCGAATTAAAAATAATTAATGTGGTACACCTAGATACTCATCTTGACAAATTTCGAAACATTGCACCAATGTAGATTTATACTCAGTTTTTTATTGAAAATACTATTTTATGTGTTACGTAGACGAAGATCAGCCTTTCACTTTCAAAAATGTCCCTTCCAAATCACCAAGCAATCAAATAACTTGCAAAGCCAAAAACAATATCTTCTCACTTTACAAGTGAGAAGATACTGCCTTTTGATTTTGCGGAGCTGCACGAGTACATGGAGCTAGTATTGATCACGTGACTATGACTCCCAGATGTGTGACACTTCAAAGATGTTACAACAATGCTGGGCCAGCATTGTGACAGCAATGATTAAATGTCTCCTGTTGGTTGAGTGCACATTCATCTTGTGTTGCAGTTTTGCTGGATGTGCCTAATTTACACCATGTACAGAGATGTGACCTTGGCCGATCATAAGGTGAAATGGCCAAGTGGATCTGTTGCCATAATGATAATGAATGGATGCCAGCATTACTAGGGCTATGCTGAGAGCGTGGGGTGGGGTTGTTACTTTACTTGGATACGTACCGATGTACGAGTAGAGCTGAAATTAAAGTACGTGCGCCATCATGATTCCTGGGTAAACATTGTTGGCCCACCAGCATGTGCAGCATGGTCAACGTCCACAGGAGTGTGGTCCGCCGCAATGTAAATATTATGGTTTAGTGAAGCAATACACGACCCAGCTGCTTTAACCATTTAACCGCCAAATTATTAAATCTGAATTTTCACCCACTTGAAGTTGTGTCTCGCTGACGCGATCCACAACTTCAAGTGAGTGAAAATTATTCTGATTTGACAAAATGGAGGTCAACTGTTTTCAAACATTGCTGATTGATGTCACATTTTATCTTTAACATGTTTAAAAGGTGGTACTTAATGTGCTAATAAAAAATGAAAACCCGAATCGGTAAATCCTTAACCCTTTCAGGCCTGAATTTACCATTGTCATCCATACTGTCGCAGTTCTAGACTTCTAGTGGATGATAATGACTTGAAGTGGGTGGTGAATGTAAAAGCATATTGTAATTATTAAAACAATCCCACGAGAGTTTCGTTCTAAAACCCATAGGTTTTAGGAAATTAAGTCATTCTTGAGATATGGGAAATGATGCTTTAATGCTTCGTCATGGGTTGAAAGGGTTAAAGTTGATGACACGCCTGTTGTGCAGTTATGAATACGCTGGGACAAAGTACCATCCAATCAAAATAAAAACTAAATGACGGTGATAATCAGCTGATCTCGTCATGTATCATGTGGCAGGCTGAGCCACTCTTTGATCGTCTGGTATTATGAAATAATTATATTTAATAAACTGGGTTTTCGCGGTGTACGATGGTACACAGGGGAAGGACGTCGGATCCCACTGGGCACACGACGTTGGGATGTACATGGACACTGATGCGAGCGTCTTTCTATAGATTATACATACTTTACCTCGTATTTCTGTCTCGTAACGTAAGTTTAATATTTACCGCATGGTGAGGTATATATTCTGTTTATATTAATATATTCTCATGTGGATACATATTCTCTTGGCGAGGTATTTATCTGTCTGTATATATGTCTGTCTGTTTCGCTACGAGGGTACAATGTGGGTCTGCTGAATTATTTTCATGCCGCTGTTATATAGATTGGATTTTCAGTTTATTTTCTTAAAGAAATGATATAGCCTTCTTTTCTCAAATAGAATAGATCCAATGTCATTTATATGTAGTATTAACTTAGTGATCTATGACAGGGGTGTGCACAGGGGTCAAAGGGGTCTTGACACCTCCCCCCCCCCTTGAGCTGCAGAGTTTAAAAAATTCCGGGGATTTCCGGGGGCGAGCCCCCGAATCCCCATTTTTCTTCTAAATTTTACCTCTTGACAACCCTCCCCCCCTTGACAGAAAGCTGCGCACGCCCTGTAGATGTCACTACAGGGGACCAGCACCCAATTTGACATCCATTATAATATAAAAATTATATATAAATATATATACAAATTATGTAAAAGTACGTTTTAAAAAAAAATATAAAGTATGCAATAGTATAGTTAAAAAGCATAAAGTACATAAAATAGAAAATGTGTTAAGTAAACGTATGTAAGTAATAAGGTTGAAATCATAACTATGCATTAAAAACACGCACACGCCTGACATCGACAAGTACATGTCCACGAACATATATCATAACTGGTAAAAAAATATACGTGTGTAAACCGGAAGCGTGTCTGTGGAATCTATGTGGCTCGTCCCAAACCGGAAGTAGCTTTTGCGGGTGCTGCTGATGAGCATCCTTTCATTCCACGGAGATGTCATCTGGCACGAGATGACGATAGATGCCGAATTTACCACATCACATATCACGCAAACGACGGGTAATTTAATTAGATGATTCACGCCACACATACAGTACTGTGTGATAACCTGCTTAATTGTATATGTTGAGAATTAACATAATATTAGCATAATCTATGAGGTAATTCAAGAATTAGCTTCCTTCTCAATGTCCAATGAAAAAATAATAAAATAAATATATTGAAACTATAGCTAGAGTACAAGAACATTTGAAAGATAAATTTTAACTAAATTATACAAAAATGTAAAATGGCCGCCAAGGACCATTTTTAATGATAAGATCTATAAAATATATGAGGGAAGCACATGGTTATGGGTTTTTCTTAGTTCAGTTATCTCACTATAGCAAGTATAATGAATAATAGGTCTTCACTGGAAATGTATTGTCCATTCATTTTTTTCTTAATGGTTGGAAAATCCAGGATGGCCGCCATTTGCGAAAGGTCTAATAATATATAATATAGGCCTATTATATTCATATCATTTTCGACAGAATAGAGGCAGATTCAATATTTTGGCGTCTTCCTTATGGTTTCATATACTGCCAGAAAACATTTTAAGCACTATCTAGAATCCAGAAATCAAGATGGTGACCAATCAGCAAACAAAATGACTAACAGGGAGGCATAATAGGGTAGGAAATATATACACTTTATCAGAATTAGGATACTTATTTTGATAATTTCCCCAATTGGTGTCTAGTATAGTGGTGTGGTGTCTTGATCAAGCTGGGCATTGGTCAATATTGCCTTGGAATTACCTACGCGACGTCATTATAATGGTGGGGTACCCTAACAATCACTGCTATCAGGTTATTATAGGATAAATACGCATGCAACGGCAGCAACCTAATTGTTGTCTGTTAAATATAATTCACGTCATTGATAGACTTGGAGGAGTATTACTCAGCTAATTAGGCTGTGTTCCCATCAAATATGTCAATGGTGCTCCCAAAATCAATGTCTTTATTATGCGGCTCTAGCTTAGGGTACATGGACAATACTAATTTGTTGATCGATTGGTATTGATAAAATAACGGAGTCTGTTTCCAGCAGTCTTGCTTTTCGCTGCCAGGTGTAAATTTCACAAGTATGTGCACCGTCCCCTTACAATAAAAAGGATAAACGCCACTTCTCAATATTCGGTAGTAGATTTTAAATTCTTGAGCGTTTATTATTTTGATTTAACTGATTGCTTTGTACAGCAACAACTGATAGTGCACATATAGATCTCCAAAATACATATAAACATAAAATAAATATGACTTGAAATAAATTGGGTGGACATGAATTTGTTTTTTTTTTGGTGTAAGTGTTTAAGTGATATGACGTTGTGGGCCATTATTTGGACCGGGGAATTCTTATTTGATTCAATATATCCAAAATAGGTGAAAGCCTTAGACCAATATCATTTCTGTTTGTGTTTATAGTTATACCCCGCTTGACCCTTGAAGGCTACGCGGTGCTTCCTGGGCATAACAGTAGCCCACTGTTGATACACAGTGGAAATACACTCCTTTTTTATATATAATCATAAAACAAAAATATAAAATATACTCAAAATATAATAAAATAAATAATGAAAAACGGTGTTTATAAAATTGTATAGATTGTGTTAGGCAGGATAATAAATACAGTTGTATCCTAGCAATCAAGATATGTGTACACTTTCATCGCTAAGCACGTCCCCATAAGCATGGCTATAGTCGTTTTTAAATTGTTTGTCGATCAAATCGCAGTTTTGGGGGTTGAAATGAGCGCTTAAACACGAAGATTCGCAAATGTTTGGTCTGAAATTATTCAAAAGTGAGTAATTTTTCACCCACTTGAAGTTGTGTCTCGCTACCGCGATCCACAACTTCAAGTGGGTGAAAATGTAGGTTTCTTGATTTAGAGATTTAAGGGTCCACTGAATTCTACTTTAATTTAGCCACACCGTCTGTCACGTTAACCAAGCTTTAATACAGCATTAGCTGAGCCCCACGTGTTTTCAAGGTACGTTTTATAATATATTATGCCTTTGACTGGGCTGCCTGACAGATCTATGTGGATTGATAGTGTATATTCGCTATAATTCCCCGTGCGGACCTGATCAAACTGCAGCCGTCAGTATGCAGCATGTCCCACCGGCTTAGCCTGTCCAATATGTCATTGTTAGCTCTGATAGGTGGATCACTTTATTAAATTAGGTCGTTCTCGCCTGGCGCGAGAGCTTAGCGATATCAGCCTGTTTACCGTGCTTTATGCACGCCTTCGTCTCTGCGTTTCTCTCTCCTCTTATCCCCGGCATTGGGCGGTGGCCTTAGTGTAGTGGTTAACGATACCAAAATGTCATGTCGCGCCCAAAATATATTGATTGATTTTTAATGATTTTTGTATTTATTGATTTATACCAAAAACGTATGAAATGAGTTTATTCTATGGTTTGGGTTTTGTTTGCATTGAAAATAATATGTATTTTTAACTCGATTCTGTTAACACTGCCGTCTGCAGAATGTCAACCGCAAGGTCATTTTTATATAAATATTTCAATTTTATCATTTGCTATGATGAGGCCCCCTATATATCTATTATAAATAATAGCAATGCTGATGTGCTATTGAATTGTACGGATAAAAAATATCTTACCAGTTTTTATCTAAATTTTTTATTTTTAGGTCTACCTGGGTGAAAAGATGAATTTAACAACTTATCCCGTCAACATGGTCAAGTCCTACATGTGCATAATTAAATGTGTATACCATCTATTTTACCCTGACATGGGCTTTTTAATCGAATGGTCACAATTGTGATTACGTTTGTGAATGTAGTGTGAATATGGGAAATTATAGACCCACAAATGTATCTACAGAGCTGACTACGGAAAGGCTGAAAATAATGCGTTTAGGTAGTAAGACTTATTTGTCACACTGGAACACAAATTCAAATTAGCCAATCGTGACACTGATTGTGTTTTGACCCTCCCTGGCCTTGACGAGTGTACAAGTGTACCTTCATTACCAGGAACTGGTGGAGCCTGTTTGCTTGTGGCCGCATAGAGAACAAAGAAATTGAAAGCAGCTGTAATTTATAATAGCAAATTGCAAGATTTCACCTGGTTTATTTCACAATTTAAATAGTTTTTTTTTTTTTGAATTTTCATTTAAAAAATAAAGTTCAGTATTCGATCCGAAAAGGCGAGACAACATTAATGTTATGAAAAAGTCAATTTTTTTAAGAAACAAAAATATCTTCATTACTTTTTCACCAATGTTTAACATTATAGAAATAGTACTATATGCCTAACGAATTAGAACACCATATCATATTTCTAGATCTATTCAATAAATTCCAAGGCGCTTTTTAAACTTCTTTTTGTCAGACATAATTTTGTTTAACCTACATTTATACTACATTCGTTCTGAAATGGACGAATTTTACTAGGATGGTCCTGATAAATCGTCAAAAAGGTTTGATACTGTTAGTTTTACAAGTTGGTTTATCTCATATGTAGAGGAGACAATAAAATGAATTGATGTGAATGGTACTTTATCGCGGCGATAAATCGGGACGGTGTCACTTAGTGTTCCACATGACACCGCCATGGTTATATGATCATGTCTAATCCATGTGGAATTCACCTGTCACAACAATAATTCATCACTGAATCAAAGTGTGCAGTGTGAAATATGTCTCTCCACAGGAAGTACTGTAGCAGCATTACGTATAGGATAAAGTCCTCAGAGCTCTACACTCTTAGCTGTGGAAAAGGCCTAGGCCGAAGACCGAGGCCTTTTCCACAGCTAAGAATGTGGAGCTCCA
This sequence comes from Flabesymbios commensalis, assembly GCA_964017125.1. Lineage (NCBI taxonomy): Eukaryota > Metazoa > Annelida > Polychaeta > Terebellida > Flabelligeridae > Flabesymbios > Flabesymbios commensalis. Next base: position 21,813,476 of record OZ024908.1, on the reverse strand, counting down.
AGGGTTTTAACTGACTTAAAACACATAATAATAATAATAATAATAATAATAATAATAATAATAATAATAATAATAATAATAATAATAATAATAATAATAATAATAATAATAATAATAATAATAATAATAATAATAATAATAATAATAATAATAATAATAATAATAATAATAATAATAATAATAATAATAATAATAATAATAATAATAATAATAATAATAATAATAATCATTAACTTTATTTACAGTGGGTAGACCACTTAGTACGTTGTACTAATTTGCAAAGGGCCTTCTTTATACACATGCAATAGTACAATGCACATCCGACCATAACGAGGATCCCTCATAATCAACAGCTGGATTGTAATATATAGCGCAACACCAGTCTCCAAGTAGTAATGATAGTGAATAGGGCAGTGTCAGTTGCGAAACTGTAATTGTGTAGCAATTCTTTAACTTAATTCAAATTGATTTTCAAAAATAAATCACCTTGGAAATGTGTTAGACGTATGTCTTGGTTAAACTACAACTTGGATATTCTAAATTTTAAAATGGTGTTTGTCAAGCTGTATTTTGTGCATTTCAAAATATTTTGAACTATATTCATCCACAAATTCAGGATGACTGTCGGTTATTTTCATTTATGAAAAAGAATCTCGATGCAGCACCTACTTATGTGTAATTTATGGGCTCTATGTGGTCTAGGGTCCAGCCATTGATTTATTGTTGTCTTTTACATAACTTGACCTATCATTCACATACATTTCACAATTAAAGATGATCACCACTGATAAGTTTTTACACACGGTTATTTCGTCACAATATTATTGTTACATAGCTGTTATTAAATAAAATAGTCAATTTCATAATATACATAGGAGTAATGTTGCTGAATAAAACTCGTTTTCAATCCGTTTCTAGCCTGGTAAATCACTGTTACTGATAATAAAATGACTGTTTAAACATCTATATTTGTAAATGTTTGGTCTCAAATTAAACATATATAAGTAAGTTTCAACCACTTGAGATTGTGGATCGCTGTAGCGAAACACAACCTCAAGTAGTTTAAAAAATAAATAAATCCACTCAGCAGGATAAGGGCTGATAGTTATTCACATTTTTCGTTGAGATAATTGTGTTCAAAATGAGTTTTATCGCGAATAATCGTTCATTATCCGATAAAGTTTTAACAGTACAGACTGATTCCCCTACAGGATCTTGTGTTTTCTCAGCAGCAGGTCCACCTGGCCCAGACACTATAACCTATCTGCATATAGATGGATGTATTATCGCTCATGATGAAGAGCTACACTAAAACCCTCCCGTTAACATGTGACCTGGGTGATTCATTGTCGGTAGGGTGGACCCCCTTGACGCTTTGTTTCCTAATCTTGAGGGAATTACCGAGTAATGTCACGTTTAGGAAAATAGTTATATAGGCTAAGTAGGACACATACAGTAACTATCTTTTTACTTTGCCCATGGGGCGGGGGCCCTAGGGTAGTGGTTAGCACCGCTGCCTTTCACGCCAGAGTTCGGGGTTCGGTTCCCGGTCTCAGCGATTTGAAAGAAACACAAATGTTTCTTCCCCATCCACGTGTGAAAGTTAGTATTGTGGGGAGCCTCCGTGACCGAGAGGTAGCGTGCTCGGCCTCAGACCGCCAGGGCTCGAATTTCGAATCCTGTGTCTGGAAGACAGTGTCATCCCAATCATCTCACCATCCTCAGGAGGTTCTCCTGGCCCAGTTTAGCCTATATGTGCACAAAGGTGGCCTAAAGCCCGATTCATTTCATTTAATTTACTTTGCCCGTGGGGCTCCTCATGTACAAGCTAGCCTACTTATGCTCAAAAGTCACACTCATTCCAGACGAAAATAATAAGTCACATACGGGTGGTTTGATTAACAGATTATAGTCATAGCCATAGCCATAGTCAATCATCAATGGCATGTAACGTCAGTTTATAACATTAGAATATCAAAATACGATATTATAATGTTAGAATGTAATATCAGGAGGATTGGCAGCTGAAATGTGTTGATATATTCTGCATATCAGGAGCACAAGTCAAAGTATGACAAAGTATGACCATACCCATACCCAACAAAATAGCTTATTTTTACATGTATTCCAGACGAATTAAAATTACATTAGCAGTGCAGTGAACTGCTATACCACTTGTATCAGCAACGTGATTATAGTCCCAATTGTCCCTGTGGAGTAATAGAAACCCCTGAACATTATTTTTTTGACTGTCCACTGCACCACATTGCTAAGGAAGAGCTTACAGCTGAACTGTTTCAACTTCAATTAACCCCCACTCTAAACACAGTTCTTTTAGGTGATGCTCTCTCGGACAACTTACCAAAATTGGTTATTGCAGTCGAAAAATTTATAACCACAACCCAGAGATTTACATTAACTATGTTAAATTTACCGGACTGAAGGTGTTTTCTTCACCCTACTTTTCCTTGTTGCTGACATTACCGCAGGATCTAATTGTGCTTTAATACCTTAGTCCTTGCCCTGTGTACCACTTATAAATTCATTTGGTGGGATCTCCCTGTCAGCTGTCGAACAAAAGCTTTGCACTAGGATCCTTCTTATCGCTTGCCACGACACAGACATCACCGGTCATCAGTAGCCATGTACAAAGAGAAACCTTGTATTACATTTTTTTATTTGTTCAATGTCAATGACCAAAAAAAGTCTATCGAAATATGACTCATAAAAGTCCGAAAATCCAAGATGGCCGCCATTGGACGTAAACATCGGTAAAACCATCATAAGTTGCCCAAAATTTTACAATTAAACCACGATTCTTGTTTATAATCCTTGTTTTTATGAGTTGGGGAACTTATTAGTTACGATAACATGCTGGCACTGTCAAAAATCTATGATGGCGGTGGGACTAGGGGGCAGAAACCAAGGTCAAAGATCGATTTAAAGGGTAAAAAAGATTTTTCAACAAATAAAGATAGGAGCAAGTGTGATACTTTTTCTTTGTGTAATTTTGACTAGAAAATCAATTCCTTATATTATTTTCATGATTCAAGGTCATCTTCAATGTCAAAAAGTCAACTTCAAGGTCAAGTAATTGAAAATTTGATTTTTACCAAATAAAGCTAAAAACATGTGTAATATTTTATTTTTATCGGATTTCGACTGGTAAATCATTCTATGATATTATGTTTGTGATTCAAGGCGACCTTTAAGATCAAAAGGGTATTTTTTAGTTCCAATTACTGAAAATATTATTGTTAGCAAGTCCAAATAGCAAACAACAAAAATGTGTAAGACCTTTTTTTAATCGGATTTTTACTGGAAAAACCATCTATGGTAATATTTTGGTGATTCAATGACACCTTTTAAGATAAAAAAAAAGGAAATTCCAAAGTCAAAATGTAAAAAGTATCATTTTTTTATCTTCAATGTCAAAACGTCAATTTTAGAGTCAAAAGACCAACACAAGATTTTTAATAAGTAATAACAAGTGTAATACCCATTTTTTTGTATATAAAGAGATAACCGACCCAACCTAGCCTACTAGAAATCCATTTCTGGTATAGGCGGGTCGATTTATGAAAACATCCAGTGGTTTTGTCACCTATCAGATGTACTTTATAGCAGGAAAAAATCTTAGCAAAATCTGACTATCGGAAAGGTGTTAAATCCAAGATGACCGTCAAAGACAAAGAAATTGCTATAAATGCTGTATTGTATACAATTGCTGTTATATGTTCACTCAAAGTATTAAATGTCTTAATATTCACTGGCACAATGTCCTGATGTCCGAAAATTATATCCATATTACAAGCAGTATGTAAAATGTGTATAGTGATGTAGATATAACGTGTACAACATTCTTGGATATAGGCCTACAACAGTTATTCAGACCTTTTTAAATGTAATTTGCTCGGAGATTTGTGACTCATCACAAAAAACAGAAGTTGGTCACTTGAAGTTGTGAATCGCGTCAGTGTATGTGTACGTTGATTTCGTTGATCGATCAGTCCTTGTTATGTCTAAGCTGCTCAATATTTAGCAAATTTGACTCGATTTCCCAAGCATTTTCTATTACTTTGTGGTTCTAATGCAGGTCGACCACGTTTTTTATTGGATTGACGCTATATTTTCCACGTAAACCTGTTTTAATATGTTAGCATTTAAAAATGTGGATATACGCTACCAATACATTATGATTTTTATGTATATTTCCATTGTAGTTCTGTCCAGCTCTGGACGAGCCGCAATATTAATGCTGCTCCCAATATGCATTTACAAAGGAAATTCGCATGAATGGATTCTCTTTTGTCTAGATTTATAAGATCTAAAACATGTGGAAAAGTGTTAGAGCCGTTGTAGGTTTAATTGCGAAATCTCGATTCCCTGGAAGTCCCTTCTTAATCATATATAGTGTTGAGCTGGCATTTTGTGCTTGTCGACTCAACGATTACTAGGTTGGCAAATGTGTCTACTCTCTTTAAGTTGATATTGTTGTATGTAAAGGTATCATCCAAATCATTCACGTTTGACGAGTGGTCAAACAAATTTAATCGACTTGGCATTAACAATCAGTGGTCTTACCTCCAGAAATCAATGTATTGTCACAACCGCTTTAACTATCATGAAAGAAATCCTGTGAACCCGGTCATACACTGAAAGGGTCTGATGAAGCTATTGTGCTGAGAGACGATCCCAGATCATCATGACTATCTCAGAATTTAGGGAGCAGGTTAAATGTATAAAACCACACACCAGTGTCCCAAACTGTGCACACTGTCACCATGAACAACAAAACTGCGAAATCCACCTTCTTAAATCAACTACTGGCAGAGATGGGAAATCCTTACATGAAAATCAGTGCAGATTTGCAATTCATTGATACAGGAGCCATTATTGATGCTGCAGTGGCAGCAACAGCCGGGACTATTGAAGTTCTGAGTAAGGATCGGTACGGAAAGTTTAGACATAAATGTTAGTGTTCTGTACAAAACATATCACACAAACATTCGACATAAACAAAACTACCCATGTTTAGTCGACCACGTCGCTGTTAAATACGAGTAGATCTTTGTAATGGTTGCTATAATAATAAATGTTTGTGTCGATTCAGGTGATATTTATCAGTGTTTGATGTGTGCTATTGCTCATGTGAATAAACGTATATATATATAAATATATATAAATACGCAAATCAATGGTTTCGCGAGGCGAAATTGTAGTATTCCGAAGTCAAAGACCTCTAAGAAGGTTAAATCCAGTTTATTTCCATCTCACAAAATAATTCAGTGTATATGTTAGATCGTGTTCTAAATTTGCTGTGAATAATATAAAAATCTCTACATTTTATACATAATTGTCATAAAACAATAGTTTCCGAGTAAAAATTGTGGTGTTTCAAGGATAATGGGGTCAGCAATGAGGTCAGTTACCTCCACTTCTCAAAATGACACTCAGGGCACGTGCTTGATTGTGTACTTATTTAGCTGTGAATAAAAACATCACCACTAACATCATTAACCTCTAACAGTGTTGAAATTAATCAAAAGTGAACAACGCTACCTCTCACTTTAATGTGAACCATCTATGTACAAGAGAGCTACTGTCGACATACACTGAAGGCGCCCTTCCTAAAGGTGACCTTGCAAGGTCAAGTTAAGTTCTTTTCAAGTTTCAACTGGTTCGTATGTAATAAAAAGTATTTTTTTTATGATTTTGCCAGTTTGACTTTGAAATGACTTTGATATGACCTTCATGTTGCTTTCGGACTGTACCCCAGTAAAACACAACCCCAACCCATGTCAACCTTCATAACCCAATTATGTATCAATATGTGAGCCAAAGATTTTTCACTTTGCTGCAAAATAGTAATTCAGAAAGGAGCGTAATAAATGGAATGCCAAGGAGATATCAACCCTCCCAAGGTTCATACTGCACTCAATATCTTAAATTTTTGTGGAAAATATATCTGATGCATTTTTTTTTTCCAAACCAGTCCTATGTAATAGATAACTGCACCACTAACAGCTTTGAAATTAATATTTTCACTGTTTTTGCCATCTTGACCTCGAAATGACCTTGATATGACCTTGGTATTATACTTATGATTACTGAGAGTCTTTTAGAGTATTTTGCACAGTTCTGGAATACAAAAACATTCTATAGACATTGTAATACCCAATTTACACCGCTTTGTGGCTTTGCCAGTGTATATTTTGAGCTTTAGAGGTCAATAACCTATAAAGGTCATAAGAGGTCAAATCCAGTTTACCTCCACATCTGAAAATAATCCTTAGGATATGTTTTACAAGTGGTAGAAATTTCATTCTTTTATCATAAAATTCACAATAGGTTTCCTTATCTGCTATACTAAAATAGAGAAATAGTGAGAAAATATTGCTCGACTTTCGATATATTTTTCATTCTCGGCTTGGGTCTTGCTAATATATTCATAGTGTGCATGATTTTTAATTAGAATATTTTTTTATTTGCGTTTTAATTTCTACACCTATGTATAAGATAAAGTTAAGTAAATGTCTTCGTTGTGAAAAAACAGCGTGGGTTCCAAAAGGGCTAGATAATAAGCTAAACAGCGACCCAACGACATAACCATAGTATAGATCATCCGATTATCGATTGTTTGCACACGATTTGCATTATGAGATGTAAATGCTGATATTGTCGTATTTCATATCGTCGTGAACATTGTGAAAAGGACTGTTATTTGCTGACCATTTGTGTGTAATCAGTCTCGGTTGATTAGGTCTAGACGAGCATGCTGATCACCATGCAGCCATTCATGTGTGTGTAGGATATCACAGAACAGAAATTGCACAAAGACTTCAAAGGCAAATAATAGAGTTAACATCAGTTATCGGGACAGCTGTTATTTCATTGTTGAGCCAATGACCACACTACATAGACGCTGAATGACGCTCGTTCTTATACGTATGACTATTTAATCTCAGCAGACGACATTCTGCATCCTGAGGCTAAATTACAATGCAGACCACATATTACCGTCTCGTGGAACCTAACTTACCATTGTCGACAAGCTCTACTGAAATATGCTGCATTAAGTACGCTAAAACAAACAAGACTATGGTGTAGACCTACTTCCATCAAAAAAGAGTTGGTAGTGAGTAGCAAATCTGTCAGAGACATTCAGTCATTCATTCATTCAATAATTCATTCATTCATTCATTCATTCATTCATTCATTCATTCATTCATTCATTCATTCATTTATTTATTTATTTACTTATCAATCAATCAATGAATGCATTACTAATTGGCGGGCTGCTGCAATTATTTTGCGTCCATGATTACAGCGAAGATGATATTAGATATGATCAAGATGAGTATGCTTCTAATGCACATTTGTTTTGTAAATATCATAAAGCTAAGTAATTGTTTTGTTATTTTTTGATTAAAAATGGTTGCTTGTAATGTAAATAATTACCTTATCCGCCCTCCACCACCTCAGGTTTTATAAAACAAAGCATCTAGACTAATTATTGTTAAAAATAGCTTGTAATTATCAATTACGCGGAGCCTGATAAACCATAACTGGGTCTGGATGAGCTGTGAAAGCCAATTATTGAAATGTGTCAGTATCACTTCCGTTGTCTTTGTGATGTAAACCCCTTTATTCATAGTGCATTGTGAAGGAGCGCGCAGCGCGTGGCCCTACGCGAGATTAACGTCGATACAACCTTAACTTGATCCCTATAAATGCAGACAACGGTAACAGTCGTTAATTGTCCTTGCAAAGCAACGCCGTTGGAGTAAAAAATACAAGATGGCCGCCAACTGTGTTGTCGTAGTTCTGAATTATTTGACTATAATATATGCAAGTAGGCCTACTACTTCCTAAATTGGGTTTGGTGCAGCAAGTGAATTTTGTGATTTCTAGATACTAGATATTCTGAATCAGAACAGCTAACAATTAGCTTGAAGCTATAACATTGTGTAATATTTGTGTAGTCACTGTTGTATGTGAAACGTACGGACGAGTGGGAAGAGTGTGTGTGCTAGGAATAGCGGGAAGGACGGTTAATATAAAAGGCAAATTATTTTTTGCATTTTTAGATAAATATGCTTGATAGGTAATGATCATTTTAGGATTCAGATTCCGAATCAGATAAATTATTTTGTTATACAGATAATATTATAAGGTTTTTTTATCAGGAGACCTCCACTGAGACCAAGCATAAAGCTTATTGTCCAGAGATGTAACAATATTTTTTACGCCTAAAGAAAGTTACTGATATGTTCTTCGTATGCACTACACCCCAAGATGCTCTTACAGCTGCCCGAACTTACTGGAAGTTACAAAGAACGTGAGTAAATTATTACGGACAATTTCCTCGTTCCCACAGCAAAACACATGTGTGTGAGCTGATTGTAGCAATTTCCAGGCACATTCAGTAGTCTCAATTTTAAATAATTCTCCAATACTTCTATCAATGTAAATGTAAATTGTAATTGGACCCTCAAAGTTATGTAAACGCTGGCGGCCATCTTAGATTGCAGAAGGTCCAAAACACATCACTCCCATCCTAAAGGAACTCCACTGGCTTCCAGTGGAGCTCCACAAAACTTACACAATTTTACTGCCAACACACCGTGCTCTAAATGGCAAGGCTCCTCAATATATCACAGACTTATTAACCCCCTATACATACCAGCGCGCAATCTCCGATCTGAAGCAGAAGGGTATTTGGTTGTTCCGAAAATTCACACAAAACATTTGGAGAGAGAGCCTTTTCTTTCTGCTGCTAGACAAAGAAATTCCGCGAAAACAATACCCTCAGTCAATTCAACTCTCACATCGAAACTTACCTGTTCACGACGGCCTTCCATTAATCTACCATTATCTGTGAAATGCCTTAGCGAAGATATACTTTTGGGCTGTTTTTAAATCTACACTTACCCGTTTTTAATCCATAGTTTTTTTTATTTTTAATGAGCGTTACAGTGACTGGACAACTTATCAAATGAGAAGCGCCTATGAATGTGCTAAAGATATATGGCACTATATAAATGTTCATTTATTATTATCATTATTGCATGCTGTAGCTGCGTTATACCGCCGATGTTAAAAAAAACTCCCAAGATATTGACGCCCAAGGTGAGTACATAACGAGTCAAACGAGAAAGTATCTATACCTTTGTTTTTCGCGGGCTAGCATTATGGCACATCCTGGAGTAATTGAGATAAACTATTAGCTTGATTTACCCTTTAACCGCCAAATTATTCAATTTGAATTTTCACCCACTTGAAGTTGTGTCTCGCTGACGCGATCCACAACTTCAAGTGAGTGAAAATTATTCAGATTTGACAAAACGGAGATCAACTATTTTCAATTCTTACTGCTTGGTGTCACGATTTAGTTTCAACATGTTTAAAAACTGATAGGCTATGTGCTAATAATTCTTTTTTAGAAAACGAATATAATCGGTACCGGCGGTTTAAGGGTTTTGAATCAGCAATTATTGCTCCATGTAGTCCTCCATTTATGTCACCAAGCCATGGCTCACAGCAGGAAATACATATTTAAATAGTAAGCAGATACTACTACAATAGCACACATGATGTGAAGGGCAAATTTCTAATAACATTTACGTCTACGTTTCTCCAGTTTCGTCCTTGCCCTATTTCTCCACTGAGATCAGCAAACGATTAATATTTGCGTTATTAGCAATTCCGCAGACTATCTGCCATATTGTCGCAGCGAATTAAACTCATTAATTACTGTTATTATGAGACAGACTATCCCTTCTATTCCCTACTGATGCATTTTCCTAATAACGGAAAGCTGAATAATGTTATTAAGAACGTAGGAGAGGACAGTAAACTATTTAATTGTTTCCCCATATGGATAATATAAATGTTAATCAGAGCTATGTTGTTATAGCTATTTTGTTTTAGGAAAAATTGGGAAAGTAACAGTTTTATAGTTTGTTTCTTATCCGCTTATCGGGTACATGATATTATGCTTAGCTCTTTAACATCTTGCCTTTAACTAATTTACATTATTTATTAATATGACGCCTGCATTGCTGACGCAATTTCCAGCTGCACATACTAGTAATTAAAAAGACTGATACATGTATGTTGATAATTAGATCTGGTATAGGCCACTACAGAATTATTCATTGAATAGAGATGTGATCCTGAGTATTTGAATTGTAAGCCGATATTTTGTTTTGAGTGATCTAATTGCCGCGACCCACAGCTTCAAGCTGGTGAAAATGACTCACATCTGTTTAATTTGAGACAATAACAATATTGAAACACACAGTCATGTTATTCCCAAATAACTGTGATGTATTCTGCAAATGAAATGGAATTGAACTATTTTAGTCGTGCGTGGCGTTTGAATCATTAAAACGGCGTCCGTATGGGAGGCCAATGGGGTCACTTATAGAGCTAAAATAAAACGTTCAATTTTTAGCTTGCATCAAAACCAAAAGACAGTAACTGCTTACTCTCCAAGTAGGCATTTACTGCTTTTCGGATTAACAAACAAATGAATAATTATTAATTTAGCTAAATATTATGTCATAATCTTCTGCCCAAACAAGCAACCTAATATTCTTGGTTCACTGTCTACTACCCTGGCCCAACATTAAAACATCAAATGTGTCTGAATCCTTCTTCTTTGCAGGGCTATTGTGTATATTGTGAATTATGCTTAGATAATCTCGATGATTATTCTTTAGCTCAACAATATTATTTCAGCTGGCCATTATGCACGTTGGACTTGCTGAATCTGCATTGAAATATGCAATTAGGTCATTGACCTAAGTATAGCTGTACTTTTCGTCACTATTCGCCGATGTATATATTTATATATATATTCAGAGTTACATCCTGATTTATCAAGCTGAAAATGGAACGTTCAATTTTAGAAAACAAATGAAAGCTAAAATGGAACGTTCAATGTTAGCTCGACAAGTGAACCCATCGGCCATCCGCTCTGAAAGGTAAACCATGCTAAGAGTAAACACAAAAAAATTGTATAACATTTGCACAACGCCGACCCAACGTCGTTCGGGGTTCGGTTCCCGGTCTCGGCGGTTTGAAAGAAACAAAAAACTGTTTCTTTCCCATCCACGTGTTAAAGTCAGTATTGTGGGGAGCCTCCGTGACAGAGAGGTAGCGTGCTCGGTCTCAGACCGCCAGGGCTCGAATTTCAAATCATGTGTCTGGAGGACAATGTCATCTCAATCATCTCACAATCCTCAGGAGGTTCCCCTGGCCCAGTTTAGCCTATATGTGCACAAAGGTGGCCTAAAGCCCGATTAATTTCATTTTTGCTGCGTGGTCGAACATTGTTCAAATGTTATACAAATGTTTTGTGTTTGCTGGGTTGGCACTCATATGCATTTAATATACTAAAGACTAGAGAAAAGTGATATAATGGTATAAGCCATCAAAATAACGACGCACTGAGCTTTCATTATTTTGATATATCCAATCACAATGCGTCATTTAGCAGTTGGGGAAATATTCCAACTTGTAAGTACAATTGTATTTACTTAAAGGGACCCCTTGGGATGAGACATTTTCAATGTTGACAATTTTGAAAATTTAATTCATATGAAGCTATATAACCTACTGATCTTAACTGAAAATACAAAAAAGTAAAAAAACAATTTCAAAGCATTGAAAAGAGTGAAATAGTTATATTTCCTGGTCGTATATTGCCATGTAATCGCCGCTAATTGGCCGCTAATTGGTGTCTTTTAGTCAGGACATGGGGGCAGACAATGTCGCCTCACGCCCACCGTACTCACACCTTGATGAGGCGTTGTTAAGAGCGTGGTAGGAATGTAAAAAATCGTACGGCATTCATACGAGCGCCTGGACATGCCGAAGAGGCCCGCAATCACAACTTGATGAATCATTGTTGGGCAGACAATCAGAGCTGCAGGTGTATACCTGCAGCTCTGATTGTCTGCCCAACGCTGGGCCGACGGCATCACCATGTGGCCCAATGCTGTAGGAATATTTAACCGACCTTCAGCAAGTGTTTAGGTGTACAAGAAGTTTGTTTGGGTTTTAAGCGGTTTCATAGAAATGTTGATAAAAAATATTTTAAAAAATCTAAAAACTCTGAAAAAAATAAAATCATGATCTGGGGGATACACTACTTCATTACAAAACTAAAAACGAAAATTGATGTCATCCCAAGGGGCTGCTTTAAGCATGTAATAAACGGAATTTACACATAATATGGGCATACGTATATAAATAATATTAATTCATTTACGTAAAAGTGTCAATAATCAGGGAAATTATCAAACTTTCAAGAATTGTTCAGAAAAACTGTGAAGATTCGGAATAAATACAACAATACTTTCTGAAAGGCAGAACATCATGATGGCCACTCTACTGTATACAGAATAACGAGTTTTTTGGAAATAGCTATACAGACATAGCCGAAATGTATGTACACATTTGTGTGATTAAGCATTATGGAATCTTTCCCGATCACAAACCATTCGTATAGCATTCGTATAGCATCATTGTTGGACCAACGTCGAAGTGGTTGGGCCGACGTTGTACAAATGTTATACAAATGTTTTGTATTTGCTGGCGACTACCGATCTCAATAATAGCACCATCATTCATACTGTGATTGTAAGCATGGAGTGATGATTCATCAAGTTGTGATTGCGGGCCTCTTCAGCATGTCCAGGCGCTCGTATGAATGCCGTACGATTTTTTACATTCCTACCACGCTCTTAACAACGCCTCATCAAGGTGTGAGTACGGTGGTCGTGAGGCGACAGCAAGGCGATGCTACGAATTAAAGCGACTCATTATGATGACATCAATTTTCGTTTTTAATGTTGTAATGAAGTAGTGTATCCCACAGAGCATTCTTTATTTTTTTCGGGAATTTCAGACTTTTATAAACATTTTCTAACAATATTTAAATGAATCCGGACAAAACCCCAACATACAATGAGGTCTCCTAAAAGCTGGTTGAATGCTAGCACAGCATTGGGCCACAATTTGATGCCATCGGCCCAGCGTTGAGCAGACCATCAGTGCTGCAGGTGTGTCCTCCCATGTCCTGACACCAATATAAGACACCAATTAGCGGCGATTGCTTTGATCTTACCGTCCAAGACGTGGGAATATGTGGTGTAAAGTGCTGTATATTGCTGACTTGTTTTGTTTACATGGCAATATAGAACCTGGAAATATAACTATTTCACTCTTTTTCGGTGCTTCAAAATTGTTTTTTGACTTTTTTTGTATTTTCAGTTAAGATAAGTAGGTTATATAGCTTCAAATAATTTAAATTTTCAAAATTGACAACATTGAAAATGTCTCATCCCAAGGGGTCCCTTTAAATGGTAAGTTTTGCAATTTCGTAAGAAGGTTTTACGAAACTATGTGACGCCTTACGAACACGAATACGAACGGAAAATAGTCTCTCTTATGTTCTTTTGGTTGGGTCGGTCACATATACACGAATGCGAAGCGTTTTCACCACCTACATTTTCTTAGATCAAATAATAATAAAAAAACACTTCTTTGAAAATTCCACATATCTCTATTTTTCCGTTTACATGGGGTTCAGATTAATTTTCAGAATAATAATGCCAACTTCCGCCTCATTTTGATATGGACGGCTGCATATAATTATAATATTTCCATAGTATTACCATTTATTTAATTTCAAAATTTTATTATTGTATAATTGAATGCATATACATGGCACATATTTAAAAATAATTATTTGTTAATATATATACAACCTGTATAAATATATATTTATAAATAAATTTATTAATAAAATATGTGATGACCTGATTTCGTCAATCGACATGTTGCACCACACTCTTTCATTGGTTTGGAGTAGAATAGTATACATGGCCTGATTAAACAAAATAAAATATACTTATGATATATAGTGCTGATATCAAATTAATTACTATTCATTTTCAAAACATTTGAGTTGTACTCAACTGAAGTTATTTATTTTTGAAAAGCTTAAGGGTCCAAATATAATGTTATACCCCGACTAACGATAAAGTGATTTATCACATGACAATATCAGCCAATCATCACCATCATTTAGTTATTATTTAAATTAGGGGAAATAATACCATACTTGTCACATCCCAGGAATAGTAAGCTTACTATAAAAATAAATTTAAATTCCAACATTAAATTAAAAAATTATCCTGGACTAATTCAATACTCATAGTGCTAGTTACACTATTATGATTAACGGTAATGCATCATTTTTGTTTAAAAAACAATTGTTTTTTAATTTACAATCGATTATCTAGAATGTCTGATGGTACACTGCCGTGTAAAGCCAAAAGGTAGTATCTGATCACATTACAATTAAACAGATACTCTGCCGTGCAAAGTCAAAAGTAAGCAGATTCTGCCTTTTGGCTTTACATAGCAGTAGGTTACTGCCTTTTTGCTTTGCAAAGCAGTGCAGCACTCTTCAAAAATGAGCATCATTACTCTGTTGTGGCCGCTGCGAGATGAGCGGTTGATGTTATAAGATAATTGTGGCCGCAGGGATTGTTTTCCCTTATTGATTATGACAAGTGCAGTCAAATCGATATCAGTGTCCGATAATATAATTTGTTATTTCCAGTTCGATTAGCGCCGCCTCAGAAATAATGTTTGTCTTTCTCAGACATAACTCAATTCTACGCTTTTAGAGATGATTGCATGTCAGGCCTACATACATTATTGTATTACTTAATTAGCCATTTAGTCAATCTGTATTTTTTCAGAAACCCATACATATGCGTTGGTGTATATATCGTAATAGTAAATCTCATAAAGCGGTCATATGTGATGACCGAATACTAATAATTAAAAGCTAAGGTCAAAGACTAAGTATATAGTAAGCTGATAGTTATAAGGGACGACTTAACATAATTACCTTTATCAATGAGACAAGAGCGAAATTACTTACTATTTTTTGTGTGCCTTAAAAGAATATATGAATTTGATATTTCGAAATATGTATTTTTTTTTCACAAAGCATTGACCGTTGTACCCGCAGCTCGATCGATGACGGATTTATCATGAAAGCGCTTTTTTGCAAAACTGAACGTTCTAGAAAGAGCTAGGTTAGTCGTATCGTTTAGTTATGTAATTCCCTACCTCAAAAGTTCAGAAGACATGTACACAGACTTAGAATAATTTATGAAAGACGTAGATCAAATCCTGGATGTCTACTTAAATAATTATTTGTAAGAATTTGTTCTTTTCTCTAATTGTGGGCTACTTTTAAACTGAGTTGCAACATTTTACATCGTTTCTTTTAAACATATTTATAACAAGAAATATTATATTTATTTATTTATTTATTTATTTATTTATTTATTTATTTATTTATTTATTTATTTATTTATTTATTTATTTATTTATTTATTTATTTATTTATTTATTTATTTATTTATTTATTTATTTATTTATTTATTTATTTATTTATTTATTTATTTATTTATTTATTTATTTATTTATTTATTTATTTATTTATTTATTTATTTATTTATTTATTTATTTATTTATTTATTTATTTATTTATTTATTTATTTATTTATTTATTTATTTATTTATTTATTTATTTATTTATTTATTTATTTATTTATTTATTTATTTATTGTTATAATACACTCTTAGATACCGTATATGCATTCTGTATGTTTAATTATTATATTAAAACTAGCATCCCA
Organism: Flabesymbios commensalis; assembly: GCA_964017125.1. Lineage (NCBI taxonomy): Eukaryota > Metazoa > Annelida > Polychaeta > Terebellida > Flabelligeridae > Flabesymbios > Flabesymbios commensalis. The sequence continues at coordinate 21,797,742 of OZ024908.1, read as the reverse complement.
TTACCGTAAAGGTTAAATTATTATATCTATAATATGCACAAAAATGTATATGCATGCATTGAATAAACTCATTATTATTATAAAAATACATATATTTTTAATAGCGATCTCATACGTGACTGTTTCACCGTATGCACCACATCAAAGGGGAGTTATGGTTCTAGTTTACTACTTCCGAGTAGTGTTGGTTATTGATTTATAAGATTAGGTTATGTAGTATGAAACATGGTTACCGACCTGTAGCGCATAGTCCAAGATGAACAGCCAGGAAGGTGAGAGTGGGGATTAAGAGGCACGGGGGCATGGTCCAGTCCCCAGACACAATACCCGTCAAACGACCCTGGTCAACCATCAGTAACTCCACAGTGGTCAACAAAAATCACAATGGTGTATAAACAGCAGTGGTCAACGCCTTTATCTGACAACTATACCGTCAAACTTTCCTGGAAGTGTCTTATGACTACAACATATTTGTATTAGGATGGAGGTGAAAGCAAGCCGTTCTGGTCTAGTGTGTTCTGGTGCAGGACATCCAGTAGTCTCTTCTGCCTCGATGGCGATCACCAGAGCGACCATCTACAAGGCAGCACTGCTGTGTGAGGAACAAACGGGAGTCAGCCGAGATGGCGCAATCAACACCACTGCTGTTTTGCGGCTGTTGTTGCTGTTGTTACTGTTGTAACTATTGTTGTTGTTGCTGGTTGCTTGGTTAATTTTATTGTTTTTTTTGTAGTTGCTGTTTGTTGTATTTTACAGTTGACAAATATTTACTATTGTTGCAGTTGGCTGTTGTTGCTGCTGCTGCTTCTGATTCTGCTGCTGCTGATATTGCTGTCACTGCTGCTGTTCCTGGTGGCGTTCTGGTTGTTTCTGCTGTTGTTGTTGCTGCTGCTGCTTCTGCTGCTGTTGCTGCTGCTGCTGCTGCTGCTGCTGCTGCTGCTACTGCTGCTGCTGCTGCTGCTGCTGCTGCTGCTGCTGCTGCTGCTGCTGCTGCTGACGACGACGACGACGACGACGACGACGACGATGACGATGACGATGACGATGACGATGATGATGATGATGATGATGATGATGATGATGATGATGATGATGATGATGATGATGATGATGATGATGATGATGATGATGATGATGATGATGATGATGATGATGATGATGATGATGATGATGATGATGATGATGATGATGATGATGATGATGATGATGATGATGATGATGATGATGATGATGATGATGATGATGATGATGATGATGATGATGATGAGAATCAATATATCATTATTGCTGCTGTCTGAGCATTTTTTCAAGTGTTTCTGTAGCTCATATTAACTATTAGTTTATTCAGCACATTGTTACTTTTATATCACACTACATGAAAGCAATTTATTCTTGTATTTTCATATCGCGCTTTATCTTTTTAACCCTTTAACCATCCTTACTATGATTTACATTTTCGTATTTTTAAAGGCTTACATTTGATGGTTCTCCTATTGCTGTGGCCAATGAATGATGTCCATAGTGGGGCTGGATACATCTTGGTAACCCTTATCTTGAACACCTCCATATTAACCCTTTAACCGCCAAATTATTCAATTTGAATTTTCACCCACTTGAAGTTGTGTCTCGCTGACGCGTTCCACAACTTCAAGTGAGTGAAAATTATTCAGATTTGACAAAATAGAGATCAACTCTTTTCAAATCTTGCTGGTTGATGTCACATTTTATCTTTAACATATTTAAAATGTGGTACTTAATGTGCTGATAAAAAATGAAAAGCCGAATATATGCGGCACCGGCGGTTAAAGGGTTAAGTATAGGCTATATATGAAGACAAACAGCAGGTGTACACTAGGTGCCTATACTAGAAAAGTAGCTGGTTACATTAATTTGTCTATGTACGGCAGCTTATAGTCACTTACTAGTTTACGTCAATTTTACATAGATCTGGATTTCAGTAGTGACTGTGAACTATTTTGTTGCCCTGAAACTGCGACACATTTTGTAATTATGTACAAACATGAACGTCCACCAATAGCATCATCATGTGGGTGGGAATGCGCAAGAGTTGTATCATCCTTACTACTTTTTTAATGTTTTTTTAAACTTAAGGCCACTTCATTGTATCTGAATCCGATCTTACGAATCTTGTGAGCAGTAGTCCATGGCAGACAAACATGCCATCTCCTTTCTTTGCAATACCCACAAAAGACACCGAAAGACAAAATACAATCATATATTTCAAATAAACCTGGCTCGTGGCTTATCCTAAGCTGACTTTAGGGCTATGGGAACGGCGAACCTGCATGGCAAAGTGATGCCGAACATGCAACATCGATACCCAAGGGACCTTGGCGTAATTATTTTGGTATTGGTAGCCTAATGGCATCACGAGCATGGGAAAATAAACATGGTGTGAACCATAAACATGATTAATACACCTCTACATGAGAACAATTTCAAAGACATTTCGTCTTTTGTAATAATTAATTCCCCTCTTAATGTTCTGTTATTTTAAGTTTGCATATTAATTGTAGGTGTAATGTGAATATTTCCTCAGTCGTTAAAGAACATTGGTATTACCGTGTAAAATATATATTAATATATGGCCACGACATTTTTACTTTTAAATACACGCTTTTTAATGCACCGATAGCTTGTCACACAATTATACCGCAAATAATGATTCGATGCGTGATCATGATTTAACGACTGTTTGACCACACATAATAACCGCCTTGTGGGTGACAGACAGCATTGGGCAGCATCCAGTGACCATTCTGTCTTGCAAAGACAAACAGCAGTAACTGCTCACTTGAAAAGTGAGCAGTTACTGCTGTTTGCCTTTGCAGGCTTGCATTGTAACGCAAGAGAGAGAGAAGAGGTACTGTCTCCCGGAACCTCGTATTTCTCACAAATGGGCTTGCTTGACTTTTACGACCCTTTTGGCAGATTTTCCTCCAGAGATCACGCGGGAAGCCTCCCTTATCCCATGTTAACATGCATGTTATACAAAAAAATACCATAACAAGATATCCGAGGGTCCGATGCGCAGATTCTGTATAAGAAATGAAATGAAATGAATCGGGCTTTAGGCCACCTTTGTGCACATATAGGCTAAACTGGGCCAGGAGAACCTCCTGAGGATGGTGAGATGATTGAGATGACACTGTCCTCCAGACACAGGATTCGAAATTCGAGCCCTGGCGGTCTGAGGCCGAGCACGCTACCTCTCGGTCACGGAGGCTCCCCACAATACTAACTTTCACACGTGGATGGGGAAGAAACAATTTTGTTTCTTTCAAACCGCCGAGACCGGGAACTGAACCCCGGACTCTGGCGTGAAAGGCAGCGGTGCTAACCACTACCCTAGGGCCCCCGCCCTCTGTATAAGAATGTCTTCGGAATGTAAATAATCATGTATAAGCATGGCTTATTAAGCAATACAAAATGGTGGTATCACTTTTTTAAACTACCTTCTTCATCACGAGAATATGGTGCCCAGATTGATAACATAATTGTAACTTCATTTGAAACTAGCATAATATCATTGCTGTTGCGGTTTAAGTACTTTTTGAGCAATATAATAGTCTAAAACGAAAAAGATGTAATGTATTTACATGTACTAATGAAAAAATAAGTCTATATATATATATATAAATATGTAATATGTAAATACAACCTAACGAAATCACCGCTTCAGGTCAAGTGTTGACAAAAGACAACGGGGGTACAAAGCACTGCGCTATAGACATCATAAACTATAACAATCGAGGTAATATAAGCAGGGTTTTCACTCACCGTCATCATAATTTATGATATTTTGAAGAAAGAACTGCTTGTTTTACCTAATGTGTGACTGAGACTCCAAGAAAAAAACTACCTACAATATGTTTGCTGCAAACATTTACGAAAATCTTAGGCAATCAATCTATCTGTGGGCATTTAAAATATTAATAATAATGGTGAGTTCTTATATAGCGTACATACAATTATCTGTGCGCTTCACACATATTACCCCTGGTCACTAGACCTGTTCATTCATGTACTATTTCAACTCCCTTTTTTTTAGCATACAGCACTTGCAGCCATTTCGGCGCTGGGAGCTAATCGCAGATATTGCCATCTGTACACATCTACACCAGACTCAATGTTTAGTTCCATCATCCTGGTCTTCCGGTCTTATTATTCTGAACAAGTTCCTTGTCGTGGATATTTATAGAAATAGGCCGACGCATGCCGATTTCACAGTGGACCACGGCTTTAATAGCAATAGTGAGGTCTCTCTACAGACAACCGACAAATGATGTAAAAAAATATTTGTTCCAAGACACCGTTGTCTTATTTATCAGTTTTATATAATAATTATTATTAAAATTATCATATGGTATTGAGATGTGAACTTGCGAGAGTCCCTTTTATTGTCACCATAATTTTAAATAATATATTTAATACACCTTCAGTTGTAATATTTTGAAAGGAGAGCGCATTTCTGTTCTTATACTTTTAAATTGTAAATTCCTTTGGCTAACACTCATTTTGTAACATTCAGTGTCATTGTTAAACAAATGACCACGGGGTACTGCCATGGTCTTTAAAACGACGAATAACGCACCTGGAAAAATCACGTCTACGAATAGCTATCATAAAATTATTATAATAAAATAAAGAGTGAACTGTTTAATTAAACTATTTCTATTATATATTACACTGTAGGGACATCGGGTGATACACAAATTTCTAGCACAAATCAATCATCTGACAGAGCAATAAAAAATGTATTTTCGTCAATACATGTTGATACATGTATATATATCCCCAGGCGTGCGAAAATAATATGTAATATTTATTACCGCTTCAGCCGCAAAATTATTCAATTGGAATTTTCACTCAATTGAAGTTGTGTCTCGTTGATGCGATCCACAACTTCAAGTGAGTGAAAATTAATCAGATTTGACAAAATGGAGGTAAACTAATTTTAAATCTTGCTGATTAATGTAATTTTTTATCTTTACCATGTTTAAAAGCTGAAATGTAATGTGCTAATAAAAAAAATGTAAGAAACGAACATGGACGGCACCAGCGGTTAAAGGGTTAAAACGTCACGTGACTAAATGATGCCTGTGATTAGTTGGAGTGGAGTACTATTATAAATGGCCCGATATTATTCGCAAGTCCTGAATTGGCATCAGTATTTTCAGTGATGATGATTTTTCTGTATTCTAATTAAGCTTTAATTTAATTTAACGTGTACAAATTAGTTATTGTTGTCGAAGGGTGCGTATTACCTTCACAAAACGCAGATGCGTATTTTTAAATGTGAATGGCTACTTTGTAACTTGATATATTTTCTTAGTTTTGGATCTGCAAAGATATCTGAGGAAAGATAGCTGCCAATGTACTCCACTGGCATCTTCCCCATCCACGTAGATGCTGCAGGGCACCAATAGTCAGTTGGCCAGAGGTGGCCAAGGAGGGTTTCGTCACCACTTGAGCGTGCATACCTAAAACTTTTTTTAGTATGTCAAGGGGACTTCTGGGCATAACTAGCACCCGGTTGTCGGCTTGCAGGTGTGTGCATGAGTTTTTGAGGGGCAAAATACGATTTATTACGAAACCGCAAAAAAATTATTCCGTGAGAATAAAATAATTTATTACAATTAAACAAAACGTTTTAAAAATGACACAGAATGGACCAGATATATGCACAGTATCATTTAAAATGTAGCTTATAATGAAATAAAGCACGTTTGTTATAGTTATTGGATCACAAATTTGTAAACGGTAAACGGTCAAACCGAGTGTTTTCCCTATACAAGTAAAATCTTTGAAATTGATCAAGAATCAGCCTATCTTTACAACCAGTATATTATGGTGATTGTTATATGTAATATGCAGGATACTACTTTGTTGTGATATACCATATACTGTGCAGTCAAAATAATAATATTAAACTCGATAGTATATAACACATGACACCTGGTAGAATGCATATATATGCAAATACATGTCAAATAGATGCATAGAAATAAAGTTAAGGAGACCAGATTAGTATACATAATTATCATAAATATAGATACTGTGGCATCAGCTTTTAAAAACCAATACATTTTCAAAGCCTATTGTGCTTAACAAACCAATAAAATATGATAAATCAGTGGCTCATAGTTTTTGTCACTTCAAGTATGAAACACGATACTGTGCTCTTGATATGTAACATACACAGAGATAATATATTAGTATGTTGGCAATTCAGTAAAACATCGAACTTCCATGTTTGAATCAACCATATTATCCAATTAGCAATTAGGAACAACCCATCTGACGTCTAGCACAACTACACCGCAAATTAATACATGTGCTTGCAGTACACATATATAGGGCGGATTAAGGGTCGAACCGTGACCGACTGGACAAAAGTATAAAGTTTGGCATAGTTACTCATGAGACATTATTGAACAATTTCAGACGGGTAGCCCAAAAATCGAAGGACATTTTCTTTTCAAAAATAGCATTTTACGTAACCATGGCAACACAAAAAACTCGAATCAATAATATCGGTGATTTATTGTGTAATAAATAAAGATAGTTATATTAAAGCTAACAGCCCTTCTGTAAATAATTATAGAAAATCTCAGATAACAGTGATAACATAAACAAATGAGAATATACAGTAATTATCATGTTGCCATGGATACCGACGAGATATCCTCTGACACATTTCTTCACAAAATATATACATACATTACATAGATGCTTTAAATGAACCAGCAGATCATTATTGGGAAAAAAAACTTAATCCCCCATGTTTGCCTCAACTCCACATCGAAAATTTTATGACGTCATCATTTTATGACGTCACACAGTGCTTATTACCGCTGATTACTCAGATTGGACAAACTTCACTCTATAATTAATAATGTATTTTATTGTAAACGACTGAAGATCATGCAAGGTCTGTTTGATCTTGATTCTATTTGACCCATTGGGACGAGTTTTTCTGGCAAATAGACACAACAGGTTGTAAAAGGTCGGCAAATGGATTTTTTATCGACAAATCTTTCGGAACACAACGTAGGGGGATTACCTCGTGAACAAGCTGAACAAATTTGTAAGAAAGCGAAATTCGAAATGGCCGCCGGTGACCAATTTTGGATCTGATTAATTTGTAACTTTTGGAATACAAATCCAAATCTTATTGTACAATACCTCATTTTTGACTAAATCAATGATGACAAATTCATTAAAATGGTTATTGAAGGTCAGCTAAAGATGAAAACCAAAATGACTGTCAGTTAGGATCTATGTTGTTTTTAACTTTGAAATAAAACTCCCATCTTTCATGTAACATACCTTTTCGACTAAATCAATAATGACAAATTAAAAAACAATTTGTTTTATGTTTTAAGATCCTCTATGGTTTATCAAATCCAAGATGGCGGCAATTTTTAATCCAGTTTATTCAGTATAATTCAAATACAAATTCCCTCATAAGCAAGATGCTTAATATTTTTTTAATTGTTAAGTTTTAAGAGCTAAGTGTGACGAAAATTGTTATTTTTGCCACTTCACTCATTTTGCTTTTTTTTTCTCACACGTTTTCAGTAGCTTGTTCACGCGGGAATCCGTCTAGGTTGGGATCTCGGGCATATGTAGCTCTATATGATTTTCAGAATCAAACCTTTTACAACAGATCGTGTCTGTTAAACCAGCCTGGCCCCTGGGTAAAGGGTAGCCAAACAATTCGAGTAATTGTACTTTTTAGTAGTGATTCAGTAACCATAGCAAATAACGGTGAACAATTAATACTTATTACATTCATTTAAATAACATATAGGAAATATTAGATTCAGTTATTGACTATAAATATATATTTACATCAATAGTATAAAAATAAATTTCATTTCTAATATACATGTATGTATACCTTGCGAAGCATGGTTACCATGACAACCTATAATCAGCTAATTGACATGCTTTGAAGCAAGCACATGTGTTTGAATGTTCCATGAGCAATGCAATTTCACAAATAATCACTGTAATAATCTTTTCATTCGGGCTCGTGTAATATTTCCATATACCGTACTAAAATGGTATTTATCAATGAAATGAAATTAATGATGTGGTTTTAGGCCACCTCTGTGCACATATAGGCTAAAATGGGCCAGGAGAGCCTCTTGGAGATGGTGAGATGGACACTGCCCTCCAGACACAAGATTCGAAATTCGAGCCCTGGCGGTCTGAGGCCAAGTACGCTACCTCTCGGTCAGGGAGGCTCCGCACAATATTAAATCTTTACAAATGAGCGGAGAAGAAACATTTTGTTTCTATAAAAACTGAAGGCCAGAGTGGGGTTCGAACCCGCAATCTCCGATTTTACAAGCAGGCATTATAGCGGACTACTATCCCATTATAACGTCCACTTTTCCGTTATAACGGTCTAGAATTTCGTTTTAGCGATCCAGTATTTTGTTATAACGGCCCAGTATATTGTTTTAACGTCCCACCATACACAATACCCCACCCTCCCATAGACTTACATGTATTATGGCCCATACGCGTGGGCCTCCCATCATTCTTTAAGTAAAAATAGTCTACTCTCTGAAAGTTATCAATACACGGGAATTTCCAAATGCAACAATATGCCTTGTTACTACCAGTACCAGCGTAGGGACTACATTTTATACCTATATTTCCCGATGTCAATGTTTTGGGAGACAGAAATGTTCACCCATTCTAAATGAATTGGTATGAAAAAGAAATAAATATATTATTTATTCCCAAGCCTGCTGTGAATCGCCACTTTTAAAAAAAAATATCGTAACTCTCATTAAACTTTTTAATGATATGCGCGTATGAATTTGTGTGGCGAGACATTACCGGTCTACTACTATTCCGCTATAACGGTGTAGTATTTTGTTATAACAGCCTACTAATTGGCTATAACGTCTTCCACCAGACCACTATAAAATTCATTATAACTGTCTAATACTCCGTTATAACGAAACTGTATACCGTTATAACGAGATACTAGACCGTTATAAAGGATTAGTAGACCGTTATAGCGAAACACGAGACCGTAAAAAACGGATTAGTAGACCGTTATAACGGGTAAGTGTACCGTTTTAATGAAATAATCGATCGTTATAATGAATAGTAGACCGTTATTACGGATTAGTAGACCATTATACCGAAATAATAAACCGTTATAGCAGGATAGTAGACCGTTATAACGAAATACAAGATCGCTATAACGGACCGTTATAACAGATCAGTATACATTTATAACAAAATAGTAGACCGTTGTAAAGGATTAGTAGACTGTTATAACGAAATAGTAGACCGTTATTATTAGATAATATACCGTTATAAACATTATAACGAAATAGCATAGAGTTTGGGGTTCGTTTTCCGATCTCGGCGGTTTGGAAGAAACACAAATGTTTCTTCCCCATCCCCTCGTAAAACTCAGTATCGTAGGGAGCCTCCGTGACCGAGAGGTAGCGTGCTCGGCCTCAGACCTCCAGGGTTTGAATTTCGAATCCTGTGTGAGGACGGCAGTGTCATCTCACTCATTTCACCATTCTCAGGAGGTTCTCCTGGTCCGATTTAGCCTGTATCTGCACAAAAGTATTAAGATAATGTTACGTTATGCCCATCCCATGTCTAATCATAGCCACAGATGCAGCGTTTTCATTAAACAAAGGGACAAATAGTCCATAGGTTGTTTTTCAAATGCATGAAAAAGGCTCATGTTATATAGTGTCTCCAGATTCAAGTTTTTTCTTAAATAGAACATGAACGGCTTGTTTTCATCCCGCAGTTTCTTTTTCGATGGCATTATCAAAACCCTTATTGATATTATGCATTCTGTGCGTGGTACATGCACGAAGCGCTCTGGGAGACAGAGTCGGCTTATGAAGTTATACACTCACGGCATATCTCGTGGAATAATACCAAACATCAAGCACCCAACGGTGATGGAAACTAAAAAATACTCATTCCAGTGCTAAGAGGGACGTGGCACGATAGTCACAATTTGCATTAGCCGTTGATTGCCGTGAGAGTTCGCCTACCCGCTTGATGTAGGATTTGCAGAAATGTCATGGTTCTCTCAGCTCTGGGACATGTTGTGTCCTTGGGCAATGTACTTCGCCTTCACGTGTTTCGCCTCACTCAGGTGTAAATGAGAAGATGTTCTTATCATTTGGTAGGACATAGATGCCAATGTGTACGATAAGTTCCTAACGCCGAAATGGTTGCAGTCCTGTATGCTCCAAAAGGGGGTTTGAATGGTACATGAATGAACAGGTCCAATAACCAGGGGTATTGTCTGTGAAGCGAGCAGAACATTATATGTGCGCTATAAAAGAACTACCATTATAATTATTATGAATATACCCTTTTACAGAGTCATGAAACGGTCATAGCTGAATGATATACAATGTTACAAGTGATTGTCAATTATTCTCCCACTTCTTTTTATTGGAGATCAATAACATGATTATGATGTGATATCGTTGAACATTGTACTGTACATTTAAGAAATATCCAGACAATTTGAAAGAATGAAAATGACTAAGCCTACAGTATAGGCTATTCACGCCACCAAACCGTTATTGACATTCACGGTGAAGAATCTCAATCCTAATTGTTTTTATGATTATTTTTACTAACCCAAGCTCAAGTAGTGGGAGAACGTGTATACCATAAAAAGTAGTTTTGAAAAAATCACTTTTATTGAAGGACACTCGAGCTTCAATTATTTGTTTCAAATCGTTGTTGTCTTCTCTACATTCTGCTCAATATAAACCTTTGTGGTGGTTTCTGAATGCTGTCAAACATATTTGCTACTCAGATTCGTTTGAAATCACGTCACCAGTTGCCATTCTGGGCAATAATGATGTGTCTTGGAGGTTGGTATGTGTTCTCAAATATAACTTCCCGGGGGGGGGGGGGGTACTCGCCTTAGAAATGGGTGGGGGTGTGCGTCCAGCATGTTCAAAACCTGACCATGTCGCAATTCGCCTCATGGCTAAAAAAGACACCTTGTCCCAGTTTTGAAATTAACACCGAATTTAAATGATGGTTTATGGTGCAATTACTACCAATATACTTCATGTTTTATGATGTTTTTGAGCTCTTTAATATTTGTTTCTGAAATTTTTGGCAATATCTGCTCTGAGGCTAAAAAAAGTGATGGAATTCGGCTGATAATCGCTTGAGAAATCAGCAAAATACATGCTAACCGGGTGCCAAAGCTGGAAGCTCAAAAAAGGCACCCTGTTTAGCGGCACATCCCCAGTACTCCAAGGTCTGGAAGTGCCACCCCCCCCCCCCCGGGTGTACGTCTGCTTCACTGTCAGCGGAACAGTTTGTTAGGTCACCTCCTCCACATGTGATAAAATAATTTCAATTCATGATGTACGGAATGCATGTATGCGTACACACTAATATTCTGTGGGGGGGGGGGGGGATGGGGGGTGACGGTAATATGCCAAAACATGCAGACTGGTTGCTCAAAACCATTGTCTGTGCATGTACAGTATTGGACAAAAAGCACGTTTTCGAACATAATATGTTTTTGTCCAAAACGACACCCTTCAATATACAATCTGGGGTTAGAAGGCCCTTGAATATACCACCAAGAAAATACAGTTTTGGACAAAAGCATAGGCCTACTACTTTGGAATATACAGTTTTACCAAAACTCTTTTTATTATGTATCCACGGGAACATGATAATTACTGTATATCCTCACTTGCTTATGTTATCAATCTTATTAGAGATTGTGTATAATGTTCTAAAGAAGGGCCGGGAGTGGTGATATAAAGTTAGTTGACGATGGAATCTGTTAATTTTGGAGAATAAAGACAGGTACAATCAAATTTCTGTATTTATTTATGCCTGGTTGCTATGGTAACCAGAAATTTTGAAATAACCATGTGTTTCACTGCCGCTATGTTCAAGGTGGTATTGTATATTGTTGTGAATATTTTTTTTTTAGCGTTGCCATGGTTACGTAAAACATGATTTTCATTAAGAGAATTGACTACGATTTTTGGGCTACCCTTCTGAAATTGCTTAGTAGTGTCAAACGAGTAGCTGTGCAAAGTTTCATACTTTTGTCCAGCCGATCATAATCCGCCCTACTAATACAGATAGACATAGCTCTGCGCATAAAGTAGGCATTATAGCTGATATCTCATGGGATGTGCAGTGGTAGATTCAGCAAATGAAGCCAATTTGTTTACTATAATTTCTAATACACACCACAGCTGGCACAGTCATCCTCTTAAACCTTGAAATTTCATGTTATGGCATAGTGTCGAATGTCGATATAGGATATTTTAGTTGGGCCTACCATAATATGGAATCATAATGACAACATATGGCAATAAAATTAATACTAAATGTCGGTATGCCGACATTTAAAAGTATAATCTTAATGTTTTTATACCCCAGTATGACACTCAAATGGTGGGATATTCCACATTATGCCATACAATAATGGGATGGAGCACTACAGTGTCAGGATGTGTCACTTTAATAAAAGAAAAAGACTATAATATTTCACTAGCTGTAGTGTAAAAATATTACATTCACATCATTGTATATGGTATTAAATGTTATCAGTATACTGTCACAATAGAATGCTGTATTTTCAGAATATGGAGTTTTAGTATCAAGATATGATACTAATTTCCCACAACATGCTATTACAATGTATATAATTATATGACATTAACTAGTCGATATATGACATTTTGTTTAACTGTATATGACAGTGTGAGTTCCGGTAATGAAATTATATGTGGAGATATTGTATTCAACGTCAGCATATAATGTCAGAATATGGTTTTATAAATTGTGAATATAAATATAATTGGCAATACAGTAGTGAGTAGAGCCTACTGTGAGCACTCACTCTTAGGAGCAGCCAGCATCCTATGAGAGGCCACTTGGTCATTCCCAAAAATTGTATTTTGTATACAAATGAACCTACTATGTGCAGCCACCTATATTAAAAGGCCACTTTAACTGTGTCGCAAGGGTGGTGTGATCAAGATCTGCTGAAGGCAGCAATTGTTTCACACTAAGTTCCAAACTGAGTAAAATTTAATCACAGATCTGACATTTTAGTATCCTAGATCAAATTCATTATAATTGCACGATATTGCTGTATTATGGATATACGTGGCCCTTAAATATCCACATATGTTATATAATGTTAAATATTAGTAATATAATTGAGGGATGTATTGCATATTATAATGTTCTATATCAGGCCTGCTATAGTGTGGAAATATGGTATTGTAATATCAGAATAAAATGTCATGTAAATATCAGATTGTCACTTTAATGTGACGATACGGCATTATATATTATATGTCGACATATATATAACCCTCATGGTTTTAATGTGGCATAGATATAAGATGCCACAAATGTCATTTAAGGGTCATTTCAAGGTCAAGGTAAATAAACTAATTTTCTTGGGTGGTTACCGTAGATTAGCATTGTTACGAACTTGGGCAAAATAATGGTTGAAAAAAAATATTTGTGAAATTTTCTCCAAAAGTAAAGGGCTTCTGCCTTTAAAAACCATGTTCAGGTATGGATTATTAACATTTTAAGTATTCTAAACATTTCAAGTGATTATTGGGCTCAATAGGTGATTTCGAAGAATATGTACAGAAATAAAAAGATGTTTATTCTCAAAAACTTGGTACAAAAAGGCGCTGGATTATACTCATATATTATGTCATTTTTTTCAAATTTAAAAGTTTGAATGGTATGCTTAAATACAAAGTTAAAATGTTTGTTTTTTTACTACCCCTCTATTGATCCATGTTAAAATATATTGTCTTCAAGTATATTATGTAAAAGCTATATAACCTCAACATTATTTGTGATTTTTAATTAGGTTTTTTTCTGTTCATAATAATGTTGATTGACTGGTAAAATTGACAATTTAAGGGAGAATCTGGCGGCCATTTTATAAATACTCTGTAGCTCTAGTGCACACACATGAAAGCCGACATTCTAATGTTTCATTAGAGGATGTCTGAGAATACATCTAGCAAGGTTTTAGGTATGCACAGAAAAGTCGACACGCAAACCTTAAATAAGCTCTTTTCTGATTCCTGGCCAACTGACTACAAGGCTCTACATACTCCTGTGACTACCACTCCACGAATCCCATGCAGTGACACACCCAGCCTCCCACCAATGGATCCGGCAAGAAGTGATTGTGCACCAGGGTCCACAGCCCTCTCCTACTAAACAGAGTGGCTAGGATCCTGATCAGTGTATATAAATGCAATCACAGATAATGCAATGTAAATCTCACTTGATGACAAATAAATACATTTGTTTGATTAAAATACACACACAACATGCATTTATAATATACAGTTTTTATCAGATATCATAGCTTGAGATTTAATAGGCCTGTTTTATCATTTCAAATAAAAGAACTTTCATCACAAGCCAACTTTATAAATATCATTTAAAATCTATCACAAAATAAACGTTACATATTTTTTTTAATTACTTTCGTTTGGTTGAATGATTCTAAATTCACACATAGTAATGTAGTGTATACATCTGACGGATTGCATCATTTTACGCACTTTGTTTTGACTGGACAATTTTGCCGATAATCTGAAATATCGGCTTCTATCACCCAATCAGAATTCTGTGAAACGCAGTGACGTCACTCGGTAGAAACAAGGTTATATAACACCCCCTCCCCCATACTTCATTCTGTGAAACGCAGTGACGTCACTCGGTGAAAACAAGGTTATATAGGAACCCTCCCCCATACTTCATTGTAATAACCAGCTCGTTGAAAACAAAGGAGGTCGAGGTCATGGAGTTTCACAGAATAGTCAAATAGAACTGTTGTAAAGGTGTACATTTTTAACACACACGTTAAGCTAACTTAACGTCTAAGCAACTAAAGTTATTTTCACCCTGAACACTGAAATATGCAATTTATATTGACTGCTTATTCACCAGGTGTAGCGAAGGTATACACTCACCAGGTGTCACGGAAGCATAGGCCTACACCAAACAGATGTGAGGAAGGTGTAATGTAGTATGGGCTATAGCCCTACATTTACCATTTGTGGCGGGGGAATACATTCAATGCATCTGAAGTTATTGTGGGTGTTTAGTGTACAACTGACGTGCATGTGTACGTGAAGTGACATTAACGTATGAATTCATTATACAACTTTTAAAAAAACATTGACTTATGTGCTGACATGCCAATTAGCCAGGCAGTAGAAACTGCTCAATCATGTTAATTTACCAGTAAAACGTCCCTGTTGTTGCACGCAGTGCGATACCTTACTTTATCGAGCATAGCGTCCAACTATTTTAAATACCTTGAATATCACGCGTCTTAGAACAGGCCAATCAGTGATTGGCCGGTTTTGAGACGCGTGATATTCCAGTTATCTCGCTCCAGACAGCGCTTGACAGCTGCCTGAGAGAAAGCTTGCTTGTTTCGTATTGGTATGATAGATCAGATAGATAGATAAGCTCGGAATCTCAAGCTGATGTCATTGTGTTCCCAGCTCCTTGATGGCGGCCACTATATGATTACTGGCCTCCATGATGAAATTCGGTACACCTCAATGTCCACAATGAGAGATTCCCAACTTGTCTAAATAATACATTTAGCAACGGAAACGGGTAACTGTGCATGAGAGATGAACAAGAGGTCAATTCTTTGTGACCTTTTATGACCTTTTTATAAATCTGAAACATCCAATGAGGTTTGAATCTCAGACACACCCCGAAGATGACCACATAGACAGATATAACTGATTATAGTACTCTATACGGCAAGGCTCCTGCGGTAAGCACTCGTGTGAGACTGGCCAAAGAAAGATGGTTACACCCTGCTATCAGTTAAGTGTCATTCTGAGCGATGTTTGTGTGGGGTTGTGGCCGACCCATGACGACCGGAGCTCCGTAATTTATGTTGTATCGCTTACACCTGTTACACCTAATGATACTGATAGTCAGCTCCGGTTGGGCAGCCTTTTTCTAAATAAATACTATAATAGTGTACATGATAATAACTAATATATTATTCTATAGATAAATATTTCTCGTCGCAAGACTGTGAAAACGCCATGAATGATCGCATGCCGATAACCACGTGCGTTGTGAGGATGGCGAGTGACTTGTTTTGATGCTAACAGGGTCATGCCACGGGGTCATACACATACCGGAGACATATTCACATGCACGAGGCTCGATAAAACACGTTAGGTTTGTTTTACTTCCATGTTATCAACACACAGAAGAAAATCTATAGTCTATGTATATCCAGTTATAAAATGTAGGAGTCAAATAATCACATATACTTTTTAAAACAATAGAAAAACGTAATCTAAAAGCCAAAATGTGCAAAAATCCTATATAATATGATGGTGAATTCCCAAGTTTCCATCATATATGACGTCACAATCTCCCCACTGACATACAAATATTAACCAATATTACGCATTCAAAGGCTTTTTTTCTCACTAACGCAGCAAAATTGATAGTGTAATGCACTTTAAATGTTTTACATAATTTACATAATCTACACGACTAAGCTTAAATCAATCATTATAATTCCTTTACTAAGATAAGCCGTTGGACACCACTTTTATTTAACATGTTTGACAGCAGAACTGCCGGCCTTTATTGGATGATCACCTCTGTTATTGTATATGTTATCCTCCATTTCTCTTCGATGGCTCACAGAATAAACATAACACCAGCTTACCAAGATATAAAAGGCGGATCTGAATTGAGCCATTATATTAAATGTTGTGCATCAATATGGCAAAAGCTAGACATAATGAGCTCACGACCAAAGAAAAAATAAGTCTCATCTGTAGATGCAAGTCGTACTCACAGTCAGCGACAATTAGCAGTTCAATTTATTGTTGGCAAAAGCCAGGTTCAGCGCATATTAAAGCGCAAAGTTGAGTTTTGAAGAAAACCAACGATCTCATAAAAAACGTCTTTGTAGGCCTGCTGGCGGAAATTTAAATTATGAGCAAATTGATAGTTTGCGTGTTGCAGCATGCAAACTGCGGCAAACTTCACTCAATAATTTTTTTAATGTAAAATAAATGTTTTATGTACTTTTAATTTCATTAATTCTTTTTAGTGCTAATTGAATAAATATTGCATGCAAATATTGTTCATTTAATATTATAACAATATATAATGTACAAATTTACTTGGGGGACTACCCCGCTAATGGGACCACTTTTGCAAAGGCCCTTGGGTGGTCCGCTTAGCGAGGTTCTATTGTATCATCAAACACGAAACGTCGACCATATGTTGTTTTAATATTGGGCCCTCGTGGCAGACAGTGAAACAGCAATAAACCAACAGGGGGTCAAGTCAATGTGTTCACTGGGCACACTGAATGTGCTTCCATTTGACAAACAAATATCTGTCTATACAAAAGTACAAAAGCCCAGTGCGCAAGTGTCTAAGTACGTAAATACTTGCGCAAATGCGTAAGTGCGCAAGTATGCAAGTATGCAAGGGCACAAGGACTTGTTCAAGTGCGCAAGTACGTAAATGTTCAAGTGCACAAGTAGCAAGTATGCAAGTACATGCGCTAGTGCACAAGAGCGCAAGTATGCAAGTGCTTAAGTGTTAAATGCTTAAGTGCTTAAATGCTTGCACAAGTGCGCAAGTGAGCAAGTAGGCCTACTTGCGCAAGAGTGCAAGAGTGAAAAAGTACGCAAGTGTGCCAGTACTTGCGTAAGTGCTTGCGCAAGTAGGCAAGTGACTAAGTACTTGCGCAAGTGTGCAAAAAACCTACTTAGGAGTTTTTTAAATGGTAAATTATAAAATTAAAATAACAGTTGTAATTCCAGCAAACACGAAACGTCGATCCAATGTTGTTTTATTGTTGGGCCAGCATCGCAGACAGTGATACAACATTCAGCCAACAGAGAGACACGTCAATGTTATTACTGGGCCATCTATTTGTGCTTCCATTTGACAAACAAATATATATCTACAGTGCAAAAGCTCAGTGGGGAATTCTGTTCTCTGAAATTTGAAGTCCCATATCCGAAGTTTGAAGTTTAAAAATTCAATTCAAAATGGCTGCCAAAAAACTATAAGGAAGATTTTAATCAACCTGTCATAATAAAATAACCCGACAAAATTCAAAATGGCTGCCAAAAATTCATAAAACCAAGTCCAAACGTTCATGGTACTCGAAAAGTCACAATTACCCTCTAGTTTGCTAGTGAAATAAAAAGGGTTATATCTAAAATTATATTTTAATATAATATGACTTATCTGCTGTAGACTATTAGCATTAATTTATTCCCATAAATAAATATTGCAAAGCTATGGTCAAAAGTGTCAAACCTTGAAAAATATTAGTTTATATTTGGCAGTTAAGTGCGTATAATTTTCACTTGTTTTATATGATGATTTACTTAACGAAGCGTAGTTACAATTCCTGTCAACATAGGTGGCACCACTTGATAATCTATTACACTCCTTTGCGTGGTGAAATTCGCAAGCCGACCATCTTATTGTGCAAAATCTTTGAAAGTTTGCTCATTAAGATATCTAATCATGACAGTGTCTATCACGTTAAGGTACTATTGTAAAAACACCACCATATTGAAAAAAATCGATACAATAGATACATATATATAAGGTATACCTTGACTGTACGTTCTAGTGTATGTTAATGCTAGTGTAGGTTTCATAGACCTACTACTATCCCAGTGGCGGATCCAGGGGGGTGGGGCGTAGGCCCCAGTCAAAGCTATATGAGACAAATAAATGTCACTCCCCCCCCCCCCCCCCTGTAAGTAAGCTACCTGAATAGTGTGATCATGATGACAAAACACTTGCTAAGATCATTATGAATGTGGTTGTGACCTCTATTGATCTCCAAAATTGTATATATATAATGGGTTTCTGTATACATTAAACATTAAAAACATTACTTTTTGATGCCAGAATCTTTAAAATTGATCGGGAATTGACAAATATATTGCCAATTATGTACACATACTTCAATTTTTCCGGTAGTACCATACAGTACACCCCCTCCCCCACCATATTTTTTTTACCACAATTTAATTGTAGACTTACATATACTATATACTATCATCCTATTTTTAGGTGTCTGTTAGACACCCAAGTTTCCAGACTTTGGGTGACTCATCTTGTCGTTTCCCGTCATGGTGGTGTGATCGTGTGCGTTGTTGCGCATCTCTGCTGTATACAATAAAAACGTTCATAATATTAGCTCTCGCCGAAAGGCGAACCACAAGCAAACCATGTAATGCAGCATATGGCCTATTTTCACCACGGTTGAATGCGGTTTACACAAGCTTTATACACAATGAGGCTGATCCACTGATTGAAAACAGGTTCTACTTGACTGGTTTGTTGTTCACTAAAGTGTAATAATGACGAGGATGACATAAAATGACACACATAATGGCAATAACCATACGCCAGACAATGTATTTTATGTTTTTGTGGATTACAGTAGTGTTAACCCAGCCAGCCGAGGGTCAATTTGGTGAGTAGCCCATTATAGCCATAGTCTGGAGGAGATTACAAAAAGAGTGGAAAGGGAGTAGGCCACTAGGCCTACTAAGTCTTTTATGACAGAATTCAGTTTATTATTATGGATCAGAGGTAATACTGTTCAGAGGGTGTGTAAAAGCTCACCCATTGACATTTTCTTAAATCCAAGATGGCCGCCGATTCTCTTAAAACATTAATATAATATAATCACCAATATTATGAGCTTTAGGGGTCTGAATACCGAATTTGTATTTTCTACCAGCATTTTAAACCGTGACAAATACCAAAAAAGTATAGGCCTAGTTTTTAGATAAAATCAACAATACTGGGTTAAAATGTTAAATTTGATACAAAACAAAAAAGGGTGTGGTTTCCATATCTTACACTGTGTATGTGAAAATTACCCTAAAAATCTCACAAGGCGGATTCAGAGCGATTGGAATTGGTTATATAGCCTCCTATAAATTAATATTCGACTTGAACATCAAACAATGATTGTTCAGCTTTTCTTCAGTCTTCTCCACTAATAACCAGAGGTTCGGTCACGTATTGTGATGGAATAAATCACCAACGTCATATATAACATTAGTATCAATCCTTTACCAGCTAGTGTTTTATTAACATGTTAAATCACAGCAATTGTGAAAGAAATGAGTGTTTAAACATCAAGATTTGTAAATGTTTGGTCCCAATGTGAACAAATAGAAGTAATTTTATCATCCACATGAAGTTGCAGATCGCGATAGCGAGACACAACACCAAGTGGGTGAACATTTAAATTCTATGACAACTTGGCAGTAAACACAAAACATTTGTATAACATTTATACAACGTCGGCCCAACGTCTTCGACGTTGGCCCAACATTGTATAAATGTTATAAAATTGTATGTATACTGGGTTAGTGGGTGAAGGTTTACACAATAGTTTAGGGATGTAATAACTAATCCAGATTGCACAAAGTACAATGAAAACAGCATCAATCAATGATGCTGCATGCAGCAACGTCTGACAGTCCTACAGTTTATCTGTTTATTTCCATCAATACATTTTTATCACCTTCTGACCTATTGAAAGAGACAATAAGTCTTAATTCTTCTTCACGATACAATTAAATGTGTAGGTGACAGATCCATATTTTACGAATGCTTACGATTGTCTTCGCACAGGTCAACGTTTAATAACATCTGCCATCACATCCACTTTCGAAGGTTGTGATCAAATAACTTGTCAATAAAACATTCGTCTCTGTCTGATGTCTTTATTAGACCTACATCAAATTTGTAAGTATTCAAATGGTTAATTTTTTCAGTGCAGGGTTCGACCTTTGAATACCTGAGCTAATGCAGCTCTGGCATCATTAATCACTGATGTGGCCGCACTACAGTGTTTCACATAGACTCAAGACACTTGTAACCCTTAAAGCTCCACAGGAAATACTTTTGTATAAACCATGGGGATCGAAGGTTAGGTTTTTTTTCAATTTGAAATCATCACAAAATAATCATTATCATAAAATAAATTGTATGATCCCAAATGAAGTTTTTCTTGTGGATAATTGAGAAACATGTATTCCACGGTATATATCACCGATTACCCAGTAAAAAATAAAAACGGTTAATGTTATTACAACATCTCTATGTAATTTATTGTAGAATGTCGTAACCTTTTAAGTGCTACATTATAACATTACAATTTACTTCCCGTTCAAGTTGTGTCTCGCTACCGCAACCCACCACTTCAAGTGGGTAAAAATGACTCATATTTGTTTATTTTGGGACCAAGTATTTGTCAATCGTGATGTTTTAACGCCCATTGCATGGGAAAGAAATAAAGCTGAATAAAAACGACTATTATATAGTCATGTTTAGCGGTCAAAGTGTTAAATAATGTGTTACTTCAGGATAAACAATCTTGTGTTAATGTGTAGTGTGAATTTAGCCCTTAAAGCCATGAAAACATTTGTATCAACCATGGAGACCAAAGGGTTTTTTCAATTTGAAATCATCACAAATGTCTTAGTTAGCTCTTTCCGCTTCCTTTGAATACCTATGCTATGGGTCTACCGCCATTATAATTATGTTTACTCTTACAGTGCGGGAATCACCTTTAGACGTCAGAATCTGACTACAGACGTCAGATTCTGACGTCTAATGTCGAGTATCGCGTTAATGGACTTACCCTCAGCTATCATCTTCATCTATCCAGTTGTCTGCTACCGGCAGACTCATGAATAACACGTATATGTGCTATGAGTTCAGAACCCCTCTCCTCCCTGGCCAATTCAGGCAGCACAGACACTCTGACCTGAGTGTGACCTCCACACTACAGTCAGTAAACCGGTGACGTCATAATGAATATTCATGTTGCTCACACCCCCACTCGTTCGTACATCTGTGAGGCGCACCTGCTGTCAAAGTCAGACTGGTAGTCTGAGGGTCAGACCTGATAGGGCAAGGTGTCAGCTATAGGCCTACTTTTACTCTGGATAGTGGAACTGAACGAAAGGCCACGGCGTTTCAAGATTAAAGTTTGCGGCGTCTGAGAATGTCTGGGAGTGAATCCCATAGGCATACCCGAAACCCATCATCGAATGAGTGATGGAAATCTTAATAACCCATCGTGCCGAATCACCTTACGTCATCATCTCTACTTAGTTCCTTTTTCATCCACATTATATATTGCACTGTTTTAAACGTAATACAAAGTCACCTAAATTCCCGTCATGGTCGAAAGGTGATGCTAACTCTTAACCCTTTAAACCCACACGATGCATTAATGCATCATTTTATATCTCTGAAAAGAGACTTGATTTTCCTACAACTAAGGGGTTTAGAAGGGAAATTTCCATGAAACTGTTTTACCAATTCATGGCAATTTTCGTGAATTTTTTACCCACTTCTAGTGATCTTCAACCACCACAAGTCGGGAATTGCGACAGAAATTCGCGGCTTGCAGTGGATGAAGATGACAATGGTAAATCCAGGCTTGATAGGGTAAAGGCGCCACATTATACAATTTATAGCGAGACACAACTTCAAGTGGGTAAAAAATACATGTATCAGTACAATTTAAAAAAATATATATATGTCACTATCTGGAAATATTGTTTATAGTGATTAGAAATAATACGAAAATAAAGGGCATCTGTATAGATGGATTAGAAATGAATATGGGTCGATACGCAGATGACATGCAAATTTTCTTAGATGGATCAGAAGAAGCGTTAGGTTCAACAATAATAGTTTTGGAAGAATTTAGATCATTCTCTGGATTGAAAATTAATATGGATAAGACAAAGGCTGTATGGATAGGATCAATGATCAACTCTAAGTTTGTGTTCCATATATATTCTAGCCTGGGTGATATCTGGTAGTTTTATTGTATTATGAATAAATATGAATGCTGACTTATCCGATATTTGGGAAATTTATTTGACGACAAAACGTAATGAAATTCGTTATTTATCAGCCAGATGGGGTCGGCGACGGTTAACAATAATGGGTCGAATCACTGTAATAAAAGTCTAGCTCTTTCAAAGCTCGTAAGTTGTTTTTATGTCTTCCAAACCCCACTTTACCCGTGTTTAAAGATATCAATCACCTTTTTATAAATTTATTTAATAATAAATCGATAAAGAATATATGTTTGCTAAGAATACCACCTATTTTAAATTAAGTCAAACTGTTACTAGAAGACCCAGTCTGCAGTAAGACAATGTGTTAAGCCGATGCAAACATTATGAACCAATATGTAATGTATAAGAAGATGGAATAAGGTATTGCCAAATTTTGAATATAATTGGCATATTCCAAACAGATATATGCCGATTTTATAAGACTGGTGTAGAAACAATAATACATGTGTTCATTAAGTGTCAAGTATTATCAGTATTATGAAAATGGTTGTTTTAGCTCAACTATAACATCAACATGGATATACGGTTTTCTCCAGAAAACATTAATTTTGGTACTGACCACGATGTTGCCACCGGATAAATGATATCATTAATAAGTCAACTATTTATACATATGTATTTACAAAAAGAAACAGAAATGACTCTGTTCTTTAGTGCATCAGAGACTAACGATAAGTTTTTACAGAAGTGTGAAAAATATATAGATGTTGTACTAATACTGTATCTACTTTATAATCATCTGAAACTGGAATATGTAAAGATAAATCTACTTGTAAGCAATCATCATGAACTGATGTTCGTGCATTAAAATCACCAGTTAACATGTAATAAACGTCTTCATTTTGATTAAATTGAGAAATATCGTCTAATATACGATCAAAGATATCATCTGTTATCAGATTTTGTCGCGATACCACCTTTTGGCTTCGCAGAGCATTATTGCATTGTTATACAATGTAATCGTTTGTGTGTGCAAATAAAAGCGGATTGAAAATCTCGTAAAAAAAGTTGAAAACGGCTATTTAGTAACAATTTTACTGAAATAAATGTAATGGCCCCATACCTATAAAAACGTTATTGAAATAAAACGCTAAATAAATGCAATGGTCCTATACCTATAAAAATGTAATGGGCCCATAGCTATAAAAAGGTATTGAAATAAAACGCAGAATAAATGTAATGGCCCCATACACATAAAAAATGTATGGAAATAAAGCACAAAATAAATGTAATGGCCCCATACCTATTGAAAAAGGTATTGAAGTAAAACGCAAAATAAATGTAATGGTCCCAAACCTATAAAAAAGATATTGAAATAAAACGCAAAATAAATGTAATGGCCCCAAACCTATAAAAAAGGTATTGAAATAAAACGCAAAATAATGTAATTACCCCATAAATATAAACAAGGTAATGAAAAAAAACACAAAATAAATGTATATAGCCCCATAACTATAATATAGGTATTGAAATAAAACGCAACCTAAACTGTTTCGTTTCCAAGTTGAGAATACCTTTTGGTCTTTATATATTAAGCCTACATTATTTCATCACTGGGTTCAGATATTCTGTTTCTGATTTTGACCACCAATATATTATGATTCTGCTTTCATTTCAGATTATCGATGCAATACTTGCATGTACGGCGTCAACCAGGAGAAGAAGTTTGGTGACGTAAGATGTGTGAATTCTGTCCAACTGGACACAGTAAAGGAGTGTCAACTTTCACGGTGTGTCACACTCTACGGAGTGCTCGTCAGAAAGAACAGTAGGCCTACAAGTATATTTATAGTAGTAAATATTTAAATAGGTATGTGTATGGCCTTCTGAGCACGGTAAAAGGGATGGTGGGGTTATTCGTGGGCGCCAATTCGTTAAAACAGTCCAGATCAATGATAACAATACTACCCAGTAAACCGACGTTGTACAAATGTTATACAAATGTTTCGTGTTCACTGGGTAGATTTCTCAACAGTGAGATAAGATATCCACGGTAGGTAATGTTTTTGTCCATATTTTTTTTCTATTGTAGATACAAAGGAAGCTTATTCATTCTACTACAGGGGTTGTGAGAGCGACGTTGTTTTTATTGACGAATGGATCAGTCAAGGGGCATGTTATAGTGGCAAATCGATTAGAATCCTTGGCCTGCATCGCTTTATTGTCGGAGTGGGGTTTTACTGTACGTGCGCCGGGGACTACTGTAATAATCTTAGTCACAACGCAAGTCAAAAGAAAATTAAAGCATATGGTATGTATGTACCACAAAACAGTACAATTGTACCATAATAGTTATAACAAAATTGTTTTGTAGCCTCAGCGTAGACCATTTTATGTGAACATCGTTTCCTCAATGCATTGCATTGCATTGCATTGCATTGCATTGCATTGCATTGAATTGCATTGCACTATATTATAGTCTTGCGTTTCGTCCCGCTAACCTGCACTGCACTGCACTGCACTGCACTGCACTGCACTGCACTGCACTGCACTGCACTGCACTGCACTGCACTGCACTGCACTGCACTAGAATTGTTAAGTATTGTATTTTTTTATTATAGGATTGACCAGTTGTTTTAACTGTATTTATCGAGGGCCAGAAAAAATATCAAGCGATCGCTCAAATTGTATTTCTCAGCCGTGGTTGCTCTCTACCACTGCGTGTGATCACTGTGTAACTATTAAAGGCACTGAAGAATACGACAATAACTGTGAGTACCGCTCTTGATACAAATGTGGAAAGAACTAAGGATGCGTTAAGCATTCAATCGTGCAGGCAAGCTTACCATTAGCTGACGAATTATAGCTGTACCTAGACAGTAAACGGCGAGGATGGTTGTATATATTCTACGATTAACCTAAAGATTTTGTACAAGATGGTCGACTCTCGGCAAAATGTGAAATGACTGTCAATGTTGTCACGCTATGCTGGGAGTCGAAGGGCGATGGTTTCTCTGTGTGTTCAATATGACTTTTATACCATATCCTATCACGATGTCTAATTATATAACTATAAAAACAATAATACACATTATTACTGTTCTATTAATTGTTAATATTATCATCTATATAATTATATTTCATTCTGGAAGTAATAATTAAATGTGACTATTTATTTATTTATTTATTTATTTATTTATTTATTTACTTATTTATTTATTTATTTATTTATTTATTTATTTATTTATTTATTTATTTATTTATTTATTTATTTATTTATTTATTTATTAATTTATTAATTTATTTATTTATTTATTTATTTATTTATTTATTTATTTATTTATTTATTTATTTATTTATTTATTTATTTATTTATTTATTTATTTATTTATTTATTTATTTATTTATTTATTTATTTATTTATTTATTTATTTATTTATAAAGTTCTATTCAATTGCAGTGAGTACCTTTTACTATCGCGGTTGTTTAGAAACCTCCCCTCTTCGTGAGATTGACTTTGCTATTCCTAAAACCAATCAGATAATATGTGGAAAGGCTAGAAGTAGTCATTTTAGTACCTATAGAGCTGTAGGGGATGTCTCTTATTGTACCTGTGACACCACCTACTGCAATATGGGTGGCATTACTATCAATGACGACAGTGAGAATGCAGGTAAGTGCTTAAGGTTACCATATTATTACAGTACTGCAGTGGCTATTACCATTTTGATGTTGGCCTACATACAGTGGCGGATCCATAGCAGGTACTCACGGGGGGGGGGGGGGGATCAGCAGGAGTTCCTTATCAGAAAAATGCATCAAATGAGTTGGGGGGGGGGGGCGTCCCACTCTTCCCTGGATCCGCCATTGACATAACCCCTTCTACAAACAAAGTTATCAGATCATAGCGAATCAAGGCCGTGTAGGCGTGTATATATCACAGCAAAGCACCTCTTGGTGACAAGTTCATTTAATCCTGAAATGATGATAAAAAGATGGGTTGGCTGTTTTTCCCTGTCCACAATATGAACAAGAAAGAAACTATTGAGCTCTGAATACGAACCTGGAGATCTGAGATTAGAGGCGGTTGTCATATATTGTCAAACACTAACGTTACAAATACAATTGTACAATTGTACAAACGCTTGCAAATACTCGGCGAGTGTTGCGAATTTTGAGCGAATGTTAAATCTTCTCATTTGTAAGCACATTCGCAAGCATATTCGCGTATGTGTGAGAGCAGCATATAGTGAGTTCATTTAATCCTGAAATGATGATAAAAAGATGGGTTGGCTGTTTTTCCCTGTCCACAATATGAACAAGAAAGAAACTATTGAAATCTGAATACGAACCTGGAGATCTGAGATTAGAGGCGGCTGTCATTTATTGTCAAACACTAACGTTACACAATATTTCCCTTGAAACTAAATGGATTTTCAAAAAAATCACCGTTTTGAGTGCATTTTTGAGTAAAAGTTGGTCATGGCACATAGGCGAATATGCTAGCGAATACAGCGAATATGAATCTTTGAAATTCGCAGTGAATTCGCCCAAAAATTGTGAATAGATAGCGAATATTTTCACCTCGGTCTTCCCTCGACCTCTCCTTACGAATATATTGCAAATGCACTGCGAATGCTTGCCAACGCTTGCCAATGCCTTTTGAACTGCTAACAATCGTTGCGAATGGTGCAAATGGGCTAAAGAATAACATCAAATAAATGCTGCGACTGCCTTGCGAATGTTATGACTGCTTGCGAATGGTTACAAATGGGTTAATTTGCAAACGTTACAGGGAAGTATGTTTATATTTAGGGTCATGTTTGCAAACTTTGTTATTTTATGTTGTACACTTTTTTTTGTGCCCACAGGGGTATACTGACATAGAGAAATCTTGGTGCCAATTTTTTATTACATTTTATGTGTGTTTTTTTGGGGGGAATTACGAAATGACTACAATACAGTAGAAAGAAATAATATCAATTTTCAAATTTGTGTCGTAGTATGTCATGTAGCACCTTAAAACGACCAGTGCAACCCATGTAGTACTTCTGTCTGGTCCAATTGGCCTGTTCTTCCGCCTTTAATGGCTGATCTGGCCAGTTTGGAATCTAGTCATGATGATGAAGTAGTAGTAGTAAATTATTGCTTTACATCACTTTTCGGCACGAATCGTCATTTAAGTGACATTGTAATACGATAAAAACGTTGTAGCCAATTGATGAAATGAATGATGTACAGATGATGATGTGAGGGTGATATGGCATGGTGGGTTATTGAGAGCGCTTGCCCGATAAGGGGTTATGGGCATGCCTAGTGGATTTACCTACAGACATGCCCAGATGGCCGGAGACTTGGGTTTCGCTATGCAATTTAATGCTGAAATTCCGTGACATTTCGCACAGCTCCGCTATTCTCGGGTCGGATAGTCCCAGAGCAGCAATAGCTAAGGGTTATTATCCATTCATCCCAAGTGACACACATAATGTCTAACACTTTATTGCCGGTTGTTTAAGGCTATCACGGCCAACATTAGTGCCTGTACTGCTGACAGCACCTGCACCGATACGGGAGCTGCATTTGCACCGTTGTCAAACAGAGGAACCAGGGTATGCCACTGGCAATCCGCCCGAAGATCATGGCCAGACTCGTGGATACTGCATAAAGACATAACGCCACTGGTAACGACATCAGTTAGTCAATGGCCATAGTGTTATGCTATTATTTGATCACATTATTTTATTACATTTCATTAAAAAAGACTTGCAATGTGTGTTAACTCCCTATTTATGCTCGCAGCTGAATAATAAGGTAAATAATTTGCCAAATTATCCAAGTTATCGCTGATTTTTAAGATTTTTTGTGAAAGTGGCCATCTTGAAAATAGCCTAATTTGACTCCACCTAAAAAATCAACTTTAAAACATCAACTCCATTAGATAGGAAATTGAATTCTAATGTGCTTAGACCCTTCTTTTATGCTTCAAACTCTCATTTTAGCAAAGTTATGTCATTTTTCTGTTTTTGTCCTTCCGGCGACGGCAGCCATTTTGAAATTGTCTTGAAATGACTTCAAAGCCATGAGGAACTTTTGGTTTCTACAAGAGGACTACAAAACCTAGCAAATTAGCCTGGTTTCAGAGAGTCTTGTGGGGGGGGGGGGTGCAGGTAGGGCCCCCGTATATGCCCGACTAATTAGCTAGTTGATACCAATCTAATCATTCAATGGTTTTGATGAGAATCAGACGCATTTTGTCACTCACACACAAAGCTGTGGATAAATTCTTCAATTTAGAAACAATGCAACCGATTCTGGAGACTTGATGATCTCGAAAACATTCCGGTGTATCATCCCAGCATGGCCCTCTATACCCACTTTGTAGCATACTCACTGCAGTCGCTTAAGATTGTGCTGAATACGGGAATGCGGTTTTGCCTCTACCATGTGCACTTTGTGTAAGCATTGTGACAGGCGGCAGCCTTAAGTGGGGATGATAGCACAACCCTTCATCATGTTTATAGCCCACCCATTTCATCAAAAAATATTTTCAAAGAACTGTACATAGCAATACACCAATACGAACATTACCTTAGAGCCATGATTTGAACCCGAAAATTATCAAGATTCAAAGATATTGATAAAACTTGGATTTAGGCCTATATGTATGTATCTCCAACCACCAGACAAATCCTAGATGTTTCACATTTGAACTTCTTCGAAAAAATATCGAGCATCCTAAGGGTCACCATATGTAGCACCGTAGTTAGTACATGGAGTACTGCTAAAACCATTGCCGATGCATAATAGACAATGAAAGATATATGCATGATATGACTTGTAGAATAAACTGTTTGAGTTTTGCTAAAAACTTGAAACAGCTTCCCCGATATTCTGTAAGTTACATAATCTTATTCTACTTAGGCCTTTAAATAGATCCCATATTTATAAGCACTTCTTCAGCCAAACAATGTAAAAAAGCCGAGCAGAATGTCCACCACACTCCGAGAGATTAGCATCAGTGTCCGAGATGATAGCAGGATTTTTTCTTCATCAGTAAAAGTGGACACACTTGAAAAAATAGTGACACAACTCGATCATTCCAGTTATAATGTTGAGACCTTCGTCAATGATATCACCAAATAATATACTTTACCAGACACAATTCGAGATTATATACTCAGACACTAAATTGTGGGGATAGAACTACTTCGTCTAAATTCAAATTATTGGAGAAACAAATATATCATGTAAATTCATTGAGTGAATTGTTTACTTACATTAAATAGATTATAAAATAACCCTCCTTCATATTTTAATTACTAGAATTTCAAACAGATGGTAGTGGCGCATTACTGCAATGCAATTGCAGGTATAAGCTTATCGCCAAATTGAAAAAAATAGTGAGCAGCAGACGTATTATTGTAGATAACAGGCATGATACATGAATGACAATCAAACCACAAATGCAAAAGCATCAAGCAAACCTTCTAGCCATTATTGTTTACCATCAACACGAAACTTAGTTTGACTGACTGCTCAGCCAGCAAGATCTTGGATGAAAAGTCCGACCATTTCTGTAGCGAGTACAGACCAAGAAATTGAGATCTTATACCTACAAAGAGAATGTATTACATCGACATCCATAATGATTATTGTTGTATTTACATACACATATGTTTGAAAATAAGGGATAACAAGCCAGGCCTAGTATTTGTGTATTTGATGAAATATATATTGGCGTGTACTCAAGGACACTTGCAAATTTAGGAGTTTCAATACATTTATAATATTCCTCTCATGTAGTGTGATATGATTTTTATAATTGTTATGATTTTATGACTTCAAGATTCGATTTTGTTGAATTAATTATAACGTATTTGTTGAACACTCTCCATTATAATAATCATTTCCACAGAAATAATTATATTTGTAATAATATTAATACACCTTGTGAAGCGCGAAAAGTAAGTATATTTAGCACATTACATGTACAATACAAAGCAACACTATACTGAATGATGGATGTTTCGCTCATATAAAATATATACCCGCTAAGCCAATTGCGTCTTCACATTAATCCCGCGTTTTCACAGTAATCCCAGATTACTAGGCGGGGTAATGGTTGCTACGGCATAGGATTAAGTTTATTGTAAAGTGGGAGTCACACTGATCATTTTGATGTGTTACATGACATGGTTAATAACAACTAAGTTTAAAACACAATTGTGTGGTTAATGCCCCTTCCCCCACTGTTTGGCGCAACATTTTTATGACACTTTCGTTGGATGCCATTGTCCACACTGATCATTTTGAGGGGCTACATGACATGGTTCATTAAATGTATAAAAAAAATATAATAAAAAATGGCGCTGAATTCCTACTTTTTGAACATTATGTAAAAATGCGAAAATAATGGACGACCATATATTTAAAAAAATTGGCACCAAAGTTTTTATTGTTTAGTAGCTCTCTCTGAGTGAGAAAAATGAAGGTGCCACAAATTAACATAATGTGCAAGCATGAAGACATATGTCCCTGCACTAAAACGTAAATGATGCGAACGTCTTACCAACGTTGCCATTGCTATTTTCTTGCGCATGATTCGAAAATTTGATTGCGAGGCTGCGATCAGTATAAATACGGAGTGAATATGACGCTGGACTCATTTTTTTCTTGAATTTAAACCATCGGCAACAGCTGTAAGACATTCGCAAGGAATGGGAAACGGCGAACGTTACAAACGCCGATTGCCTTACGAAAATTGACGGCGAATGACACCATTCGCAACATTCGCTGAAATTTAGGAGACGCTTCCTATATTGGTTCATATTCGTAAGCAGGTGGAGAATGACTTGCAAATGTTCCGAATTTGTTACCAACGCTTGCAAATACTCGACACGTGTAGTGAATTTTGAGATAATGTCAAATAGTTTTATTCGGAAGCACATTCGCCTATGTGTGAGAGCAGCACATAATTAGAGTGTGCTGAAGACTAAAATGTCTGTTACCAAGCTGAAACATGAGTTTAATGGTTTTTAGAGCTTAAAAGTCAAAAAGGCTGTTAAAATGTAATACAACAGTAAAATCCCATTGGTTTAAGCCTACCACATAATGATGTATAATTGATGGAAGTAATAGTAATTGATGGTATAATAGAGATGGAAGGGTTCTTGTCGTCCCCTTCATGCCGCCGCCGCATGCAGCCTTTTGGCTACGACACCAGCATGGTGCAACAGATTGAATTAATAATTTATACAAACATTCAACCCCTCCCGGCATTGTTTCAACTCAAGGTCAAGGTCATAGGTCAAGGTTAAAGATTCAAAACAAAAAAAATATTGTTAAGTCGATAACTTGAAAAATAATTATTGTATATATATCTCCAATATTTTAAATGAAGTTAATTATGAGTATGGAGATGACTTGACTAGATTTTCAGCTTTCCATCGATCAAAATGGCCGACACATAGCGACTAGATATTTTTTTCGACTTTTTTCAGAATTCCCTTGAAACCTGGTATATACAGGTTTTCGGGGTCTGCGAGTCTATAACCATTGTCCGACCGAAAACGAGGCTACGGGAGCCATTTTGGTTTCATCAATTTTTAATAAATCGTTCTTATTTTCAGTTAAATGCCTTGAAACCTGGCATATATAAGTTTTCGGGATGTGCGAGTCTATCGGCATTGTCTATTTTCATGTGCGATCCAAACCGAGGCTGTAGCGGCCATTTTGATTTTATCATTGATCTTCTATTATTGGCATAACGTATTGCAAGCAGTTGTGTCAGATTTTTGGACATTTTGAGTCACTGCATCAGCCGAGAGGTGGTTTTTTTCATTTCTACAGCACATTCTAGTTAGTGGTCATACCGTCTAATTTTATGTAGACCCCATCTGAAATTATTGTTAGGCATTTGGGATTGATAACTTATGATGTTATTATCGGAGAAAGCAACATTCAAGAGAGGCATCCCTTTTTGAAACAGCAATGTATAATTTGAGAGCAGGATATCTGCATATCCTTTCGAAGGATTGTGTCCTTCGTGATAAAGGCACCAAATTTGGTCATTGTTTTTTTATATCCACGTTTTGTACAAATGTCTTGCCAAGCTCAACCCCGCCCCTGATGGCCATACAAATATTTCCACAATCATTATTCAACGTTTTGCGTACTGTTATTCCAATTCTAACATGATTAAAATTTAAAAAAATCAAAATAGCCGGCTTGCCAGGTGGCATAACATTGCACATGCCGATTGAAACGCACTGCTCATTCCAGGAGCGCATTTCGATTTGTATTTGCTGCCAAGTATTAAAAACGAGACGTTGACCAACAGGTTTGATGCTGAGCCAGCGTCGTAAACGGTGATCAAACATAAAAGCAACAGTGGTTCAGCGTTTTATGATATCAAATTGTGCGAAATATTGTGAATCTATTTGTAGAGGTGTTACAAACGCGAATTAGTATCGATACGACAAATTAAGCTGCTGAAACGTCGACAAAGCATGATTGATGTGCATTACAGTTGAATATTATGTGGTGACTGGGTGGATGGTACATCAACAGTTTGATTTGAATAAATGGTAGTGAACGGAACGGTTTAAGTCCAAACTACTAGGAAATTTAAACAGACATCTAGGGCCTTTAGATTTACTTGTGGAGTTCACTGGATAAAAGTCATTGGGAATTCACGTTACCACTGGTAACTGGAGTTGTAGTAGTTCCGCAGCCAAGGCGGGTGACCTTGTTTTGGTTGATTATTCTTTTTCGATTATGCATGGATAGGATCCCTATGATGATATCTGGATGTGGATATCTAACCCTTGAGGGATTTGACTCTCGCATCGAAGATAATAGGTTTATCCCTCGCTTTGGTATGGTGGTTTAAAATAAGTTTCTTCCCCACACTCTCAAGAAAAATTCAGTATTGTGGAGAGCATCCGTGAACGAGGAGAAGCATACATGTTTGCTCTCAGTCTACCAGGGTTCGAATTTTAAATCGTTGGGCCTAGACGGCAGGGCCCTCTGATCCATCACACTATCCTTGGTTCGGCCACCGTCCACGTCGCTGGCCTAACATCAAACCAACAGCCGATTACTGGGCAGTAAATGCAAATCGGAATGCAACCCTGGAATCAGCGGTGCGTATTTAGCGTCATGTGCATAGTCACCTGCTTAAGACCTAAGTTATCTATATCTGAATTTCATATGTTTTTTAAGACGCCACAGGATGAATATGTGTCCGATATCAAATTAACTAGAAGGGTCACCGTGGTTTGTAAACAAAAACAGGAGATATCTCCCTCTCACAGCAAAATGTTGATAGTTAATAGATGCAGTGTCAATGACTTTTGTAATTAATGTTAATAAATGGCTCTGACCTCCCATGTGATTCATATTTGCCATTGCAGAAATATTGTCTGTCACAATCTGTAGGGCTTTGTTTTTTTGAGACTCATGGGACTTAATGGACACTTGAGACATTTGGGCATTTGGGACACTTTGGGCCATTCGGGACACATGGGACAGTTGGGACTCTTGGAACCTTTGGGACACATGGGACATTTGGGACACATGGGACATTTAGGATACGTGGAGACATTTATGGGATATATGGGACACATGGGGCATTTGTGACACATGGGACATATGGGACACTTGGACCACATGGGATATTTGAGACATATGTGACATTTGGGACACATGGCCATTTGGGACACATGGGACCTTTAGAACACTTTGGAAATTTGGGACACATAGGGCACTCGAGACACATGGGACATTCGGGACACATGGGACATTTGGGACATTTATGGAATATATGGGACGCATGTGACATTTGGGACACATAGAACATTTGGGACACATGGGACATTTGGGACACTTGAGACATTTGGGACACTTGAGACACATGCAATATTTTGGACACGTGGGCCATTTGGGACAAATGGGACAGTTGGGACTCTTGGAACCTTTGGGACACTTGGGAGATATGAGACACTTGGGACATATGAAACACTTGGGACCAATGTGTTGGCAAGAGAGGCGTGTGGGCGTGTTTTACACGCCCAAAACCGTCGCAACACTCCCCAGAATGTATTACCACGCCCTGTCAAAACTCTCCTTCTTATAGTAAAGGGGTTGTCATACACCCTGTTACACACCCTGTTACA
Source organism: Flabesymbios commensalis (assembly GCA_964017125.1). Classification (NCBI taxonomy): domain Eukaryota; kingdom Metazoa; phylum Annelida; class Polychaeta; order Terebellida; family Flabelligeridae; genus Flabesymbios; species Flabesymbios commensalis. The sequence continues at coordinate 21,762,614 of OZ024908.1, read as the reverse complement.
CACCCTGAATTTTTTTTACACACCCTGTCAGACATGGGGCACTTGGTATATTTGGGGACATATTATATAAATGTAGCCTTTAAAATGTTTCTACTGTTCAAATCAATCAGCCAATGTTGGTTCAAAGCTGGGTCATTCTCTGCAACGCTGGCCCGTCATTGAATATTTTTTAGTACCGTTTTCATATGGTTGTGTTTTTATTGTAGGTTACATGAAATGTCACAGCTGCATATACAGGAATTCACCAGAAGTGTCAGGACATGTCGACTGTATTGCGCGGCCCTGGAACTTGGACAATACCTACTGCCCACATTGTATCACACTCATGGGTGAAACGATAGATACAGGACAATGTAAATGACTATTTTTTTTGTATCTATCACTTTCATACACAGTGAGATGAACAGGTTCTTTGAAAGGCTGTTATAAAAAATGGACATTATTTGACTTTATTTAACGATACAGTATAAGAACATTCTAATGTTAAGGGCGTAGCCTATTTGTTCCGCGACAGAATAATTTGCGCCAAAATTCACAGGTCACTGAGCGAAGATCGGGGAGATGAAAATAAATGTCACTCATTTTCAAATTCCATATAAACCTTATTTGCAGATAAAACATCAGGTTTCTTCTACTACCGGGGTTGTGCAGACCGACTTCCTGCTACTAACGGTAGTAAGGTAAAGGTGGATGATGATGACAAATGTTACAGTGCTGACGGTATATACATTAACCAAACATTAGGAGGTGGCCATTTTACAAGCGGTTATTACTGTACCTGTTCATCTACTGACATGTGCAACAGCTTAACTTACGAGCAAATGACATCATTAGCAAAGGGTGAGTATGCGAATATAAAATGTGAAGACCAGCCATACCAGTAGTAGCTGACATATGTTTATCTAATTAATTAGTTAATTAATTAAGACGCAGACGCAAACGGTCTAGGCTTACTAAACTATAGTTTAGTTATATATATATACATAGTGGAGTACACATGTAACAATCTTGGTCGAGTTGTGCACTTTCGGGAAGAAGCACTAAAATTTGTGTTTTAATGTATGCTGATGCCCAAAATCGCGGGAACCACGATGGCATTTTATAGTTTCCTGCTCAAAATGCAAATTCAAAATGGCCGCCATGAAAAAAACGTTTTTATCATATCTCCATTTCATTTAGCCCGATTTACACAATATTAGTGTCTAAATATATGTTTTTGGGGTCACAGAATACGATAAAACAACCCACAAATTGATCGGAGATAAAGACAAAAAAATAACCGATAATTATCATTCAATTGCCGTTTTAACACAATCTATCACTTACACCCTTACGTATTCATGGTGTAGGTTCAAATTAGTTAATGTTATAATTATTATTTTAAACTCTAGGATCAGTCAGGGGCGTGCGCAATTTACCGTCATGAGGAGGGGGGGGGAGGGGTATCAAGAGGTAAAATTTAGAAAATACGGGGGTTCCGGGGAAATCCTCGGAAAATATTTAAAATCTACAGCTTAAAGGGGGGGGGGGTCAGGACATTCGATTAATTTCCTTCTAAAAGGGCATGAAGGTCAGCTATAGTGCTAGGCCTACATGTATCTACACAGAGATAAAATAATTTTCTTAATCTTGCCGGTACCTTTTTAGTGAACGGATCCATGATTGATTGATTGATTGATTGATTGATTGATTGATCGATTGATTGAATAGCTATGTTATGGGTCTACGGTCATTGTTTTCATTCTTTCAGTGCGAGGACCGTCTTTATACGTCGAATCTGACTACAGACGTCAGATTCTGACGTTTGAAAACGGTCCCCGCGCTGAAAGGGTTAATTATTAGCACGATATGGTTTATATAATATGTGCTTTACCGTTTTCCCCTCACAGACTCTTCTCAGCCCCTGCTATGGCCTCTCGTGGGGAGTGGTATGTTTTTACTATTACTACTGGCATTCATTATTACGACTGTTATCTGCCGGCGAAAGCGATGTCAGCGACATTTAAATGACACTGGGCATCAACAAGGAGGACGACAAACTACAGTACAAGGCATGCGTTTTAATCAGTGTACAACGCAGAGTGTACCTGTCAACCAGTGTACAACACAGATTGTACCTGTCAATCAGTGTACACCACATAGTCCACTTGTCAATCAGTGTACAGCACGAGGTCTACCTGTCAATCAGTGTAGAGCACATGGTTTACCTGTCAATCAGGGCACAGAACCAAGTCTATCCATGAGTCCCACATTGGGATACACTGATGTACAAACACCAGGAGTATTTCTGAGCGCTACACTCACTCTAGGCCTCCATGACGTCCCTCCTACATACAGTGAATCTCAACAAGTATCCAGATCACAACAGCATCCTTCACCTGACCACGCACAAACTGCAGAGTTTCAAGCCCCTCCAACGTATGACTCACTTTTTGATGCCGACGGGAAGCTATACTAACCCAGCCGGCACAGTACGCTGATACTATCTTGATCCAATGTTGGGCCAACGTCGTAGATGGTGTACCAACATTGGATCAACATAGGGCCAACGTATTGTACCTGCTGGGAAGAAACAAACACGTTCTTGTATATGGTTGATGTACGTTGTCTAGAAATCTGTGATTCATGCTCCAGGATGTTATGGTCACCACATGCGGTTTAAAATTGAGATGAATTTCATTATTTGTTAGTATGTGATATTTTTAAGACAGAGATAGAACTCCTCTTAAAAGAATACGATGTAAATCCCTCTACATCAAAGCTACATAAATTGCTGAATAATTCTTCCGGTAATATACACATAAATTTGTGCACCTTCATATCTAAAATTATGGATGGTTTTTAATTCACCTGTAATTGAATGATTGCAAAATATGTGTTTACTTGACGCTTTTCCACATCATAATACTAATTATATTAAATATTTATTGTGTATGTATATATAAATTCGAGAAAGATTGTATGTTCATTATATTGTAATAATCATGTATATCCCAGCTCTGTCTTGCACTGCATGTCTCTAAAAAAGACAACACTTGTTCACTTGGGACAAATATACGACGCGAACAGGAAAGTTTTCTAGATTGCAAACTATAATTTCCCCGAGGGCGAACTTCGCACTCGGGAAATTATAGTTCGCAATCTTAAAAACGTTCCTGTTCGCGTCGTATAGTTGTTCCAATCCCTCAGACCGCATATATGTGAAAACACTGTCAATTATGCTAGTGAAATGGCTGTCATGGAATGTAACGGGTAACATATTCTCAAGAAGTCCTCAGACTGATTAACACTAACCTACTCCTGTGCTTTTTTGAAATTTTATGGCTCGCGAGATCAGCAGGGTATATAAACTATGTTTGTCATCACAGCCCAGTATCACACCAGCGATGTGTAAAGCTGTGATTTTTTTCTTTTAATGATTTTGTGACACTGTAGGCCTACATAAAACGTGTTTACTCAATAATACATTTTCTTTTAATGATATGAAACAACACAATTGTATAAATTAACAGATACATATTCAATATTAAACATAGTTGTGGAGGAATGTGAATAACGGTGGTTTAGGAATTTGTAAAAGGATATATAAAACATGTCATCGGTAGAATTTGGACATAAAAGGACCAGCTTGGATGCATACACTACAGGGGGATAACTGATGTGATACTGGGCTGTGAAGGCAAACATAGCGTAACCCTGTTGTTAAACGATGAAAAAGGCTAATATCATCAACAGGCTGGTATAGATGGCACCATGCATCAACATCTGACAAAATGATTCCAGCTAGTCAAGGAAAGTTAAGGAAATTTTCGTCAAATCTTGAAACAAATTCCTGAATGATCAATGGTATCAAAATCATTTTTAAAATCACTTAGAGCCTGACGGCACTGTAGTAGAGCTTGTGCCGGGCTTCAGGGTCATTGTTTTTAACAGGCCCGTGCCCAAAAAATTTTGAAGGGAGGGTCGAATTTTGGATTGCTGGGGTATTTTCGAAACAAGTTAATTGGACCCCCTGTAAAAAAACTGTTTGAATTTATATTTGGCGTTGAGCAAATAGCAGACGCAGGGTAAGGGGGTCTGGGGGCATGCCCCCTGGGATTTTTGTTCGATTTTTAGCTACAACTTGGTGCAGTTTGGTGGATTCTGGAAGATGTCGCCGGGGTAAATTTTAAGCTTTGTGGTCACGGGGGGGGGGGGGGGGTCGTGCGACCCTCTCGAACCCCCCCCAACGGGCCTGGTTTTAAGGAAAGCTAAGATGCAGCTGTTTCACAATTAAGCAACAAATATATTGGTCTAAATGAGGTGTTGAATCCGACAGTAACTATCCTGTATCTCGTATCTGACTGTCGTCAGCTCAATGTTGTTTTCAAAGTTTAGTCGGGGAGGGGGGGAGGGGAGTGGTGGTCATGCGTTGCACGTGTAAATACGCCCCCCAACTGCGTCTCTGTGTTTATTATTAGGCCTATATCCGGTCTATTAGGGATAATCGGGTAAGCTACCCTAATGGAAATAGGTCAAATCTGTGAAACTCAATGACCTCGACCTCCTTTGTTTTCACCGAGCTGGCTAATACAATGAAGTATGAGGGAGGGTTCTTATATAACCTTGTTTTCACTGAGTGACGTCACTGCGTTTTACAGAATGAAGTATGGGGGAGGGGGTGTTATATAACTTTGTTTTCACCGAGTGACGTCACTGCGTTTCACAGCTAGCTACTCCCTGTGTGACCCTGGGCTGGGACCAGGGTCTGGGACTGTGGTGCAGTTCATTATTCAAAGCCGATCTATTAAACAGAAACTGTTTATATTAACCTGACAGTTTGGGTGGTATAGGCATATATGTTACTAGGCATACCCCAGTCAATGACAGGTAGGGGAAGGTACAAAAAAACGTGTCTAGCAAACAATTTAGTACACAGAGCACTGTGCAGCCTGTTCCAACCAGACACAGACGGCACGCGTGTATCAAAATGCAGACAGCTCTCTCAAGAAAACGAGGACTTGACCCAATGTTGTTTCAATATTGGTCCAGCGCCGTTGGTGGGGGGGGGGCCAAAATTGAAACAGCATTCGGTCAAATCCTCGTGTTTGCTGGGCTCCACACAGGTGTCTGTCTACACCCACCTCTCCCCTCCATAATATTTTCGCCAGCCGATCAGGGTACTTTCAGCAAGACAGCCGGCCAATCACAAGCTTACTACAATACTTGAAATTGAGAGTGGGGGTCACCCATCTGCAAATTCTAACATGCGAAGTAGCAGTGTCTAGGGCGAGCAGTGTAACAATTTAGTAGCCTAGGCACATTGCATGCTAGTAGGCCTACTGCTATTAATTTGCTCAGATGTGATGGCAGTGTGTAGTGTTCAGATTGAAATAACTGAGTCAGGAGACAGATTAACTACTTCCACTGCCACAGTGGTTGAACAATGTTGATTTAATGATAGACCAGCGTAATAACAGTGTGAGACTGCAGGACAACATTAAATAGACTCACTATAATAGAGCTCACTATAATAGAACTCACAACTCGATAAGCCTAGATATATTGAGATTGCAAAGTTATCGATATAATTAGTGAGTTAATAACTTGATGTTGAGTTGAAAACAATAATAGCCTAATTTAAATGTCACTTCTGGGGCTTCGCATATGGCTATGAGATTCATTAAGCATAGCAGGATTAGGCTATGCATTTCCTGAGGGGTGTTTTTAAAGTTTTCAGAACGTATTCAGACTGTAGGCACCAGTAGGCCCTAGGCCTAAGTTTTTACTACAAATGAATTGGTTTTTTTGCTGGTTTAGTGTTAGAGCATTGTCTATGAAGCTCGCCCAACATTAATGGGCAGTGAGTGGCCGATAGGCATAATATATAGGCCCAATACATGCGTATTGGCAGGCCAGCAGAAACAAGACGTTGAATCAAAGTTGGCTTAACGTTTGTCCAACGTCGTAGATGGTGGACAAATGGTGAACCAACATTGATTCAACGTCTCCTTGTGTCAGCCGAGTATTGTGTATGCCTCTGGGACAGACTGACCATACAGCCTTTACACAGGCAAACACGCATACCGCTGGACAATCACATGCAGCCAGCATTGTTTCGATGCTGGCACACCGTCTACGACGCTGGCCCAGCATTTGGTCAGCGTTGCCATATTAGGCCTACTATTAATGACAGGTGCACTTCCCAGCAAACACGAGACGTTGACCCGATGTTGTTTTAATGCCGGGCCGACGTCGGAGACGGTGGGCCAACATTCAAACAACATTGGATCATAGTAGGTCACGTGTCGTATACAGTACTGGCAGCTTGGTATTGCGAGGCAGGTCAAAGCACTGAGGGTCAATGTGTATTGCTAAGGTCAAGTGTCTCGCGTGACTTCAACTAACAGACATGGCTGACATAGTATTGTACATGATAGGAATTGATGCGTCATTTATATCAAGTGTGTTCATCTGATCAGCTGATCCAAAATCTCAAAATCTGGCTTCGTGGTGCAACAAAAAAAGTTATTCTTAACACACACATGGAGGTAGTTATGTTCCCAATTCCACAAATTTAAAGTTATTGCCGTGAAATTAATCATACAGAAAACCACTCAGACCCACATAGACTGAAAAAGTAGAGCGGCGCTCTACTAATAAAAAACACTAATGTACAACGATTTCCATTGTCTTTGAAAAGTGTGGCAGTAAAGAAACTGGTCTATCATTCGTAAAATAATTATTTTGTTTTGGCGCGAGAAACAGAATAAATTTTAACCACGTCATGTAAATTTACACTGACTGGTTCCAAGAACAATACTAGTTTTGAAAGGTTATTACTAATAATTATCAGAAATGTATCCTCATGTTTTTAAAAAATATCGTTAGCTAACTTCGGTCCCACACAGAAAAAAACGTTATTAAATCCATTTAAGACGTTGAAACAAAGATGGTTTAATGTTGGCACATCGTTCACGACGCTGGACAAGCATTAAACCAACATTGGCTCAACGTCTTGTATTTACTGAGCACATATTGTTATACCAGCAAACAGGCGACGTCGAACCAATGTTGGCATGATTCTGCACCAAAGTCGAAGGGGGTGGGTCAACACCAAATCAATGCCTTTGTTTTTTTTAGTAAGCCGCTACCTATGTCTTTTAGACTCAGAATAATATATTTGACGATGCATATATATAGGCCTATATACCGTACCCCCGCGCACAAACGTGCATGTACTTCTAAGTGAAATTCGTATGTTTAAGAATGTTTTAAAATTGTTTTACGTTCGATTTTTTTAAAACTAAGTGCACCCCTCTAAATAGGAATTATGTTACTAAATCTGACACCTTAAAAAACCACAAAATTCCAAAAGGTAAAAAAAAATACAAGGTTAAAACGTCAATTTCATTTGAAGTAAAGACATGCGGTTGCTTAGTATCATTTTGTTTTTTTCAGTGATGTTGTTGAATAATGATTATTGTATCAGGGCTTATTTTCCATCGCGCATTGATAAGACATGAGATCTTGACAATGATGAAGTTTTTAATGGATTTATTGGCAATAAATATCGCTAGTTGACATGCGGATTAAAATATCTGGACATAAAGAATGATTTTGTATATTTAATATTTTTAATATCCATTATATTGAAATTAAAATTTAATTTACTTGTCACTCAACTCTTCATTTCTCAAACAAGCGTAATTTTGTTGATTATTTTGGTCATTTCATGGGTAAAGTGGCGGCCATCTTGCGACATAATAATCATTTTTTATATGTAACAGTTTGAAAATGTGATACATGAAATAAGAATGTCATTTTATTGTGATTTAACTGTTTATCTCCAACAAGAACCTAATTGAATTGACCATTCCGTTTATTTCATGGGTGAATTGGAGGCCATCTTGGATTCTGCGCAAAAGTAGTGAGAATTCGTTTAATCTTGAGGGCTGATTCTGAGAGCTAGGCTGAATCCAGAGTTTGCTGCTCACTTTTTGTATATTTATTTCGTATTAACTAGTTTCAAAACATTACCCCTCTAGAAAAGTATCCGAAAAAAAACTAAGAGCACACTCGACAATAGCCCGCCGCCATTATTGACCTTAAAGTTATTGCGCCCACAGGGTCAAATTATTGACAGAAAATGCAAAAATCGCAATAAATCGGCCGTTTTGAATTTTTATCAGCCGAGAACTGCTTATTAGTAACAGGCATAACAAATTTAAGCAGTATAAATGGAAAACTTTTCATGTTATCGCGCACACAAGGTCAAATTATTATCGCAATAAATCAGCCATTTTGAATTTTTTTTAGCCATTATTGAACTTGAACGAGAACTGGTCATTTGTAACACGCATAACAAATTTGGGAAGGATACATGAAAAACTTTTGAAGTTATCACAATGTCAAATTATTGACGTAAAATGCAAAAAATCGGACTAAATCGGCCATTTTGATTTTTTTTCAGCCATCATCAAACTCGTCCGAGAACTGCTCATTAGTAACATGCATGACAAATTTGAACAATATACATAAAAAAACTTTTCAAGTATATCGCGCGCACAAGGTCAAATTATTGACGTGATATGCGAAAAATCGCAATAAATCGGCCATTTTGATTTTGTTTTCAGCCATTATTGAACTTGTCCGAGAACTGGTCATTTGTAACCTGCATAACAAATTTGGGAAGGAAACATGACCAACTTTTCAAGTTATCGTGCCCACAAGTAAATGTTATCGCCCATGCCGACAACGCCGAACTTCAATTACAATAGCCCGTCTTTTTTAATTAAAATTAAAATAAGGGCTAAAAATCACCTTTAATTTTTTTTTTAATAATTTTTTGCACAAAACATACGTAAATGTTAATTAAATTATGCCTCGGTCAGCATCAATTATCACACAGTAATATTTATATATATAATTTCACTAAATATAATTTCACTAAGCAACCTCACTAAATAGACCGCTTTGGTAGTTTTTGTGGACATTGAACAAAAGTACTTAATTAAAATAATACATGCATTAAGTCTATATCAAGGTAACATCAACTGTGGTGTTTCATTCACAGCCAGCAGAATGTATACAGTAGACAGACTCGGTACTGTTTTGAACATCGCACCCTTTAAGCATAAGTGTAGTTAATTAAAATAATAGTTGGGTTTTCTTTCCATAAAATATATAGAAGATGTAAGTATCGTTTATTAGCCCCATAAGTTCAAGATAATATATTTTACATATATAATGCAAAATAGCCGACAAATTGAAAATGTCAGATATGTCGAAAACAGTGTGTCAGAGGATAAAAGGGTGGGAAATTTCGGGATAAAGGGTTTATAATATAAAGATAGGCCTACATATATAGCATTAATGACACATATATTCAGACAAATTTTCAAAATACTAAATAGCTGACATATTCAAAACGTCTAATATCGCGAGAAAGGTGCATCTGACGATAAAATGAGTGAAATATCGGCCCACAGGAGATATTGATACATATACAACCTCATCCAAAATGACCAGAATAATTTGTCAAAAGTACAAAATGGCTGACAAAATATCTGCTATCATGGGACATTATAATTATGCTGTCCAATGGTATTTGTCAAATTAATATCGGAGATTTCGCCATGGTTATGGCAAACCTTAATCCCCCACCCCGCTCTTATGATAGAAACATAATCTAGGCCTACATACATGCTCTGGGTGATACGAGAGGTTTCAGAGACATCAAATGGTACTACTGAGTCAGATATGTAGCTGAAAATAGATCAAAGGTCATAACCCCTGAAAAAGTAGGTCATAATCATAATCCCCAACAGGCACATCCACACCCTGCGAGGAATCTGTTAGTTGTATGAAAACAAACTGCCAAGGACATAATTTATACTCCGGAAACAAGATGGTTATTCTTTAGGCTCTTGTGGTTAAATAATCCCGTCATATATCTCGAATCGAGATCGTAAAGTTAAGTCTTCAAACTATTTTGACGGAGAGATGTAGGTTAAAATGTAGGCCAAATGTCACAACCCCTAGTGGCAGATCTACATCTCCTAAGTGATGTGTGTGCTGAATATGAAAGAAATCCCCCAATGCGTGTTCGAGATATGCTCTAGTAATAAACCAACAACCCAAAAAAATAAAGAGAAAACATTGATAAACACGACTACGTAAGTCTAGGAGCTCCCACCCTGAACTAGATTTTTATTATTTTATTGGAGCGATTCTGTGTAGTGTTTTTAATGTAGTCTTAGACTGGGTCAAGATTCAAGACAATTAGGTCTAGAAGGTTAAGTCTAAGAGTAAGATCAAGAACCGGACATTCAGTCAGAGACTGCCGACATCCATCGAAATTAATGATCTTAATCCTGGTCGTAATCGGGATTATTCTCACCAATTAATGGATTGTCCTTGGCCAGAGACAAATCTTTGATAAAAGTTTCATGCAAATCTGTGAGAGCCAGATCATAATCTGGATCTCAATCCAGATCATCCCCAAAATCTGAGGCCATTTTAAATTTTATCAAGTTGACATTTTTCAGGGTAAATCCTCCCCTTAAACCTCAAATTATGTTGTATGGTAATGGTTCAACTATCTAGCACGATTTACTAAATATGAAGCATTTTAAAGTAAACAAATGGTCGTTAGGCGGTTATTTTGAACAATTTTTTTAAAAGTCTCGTCCACTGAAACCTCACATTTACATGTAGTACTATGGTCTAGCCATCTAGCACGCTGTGCCAAATTTAGGCCATGTTAAAATAAATAATGGCCGATGGCAGCCATTTTGAATTTGATCAGGGCAAAAGGGAGCATCCTCTCTTTTATAGTAATAGCATACTCATAATAGCTTTCTAGCTCGGTTCAAGCCTATCGAGGTAAATAATAGCCGATTGTCGGTCATTTTTAATTAAATTAAGTTGAAAAATTTCAGGGTGCATCCTCCCCCCAAAACCTCACATTTTGTTTAATAGTATTAGTCCAGCCAATGAAACGGTGTACCAAATATCGGACATATGAAAGTCAATAATGGCCAATAGGCTGCCATTTTAAATTTGATCAAATCGAAATTGTTCAGGGTGCATCCCCTCTAGTGCTGAAACCTCACATTTTGTTTTATAGTAATGATCTAGCTATCTAGCACGATTTACCTGATATCAGACCCATCAAGGTAAATAATGGCCGATCGCCTGCCCTTTTGAATTGGATTGAAAGTTGAAAAAATTCAGGGTGCATCCTCAACCAAAACCTGACATTTTGTTTTATAATAATGGTCTAGCTATCTAGCACGGTTTACGAAATAGATCCCGGAAACAAAATGTTCACGACGGCAGCACGACTCGACAACGTAGCATCAGTCAATCTCTTCTGCAACCTTGCATATTGAATTCGGATAAAAAATATTTTAACCTGTTCATTATCCACCTAGAAGTAACCCACATACCAACAATTGTTATCCGATGTCATTTTCAGACAAAGTTATAGGCAAAAGTAGGGGTAAAAGACCGGATGGAGGCCGATTCCACGACTCCCTCCGTCGCACCTTTGGTGACAGCGGGAGCTAATAAAAATATATACAGGATTCAAGAACAGGTCTATTGGTTTGCCTTCATTTATTAGAAACTTAAAAATAAGGAGAAAATTGGAACGTCTACAATGAACTAACAATATCTTAACTTCTTAACAATGAGTGTTTGTAATAAAAGATGTCTCAGAATCTCGAGCCATTAACAAAAAAGTCACTTTGCGTGAAAACAAACACAGTTCAAATGCAATGTAATCATGATCTTCAACATTTAACCACAGCTCACAGTATAATAATAGCAAGCTATTAGCAGCTCAGCAAGTATTTAAAGATGATCGCATAATCATAAGAGAAATTTTACTACAATAATGAGCGAACCCGTCAAGCAATTACACACAATGTCGAAACCATGCCTCTTAATACAAGTTCACCAGAGAACACAGAAAAAACAATAGGCTTCACATTATAGCTTCGATATTTGACAAACAAATATTATACTTCATGTCAGTGAGCCAAAGCATTTTTAATGTTGGTCCATAGTTTACGCTAGCCCAAACAATAAAACAACATTGGCTCAACACATTCTTGGTCACACATGTGTACTGTCGTGTGCATTAACTATGCTACATCAGAAAAAAGTTTATTAACCCTAAATTGATTTGTAATTGGGCCAATGTCACAGACGATGGCAAAAAATAAACTCACACTGGCAAAGTATCCACTGTTTTCTGGGATTCTCATGAATATATATCAAGCCCCGTACACAATACCCCGCTCCTTGTAGAATTACACTAAGGCACTTATTGGTCACAATGTATAAACTCCTAGCAAACACCAGATTTTACCCAATGTTGATTTAATGTAGGTCCAGCGTCTACATATAGATCAACATTAGGTAAAACATCTTGTTGCTGGTCTAGCACGATGCAGTTTTTAAGAAATAATTGATAAAACATAAGATGAGAGAGAGAACACCGGGATTATATTTTCTTTATGTCGTACCGTGGCTGCAAATTCAGTCAGGAAAAAAACTAACCAGCTCGCCTATATATTTTTTTGAATGGATAAAACAAGTTGCTGTGAAAGACATATCTTTTAAGACCCCCCCCCCCCCCCTCCATGCTTCCTACGCCCGATCTAATGTCACCCGAGGATAAAAGGTCTGTATATATAACCATTAAGTGACAATGAGTCATTATCAGAATTATATACTGCATCAATAAGGTGAAAAAATTACATTTTATTCCGCTCTATTAGTCAGAAATGGACTTAAAAATTATGGTATAATCAGTGCTGAGAAAAAACACCAGAAGTTGACGTAGTAAGCCAAGGTCTCACTAAGTAAATTGTACTTTTTCTTACAAATCTGTTATCAAATAATATCAGTCTATATCGGGACAAAAAGTAAACTATGGTAAAATATCACAGCACAATGTGATGATCACTGTGTGTCCTCAAGATAAGAACAGAAAATACTAAACTAGAAGGGTCTAAGTTTTTTGTGAACAAAAACTGGATATGTCTCCCCTCCAGCAGCATATAACCAAAGGTTGATACATGTGTAGCTAACAGATGTAGTGTCGATGGCTTTTGTAATTAGTGTTATTAAATGGCTCCTGTGGGAAGTAGAAATGTAATAAGATGATGTATTAAGCGGAATTTATTATTCCGTTTTGTCAACACAACCAGCAAACACGACGTTGACCCAATGCTGGTCCAATGCTGGCTGAGTTGGGCTGAGTTCAACCCAGTAAACACAAAACATTTGTATAACATTTGTACAATGTCTGTGACAGCGATGTCCTTAACGCTAGTCCACATTCAGCGTGGCGCCAAACACGACACCGTAAACCAATACTGCGGTGATGTTGGGTCAGCGTCGTAGACGGTGGGCCGACATTAGCCCACAATTGGGTCAACGTCTTGTGTTTGACCGCCTGTACGACAGACGGGGAGCACACACAGACACAAACTGAGCAGACAAACTAAGTGGACAAAATTAAACAAACATGTCCACACCTCTTCAGAGGGGAGTATAATAATAAATCTGATTAGAATCATTGGTAATTTGAAACGTCTTCAGCAATAAATCTGGATCATTGCGATGTCCAACAGTATTATTCTCATTTTAATCGCAATATATATCAGTCGGGCATATTTTCCAATTGGTTAACAATTACAGATATGCCTAGTCTTTGTACCACATTTCAGTACTGAGTACACAATCCCAGCATACACAAACATATATTGACAATACTGGTTTAATGGTGGGCCACCATCTATGACACTGACCCAGCATTAAACCAATGTTCACTATGTAACAAGCCTGAAGAGTATATAGTGATATATCTGCCACTAACAGATACATAGCATTTATGATAAGATACCAGGGATGACAAAATAGTGTGCAGCACACCAAGGTGAAACACATCAATATTCAAATGGCAATGTGTACTTTTTCTAAACCACCATAACTATGAAATCAAGTAAGGTAACCGTAATAATAGTCATAGTCATTATTAGCCTTTAGCCTCCGCCTTGTGCCAGTAATGACTCAAAGATGTGGGTGAAGGTTGGGAAAAAAAGAGGAACTCCCACATCCCTGAATGGGAATTACAGCAGGCTGCTATTATTGAAGTCGGGCCTCAAAAATAGTACAGCGCCATTTGAAATCATCATATTATTGTCAGTACCCATCCTAATAAACAATTATTGCTAATGCATAGTGATAACCTTTTGATACTATTATACTCAATGATATAAACATTCATAATAGGCAAAAAGTTCCCCAAATTTAACTATAAAAACAAAGGTTTGTTACAATCAGAGATACAAAGAGCTGTTGTGTGATTGGTTTGAGACAAATAAAGGTGTCACATCTATTCTACAGGATAAGACCTCAAGAAAATAAACAACATAGTATCACATGTATTAGAAGTCTGACAAGTAATGATAATGATTACCGTTACATACATATTATCTTAATTTAAATCAATAATTGCAAACCACGACTTGATGGATGAGGACGTTATTGAATCAAGTACACTTGATCGTAAGGGGAAAGAAGATGTGAGGTTAAAGTGACATACCGGGACAAACAACTATGTAATATATAAAATCTTCATGACTACAACTGAACACAAGTGAATCTACATAATTTCCTTTCTTCAAATACTTGATTACTGTAGCTTATAAAAACACTTGGCAAAATACACCAGACATGCTCGTGGAAAATGACGAGGAATAAAACAATAAGTCACAAGTATTCCTGGTAAGCATGTTGAAAGTAAATCTGATAATTAATAACAAATCCTGGTTGTCATGGTGAGAATGGATATGATAACTAACATATCTTCAACTTTACAGACAACTCTCTAAGAAAGCACTTCATGAAAAGTAAGTAATTGTAATAATTTAATAATATAATCTTGTCAACCATATTTACATTTTCTATATTTTATTTAAAATAACATGTTATGAAAGGGGGAACATGTGATGGGTGGAAAATAATCTAAACTTGTTAATTGTACTAAGAAACCTGTCCTTTTTAGAGAACTTCACAGCAAAGCTAAAGAAGGCGATATTTTATATAAGCCAACAATAAATTGTATACATTATTTAATCACAACAATATCTGGATATAAAGTATTATATCAGTTAGTCTTATTATAATGTAATATTTTTATAATATACACTTGCAGTTATTGTATTTTGTCTTGAAACAGAAAAAATGATGGCCCCTTTGATTTGATACAGAATTTTCTAATTATATTTTAATAACCTCAATAGTCTATACAAGATGAACACATTGATTGATGCAAAGAAGAATTAGTGTAAATTAAACATGTAGAACCTGTTGTGAAGAGCCACCTTAGAAACGGTGTTCTGCAACAATCTTAAAGTTTAAGTTATGAGAAAAGATGACAAGTCGTCAAATACTCATATACATGTACATATACATATTCATTTGTAGTTTAATACGACATTATGACTCAACCCTTTAAGCCCATATGATGCATTAAAGCATCATTTTACATCCCTGAAAACAGACTTAATTTTCCTACAACCAAGGGTTTTATAATGAAAATTTCCGTTAAACTGGTTTACAATACATGGCAATTTTCTTTACTTTTTCACCCACATCAAATCATCTTCATCCACTACAAGTCGAGAATTGCGATAGCAATTCGCTGCTTGTAGTGGAGGAAGATGACAATGGTAAATTCAGGCTCGAAAGGGTTAATGAAGAATACGTTTATGTTATAAAAATAATATTTAAAATTCATATAGATTAATGTGGACTTTTTGGGGGGAATGTTGAATTTGATCATTCAACTTGAAAGAAGAACATGAGAAGTGAATAACATGACCATGAATTCAACTTTCTAAGAAAGCACTTGTTGAAAAGAAGGTAATTGTAATAATTAAAAATTATATACTTTGTCAACCACATTATAATTTTTCTATATTTTTATGAAAATATTAACTTGTAATGAAAGATTTACTATGAGGAACATGTGATTGGTGGAAAATAATGCGAACAATTCTACAATAAAAGATCCACCTGTTTCAAGTGATGCTGTACTCCTTCATATTTTCAGTTCATTTGAATCAGGAATTGCAAAAATAATTTCCAGATTCAGATGAAATGAATGAGAAATAATGGATGTGTTTAAAAACTATATCTGCTTTAATTGGCAATTTCTACTTGCTATGAGATCCGCACATTCGCTAAATAATAGTGAGGTTTTAATATAGGAGTCACTGCTGCTACCTGGAGTACAATGGGTTCTCCTCACAGCAAATATAAAGGTTAAAATATGCAGGTCTTCAAGATATAAGGTATGTTCAAAAAGATTGAGTCTCTTAAAATGTGAGGAGCAAGGGTTAAACATTCCCACTTCGTTAATAGTACATGTATTACAATGTTTGACTGGATGTTGGATAAAAGATGTTGTAGACAGTGGACAAGCATGGAACCAACCCTGGTTCCATGCTAGAAGAGAGGGCAGTCTCTTGAAGCAGGCGACATGACAAAAATATCATTTTATTATACTATATATTTTACTTTCAAAGATTAATTGCCTGCATATCTTCATTTTTAAAGGAAGTGGCATAAAAAAATTGAAAAAAACATTATATGAGATATACTATATAGCAAATTTACACTATTAGACATTATGCGTGGATTAAATTGACATGCACAGGGGCAACGCAAGTTAATAAGTTAAAAGCAATTTAAGTATAATCACTTAGGTCTCAGTTTAAAAATATTACATGTATGTTATATCTTACATAAATTTATAGCGATGAATTTGAAGATCTAGTTATGTTTATTTCATTACCTATGCGTTTTGAGAACTGTTTTCACAAGAAAGAATGGCAGGAAGATAGCGAGAGCAAGCGCCGCAGCAAGTAATCAGGGCTCTTTGTCTGAGATTATCTTAAAAGTTAAGTTTATGAGCTAAGTCACTAGATCAATGGTCTGGTTAAGTCGGCTTAACATTTATTATAATCTCAGAATGGCTCCTGTGGTCTTAAAGTTTGCTCTGCAGCTGCAAATTGTGACAAGAAGAAATGTGGACATATAATTAAATTAATCAATTATCATAATGTATTATTACTAGTTTCCAACATCATGGAAATGGATGTGATTGTGGAGAACAGAAAGATGTAGAATATACAAGTTGAGGTTGAGATACATGATCATGTTGGTATTTAATGATGCTATGTGCCACTTTACATGCCACTTTGTAAAGTGGCAGATACCATCCTCAAATCGGAACAAGAAATAATTTTCAAAATGGAGAAATATAATATTTAAACATTCAACATGATTCAGAAAGTACAAAAGTATTTGTATACTATTATATATATTTTATATAACATTATGATGATTTAAACTGACTTAAACAATGCCTTTAGATATACAAATTACCAGTAAATATTTCTTGCAACTTCAAGAGTGGAAAGAATGGAAAAAGACATAGCAAGACATGCAATGGTTCACCGAGAAATTAAAGGTCTTATTTGCAAAATGGCCAATAGGACATTTTATTCATCAAGGTACGAAACATTGACTGGATATTAGAATTAACGTCAACTGAACAGGTAACAAAAGTTGTTTAATGAAACAAGGTAATGTCATTTCTGAAACAGAGACACAATGATCTCAGAGCCGATAAAAGTATACAAGATACACTCCACAATTAACCCAGTGACAAGATTAACCATTAACAAAATCAAACCAAGACCGACAAAGCCATAAGGAAAGAAAACATTTTAAATGGTAAGTAGGATTAAAAAGCTAAGAGGATTAAAAGGTCATGTCGACCAGTAGGGCTGCCAGATACAACCTTAATTTCTTGGATCAAATTGTACTTGACAGAATCAAATCAAATTGCCCTCCACCTACAACTTGCCCATACACCTATATACAGGATTAGCTGAAGCAAAACTAGGCCTATATCTTGTGCTTTCCATGAGAGCTAGTGCTGTACATTTAAACCTTTAAAATTACACAGAATGTTGACAAGAGTAAGTAAGTGAATTATCTTATACTAGCAACCCAATGTCATTCAGATCTGAAATATATTATTGACTGAAACCCTCAGAATGTCAATTTTGGTTTAACTTGGGGATCACCCGAAGTGGGCTTTTGTAAGTTGCATGCCATTATCTTTCACTTCCCAGAAGTGAAAGCATTACCTCTTAAACCGCTAAATGTTGTAATTTCAATTTACACCTACTTGAAGTTGATTCTCGCTACCGCGACGCACAACTTCAAGTGGGTGAAAATTAATCATATTTGTTTAATGTGAGACCAAACATTTTCAATTATTGATGTTTAAACACACATTTTGTTCCAAGTAACTGTGATTGACACTGCTAATAAAACAGATTATAGTCAGGCCTAGCGCTTTAACCCTAACAGCGCAGGGACCGACTTTAGTCGTCAGAATCTGACGTCTGTAGACGTCAGATTCTGACGACTTAAGTCGATCCCCGCACTGTAAGAGTAAAAATATTTATAATGGTCGTAGACCCATAACATAGGTATTCAAATGAATCAGAAAGAGCTAACTAAGACATTTATGATGCTTTCAAATTGATTAAAACCCTTTGTTGTCTATGACTTATAGAAAATTAATTCAGCTTTGTGAGGGTTAAGGGTTAGGACTGGTCTATGCTAAACCCTTGTGCTGCTGGAATCATATACATGTATATATATTCTCCTGCATGCTACAGTCCAAATTAAATATCACTAAAATGATCAAAAAGTAAATGCTCAATATAGTATATAATCTCCTCAGTACATCAAATATAGATGTTCATTGAATACAATTTTCGTCATTTGAAGTTGGATATTGTGTTAGCAATTCTAGCTTCAAATGAATGAAAAAACACATGTAGTACCGGGGTTAATATCAATATAAGAGACTCAACAAAAGATCACCTTTACCCCTCTAACCCTTTCTGCGCAGGGACCGTCTTAGATCCGAAAGAGTTAACTAATACATTTATAATTATTTCACATTGAAACAAAAAACACCTTTGGTCTCCATGGTTTATACAAAAATATTGTGAGGGTTAACACACTACCTGTTCTCACAGAGGTTGGTATGCACAACCAATGATCACAGTTGATGGGTTAAGTGAACTTATCATAATTTAGGTGCAGATGTATGTGTAAAATAAAAACATAAAATTATCCATGTCAAATGTGTTATCAATGTAACACCTGAATCCAACCATGGATCATCGATCACATCACTAATGTCTTATTATTGTCATACAGGGAAAAACGTGTTTAAAAATTATTGATTAGCGATTTGATTAGTTTTAACTCGCTGTAAATTCTTATCTTTGATGTATAAATATTTTGCTAATCAATTACAAATTTGATCAGTAAATGGGCAGAATTGCATAGCTTTTCTTCATGCGACACTGAACAAATTTGTCCCTGTCATGCCTCTAATTGTGATTTCTTGTCTCTATTCCTACTGTTGCAATCTCAACTAATTTCATAAAATATACCGTACCATACAATATATAATTACAGAATTAAACAAAAGCACAGAAATACATTAGTTAGATGGAATATACCATTCACCATTTTCTCTTCAAGAAAATATGTTATGTTGTGCATGTATGTGCTGGAGGGTCGTTGTGTTAAAAGAGGCCCCTCTAAACGAAGTGAGCGTATAAAACACTCTGTTAATAGCATTTTAAATGCATAGAGAAAATTTTGCAGTAAAATTCAACGAAGAAATGAAATACATGTATTATAAAATATATAATACTATAAAAATGTAGAAAACAACCTTCTATCGCAAAGGAGCACAAGAATGAACTATTTAACATTAAGTTGTTCTAATGTTCTTGTGGGGAGGCATATAAAGAAGAGGTGGTATTAATTTAACTGAATATAAGTTATACAGAAACAGCTGAAAATACCCCTCCATTTGGAAACTAAACATGGCAGCACATACAATTGGTAAATTATTTGATATCGACTTCAGCAGCTTTTTCCTTCCACTAAAATAATGTATACCCAATTGGCTAATCATTAACTTTCACAGTATCCATGACTACAGATCAGCTCCATGTGTTCAGTAGAAAAGTGACAGAACACATGTGTTATACACTAATTTATCATGAGCTAGCAGACACAGACATAACTAAATATTTCAGCTGAAACGTTATGACATAAAAATTATTTCATAAGCTAGTCACATTATTCTTGTACAAATCTCAAATAATAATACACTTACACTGCTTGAACGCATAGTTTCATTACAAATCTACTATGGGGTCACTTCTACATTGACTTAGATATTAACAGTTAACACCCTAGTTTATTTATTTAGAATTGTTTTCACTGACACAAGCGACCCACAGCTTACATTGGGTGAAAATTAGTTAGATTTGTCAACTTGGAATATTCCCAAATCTTTCTGATCAGACACTTCTTACCTTCAAAGGGTGTTATTTTTAATAAAAATGGTGAATAACTTTTACAGTTGTTATTGGCATTTAAAGGGTTAAGATCCATCGCACTAAAAATAACTTTCTATTATTTCCAATGGAAAAGTTTTACCCCTGATTTTAACACTTATCCTGATGATCACTTCTATTGTCGTTTTAATCTGTTGTATTATTCCACCAAATCACTGTTATTGACAACGAAATGAGTCTAAGCATCAAGATATATATCAAGCATCAAGAAATATATGAGCTTAAAAAAAATATAAAAAACATGAGTAATTTTCAGCCACTTGAAGACACAACTTCAAATGGGTGAAAATTTAAATAAATTAACTTAGCAGGAAAAGGGTTAACTTTTCTAATGGGAATGAGAGAAAATTAAGTGGAATATGCCCCAGGTCAAACTATCTGGGAATATGAACCCTGCTTTTAGATGGGATATCACACAATTCTAAATGCTAATGCTGCCCAATAAATTCATTTTCACAAAATATTAAACATTCTTCAATCTTTTGGTATGACAACAGTTTACTATAAAAGTACAGTTTGTTCACCGAAAGATCTTTTTAAAAGAGCAGTTGCAAGTCTTCTTTTTTACCATATGGTATGTATTTCCAAACTGCTCACAGGACAACATACGTCTGTGAATTCTTCCAACTCTCACAACTAGTTAGAGCACCGTATCCTCAGTACACTGGCATTAAGTATCACAAAAATCGTTCAATATCAGTGTTTTGACTCAAGATTTCACCTTGAACGGTTTACCAAAGGTGGTTCAATTATCACAAAACAATGTAGGTTCTATTCTGTTTCTCCTCCCAAAACACTGCAAGGTGGTGATCAGTTTGTGCAAGATTCGGGAGGTTAATGACAACACATCTGTGGTCAGCAGCTTAGTCCACACATCAACCTTTGACCTTCTGTAGGTACAGTGGTACCTCCTGCAATATAACAAATAAATATAAGAGTTTACACTATTGTAAATAAACAGTGGCAGATTATTATGACCCTTTATACTTTGTGGGACACATATGACTGCATATGGTTTCAGCAATGCAAAGGAGATGTCTATTTTTCATCAATGGACTTTTTTAAATTCATTTGAAGCTGGGAATTGTGTTGAGAGATACTAACTGACAGCAGAAGAAGCGTGAACTCCATTGGAATGTGAGAAACACTACACAAAATCATCTTTCACGAACCAACGAATGCCATTTTTTTTCTGTTGCTTGGATGCTAAAAAAATCATATTCAAGGGAAATAGTTCTCTATATCTATACACTAGGTTAATTAATTTTGCAGCCGAACTAAAGATGACGCCTGCAGTTTTGTCAGTAACAGGCAATTGGAACAAGAAAATCTGGAATGTAGGTCAATGGTCATAATCTCCAAAAGGCAGAGTTATATCCCCTGAGTGATATGTGTGCGCAATATGAAAGTACTCCCCCCAAAGTTGGAAAGATATACTCCTGAAACGAGATTGTTAGCTTCTTAAGCCATGCGGCAAGAGATGTGGGTCAAATTCATAACCCCCATAAAACACATTCACAATCGTGTGTGCAATATGTAAGTAATTCCCCCCATGGGTTTTCGAGATATGCTATGGAAACGAAAATTTTGAGGTATGTGCACAAATCTCCAAGATTACATTATTTGATGAATCTTCCACACTAAACTGAAAAAAATTTAGCACAAAAAATAACTTACTTTCTTTGGTGACATTTCATTTGGTAGAAAAAACTAAAAAGTAGACAACCATTGAAACATGTACATAATGACAAGGGCTAATATGTTTTGTCTGCGATCATTATGGCGATCATTATGCATTCTATCTACAGGTTTACCACTTATTATTACTTACCCCGGGAGGCTGTGTTTGTGAGAGCGTCACCGATACTAAGGTGTCTGTTTTCAAATCTCCAGGGGCGGCACCTGCAGATAAATTAGATTGAAAAGGTCACTACCGATACTATGTTATTAAGATTGAAAGCGATCACAAATAGTAATCCTCCATCTTTCTGTTATCATTCAAAAGTCTTATTGGAGGGTGAAATATGAGTTCAATTAGCCAAGAAATTTCACCAACATTAAGTTGAAGGGATGGAATAATCAGGTACAATTTACAACTTCCAAATAGGTGATAAGTGATTTTTCTAACTCAAATAATAACTGTATAACAATTTTTTTAATTACTTTTCTTAGATTGCCAACATTTCTGGGAGCTATATTCATGATGCCAATACTACACACAGTATTTTTGCTGTTAAACTAAAAAAAATACTATGCTAATTGGTTTTTATCCCAGTATGGTCACTATGATGAAATTTAAATTAGGATATTATATAAAGATTTATACATTACCTATTACTTTCATTGGTCTTGCCATTGGTGGCAACTGCCAGAAGTTTTCAGGTAAGTAAAATATTTCTGAATTCAGAACAGTCTCCATATTACCGAAGTCAATAAATAGCACTGTGGCATGTTTATTATCTCTACGCTTCACCCATGCCCTGAAATCACAACATATATTTTTTAATACAGAATATTAGCTAGCTGGACACTCACTGCATAGTTGTTTCAAGAATTCAGGTCCTACATGTTTTAATAATCATATATTGTTTTACAGATCAACAGCTTCATAAAATTTGCACAATTGTATATTGCAAATTTTAGCAATCATAATTGAAACATGTACATTACATCCACTTCAATTTAATCCACATTGATATACTGTAGTCTGCATATTTCATCAGTCAATGATATACAGATGACCAATTATAAGACATTTTTTGTCATTTGGTACACCCTATTTTGTTGAATATAATGAAATATAATTAATCAATTATCACTAAGAGATGAAATCATGTTTTTTTCAAATTATTTTCTGACAAGGCGTGGATAATAATGCAAATATTAATCCAAGGAACTGGCTGCACGCTTCACCATCCCTACAGCTGCCCCTGATACATAACAACAAGTTTACAGCTGCCCCTGATACATAACAACAAGTTTGATAACATGTGTATATGTTGTTGTTTTAACATTACATATACATCTATACCTAACTCATGAAAACATCCATTAACTGATTAACTGTGATAATAGGTTGGCTATACCAACCAATTCTAACTAATACAAAATTAGAATCAATTCCCATCAATATCTTAAATGCATCTTAAAATCAGTGTGAAAAAATGATCTCATGTCAGCCAGTATGCTTGAAATTAGCCTCAGCTACCACCTACATCCAAAGAATCTACTTTTTCTAGACCAATCTCTCAAACAACCCACATGAGTAGCTGTAATCATAACTGACAGTACCTGTACAATACACCTTCAAATTTAGCTGCAACTCTTACTTCCACCTTTGGACAAGGCTGCTTTGCCGCTTTCTCCATTTTAGATTGAAGCTCATGGAGACGATGCAAGGAGTCGACCTGAAAGCAAGTGAAGGTGGAAAAAAATGCAGGAAGCTGAATTTTTCAGAGATGATTCTCTTATGTGTTCTGAGTGAAAACACATAAAATCCCTAGCGATTCCGGTTGTGCTAAATGTGTGGGAATGAAAAATACAAAATGGCCGCCATTTCACCAATTCCGTAGAGTGTAAATATGCTACCATCTAACATAGTCGTATAATACATGGTTTTATGGGTTCTAAGGTATGAGGAATCCATTCCCGGTGTTAGTTTTACATTAACCCATAATTCTAATCATAAAAATGAAAAAATCCAAGATGGCCGATTTTTTTGCCAATTCCGTCAAATATAAATATGCTGACATCAAACATAGTCATGTAATACATGGTTTTAAGGGTTCTAAGGTATGAGGGATTCATTCCTGGTGTTATTTATACATTTAAAACATAATTGTAATCATTAAAAATGTAATATTGAACATTTTTAAACAAATAAGGTCATGTCACTGCATAAGACATCTTCTTTTCTGCACTCCTTTGGGGTAAAATCTTGACCGCCTAATGGTTTCTTGTACATCGAACACCTAGCTGGTGAAATTGATATTGCATTCACCTTGAAAAATGTTGTCGGGGTGCACTATGTCTGCTTTAAAGTACATGTAGCAGTAATTAAAAATTCTGATACGAGAATCGAGTTATTAGTCTCATTTTAGATTTTCAAATTATATCGCAAAGTTATCAGACATGTAGCCTATATGCCTGTATCGATATGCATGCTTTGTTAAATAGTATGTTGTTGGTTCTAGTGTAAATATAGTATAATTTGCTTAGATATAATATTATATCAGACATCCTGAAATTATATCACAGTAGGTCTATCGTTTGTTTCATGACGCACTTTAGAATCTATTGTTGAAGTTGACTAATGGATCATTACTGATGTATGTTTTTGCAATAAATTTGCCAACATTTCAATAAATAATGTCATCATAACTTTATAATACACCTTACAATAAATGTTTGATCTTTCAGATCATCTATTACACGACCATATATGATATTAGCAAATGTTCCGTTTTCGGAATTGGCAAAATGGCGGCCATCCTGTATTTTACACTCCCACGCGTTCAGCACAACCGGATATTTTGGGATTTTATGCACTTCCATTAAGGAGATGTCAAAGAACCATCCCTGAAAAATTGAGCTTTCCGGAATTTTTCCAGGTTCTAAGTGTTCTAGTGCCTAATGCTCCTGGGCTATTATGCCACCAGCAAATTAGGTAAAAGTTTGTAACTCACTGTACACTCCACCAGGAGCTGTCCCCAGAAGAAGCTGCCAGGAAGCAGGACTGTAGGCAGGACGCTAAAATGACCCACCATGTCAGATTTTCCTATACGGCCGGCCTTCCGACACGTCTGTTTTAACATATCCTCATAATCCTCCACCATAGTCTCTAGTGAGCCCATACTAGGCTTAGATGGAGAAACTGTCTGACTGGTATCTATGCCGGTCTTACACGACAACGATTTCCCACCAGCTGCCTTTTTTCTCAGCGATATTAACTTATCTTTCTCATTCTGATCTGGTTGGTTGACTTTCTCAGTGGATTGTTTCTGTGGCTTGTCAGGAGTAGTTGTCTGTTTTGGCGTTGGTGATGCAGATTCACTGGTGCTTTTGTGATCAGAAGTGTCTTTTCTGTCACCACTGTCCTTCTCAACAGTTCCTGCTAGTTCCTGTGTTTGTAAACTTACAGCTTGTTTTCCATCTAAACCTCTCTCTGCTATATTGACATAAGTGATCACAGGTGAAGAATGCACCGGTGAATAATTATCATTATTCTGCACATGTGAATTCTGGTTGTGTTTCAATGGTGTTGATGACAATTTTGAAACTGTGGAGTTTTCTAAAGAGTGATGTTCAGTCGCTATATTTTGTGACTTATTCTGCAGCACAACTGTTCTTTTTCCTGGAAAAAAAACAACCCTAAATAACACAACATATATGTAATTACAGTTATGATCTGAGTGTTATCAAAACGGAATGTCAACAAAAATGTTCACAAAAATGCTATACATGTGGTCATATTTGATCATAAAAATACTTCGAAATTAATCAATGATTTGTTGAAAATGGTATTACCTTAAGATTTTTGCTTAGTGTCGTTTATTATGCCTAATAAAATATAAACTGCAAGTATTATGAGGCACCAACTACCTGGGTACTTGATTATCAGCAAATAATATATAATAATATTTGAAGTCATCAGCTCCAATCAACATCTATTTCCTGGTGTCATCTCAACCTTCAAGGTCTCATAATAGATTAACGCAATAATAAAGTCAATCAAGAAATTTGTCTGAGGACGATTAATTTGCGTTCTTCAAAAAAGCTAGTTTTGATCTTTTAATTAAAAAAATAGCAATTTCACCTGTATCAGTTCCGGCTGTAATCTTAATATCTTTCATGCGGTTCTGTAAGAATTTGTTTTCTAGATACCCGTCATTGTTGTGGTAGTCGAACATAACTGTCAATATTCGATTGTTAAACATGATGCCACAAGTTTCACTCATGGCATAATCTGCTTCTTCGAGAGTTTTAAAAAAGATTAAAGCCTTGCTTCTGAAAATAAAAATCGACTAATTATAAACACAATCACAAAATGACAAAATATAGTTTTAGATCTTAGAAAATCATAATCGACTAATTATGAACACAATCACAAAATGACAAATAGTTTTAGATTTCAGAAAATCATATTTATGCTGCCTTACAGAAGTATTTAAAATTTTGACTTCTACCTAGTAAACAAAGATAGCAAGCAGGATTTATCAAACACTTAAAGCTGGAATTGATAAAATATGTATAATTTCCAACTTCAAATGATGAAACTAGAGCCTGACGGCACTGAAGTAGAGCTTGCGTCGACCTTCAGGGTTATTGTTCTACGTACACTGTACAGCTAAAATGGAGCTGTCTCACAATAATTATTAAAGCTGCTTAACTGTTTTGCTTATTTAAATCAAAAGACAGAGTCATAGAAAATGGCGTTTAATTTATTATTTAACTGTTTAAAGTATTAAAACCCAGTGTCCTATGTCTGTCCGAAAACTGTTTGAATTATGTCCAAAGTCTGAAGTACTACGTATGTCTGTTCAAAACTTGGAATCCAAAAACCAAAGTCTAAAGTCCAAAGTATGTCCAAAGTCCAAAATTCGAGTCTGAAACCAAAGTCTGAAGTCTGTCAGTTGTCTAAGTCTGAAACCGAAGTCCAGAGTCTAACGCCCAAAATTCGAAGCTTGAAGTTGAAAGTCTGAAATCTGAAGTCGAAAGTCTATCTGAAGTCCGTTCAAAGTTTTTTGCGATTATTATAACTTTGTCATACAATACTGGTATTATATATTGTGTGTTTGTAGATCAATTATGACAATAGCAGGCCAATTTTACCGATCTCGGGATACAGATAGGCTACATGATGATGTACTACCTTGTGTTTTCTGGGCAGGTGGGAAGACTGCATCATACATGTATTTCTAGAGATCTGTAGAAATATGATGCAGTCCTCCCAGCAAACACGAGGCATTCACCCAATACTGTTTCAATGTTGGGCCAGCGACGGCGACACTGGCCAACATTGAAACAGCATTGGTTAAATGCCTTGTGTAGCCTTGGGTTTGCTGGGCGGTGTCACTGCGTTGAAGCCTAATGCACGTGTCGTGCATACAAGCACTCTGCTTGTTGATGTTCAATGCCAGCTACAGATAATGTCGCGCAGCCAGGTCACGTGTGACGTCACTGAACTGACCTAATTAATCAGCTCAACAGAGGAGGACTTGTTGACCCAGTGAACTGTATATAGGCCTACATGTAGTTCACTGGGTTGACCTGTACGCTGTATACTGGGCCACGCGTCATCTCTAAAGGCTGACATGGTATCACAGAAACACAGATACTTAACTGTGTTTATCTGAGCATCTGAATCATGTGAATGGAAATCTAAAAATTGGAGCACGAAGTGCAATGAAGAAAGTTCTATTTTTTACAGACATTGATATGTTAGATATGTTCTCAGCTCAACTAATTTAACGTCATTGTCGTAGAATAAATTGACACTAAAATACATTAAGCCCAGACAACTGCAACAGTAGTAAAAAGCGTACCTATTACACATTGTGGAAAAAAACTTTCAAGAGAACACAAATTAATTTGCGCAAGTTCATATAATCAGGCCATCTCCATACTCATGGGAAACTTCACATAAAAAATTGGAGAGATCCAATAATCATTTTTCAAGTTATCGCGTTAACAAGAATTTATTTAAATCTTTGACATTGACCTATGACCTTGGGTAAAAATAATTTGCTGGAGTGGTTGATTGTTTGTAAGAATTATGAATTCAATCTGTTGCACCACATTGGTGTAGTAGCCAAAAGGTGCCATGCGACAGCGGAGACAGCAATGGCGCACGAAGGAGACGACGATACCCCTTCGGGCCGGACAGTACCGCTTCGGGCCCAACACGCCGAGGGGTAAAAAACCCAAAAAGCACATCTACATCCATTAAAGGATGTGTATGTGTTCATAATATATTTATATTGCACCATCTCATAGGATTCTATTGCGCAACATGAAATAAATTAACATATGGAATTCCAAGATCTTCTCCAGAAACGTAGGTAAAATTTCAAGAACCCTAAAAGGCACATTTACACACCCTGAGGGGTGTGTGTGTGTGCAAAATTCATTCAAAGGTTTCCGAGTTCTGCTCCTGAAACGAAATGCTGACAGACAGACGGCAGGTCAGACATCCAACTTTGTCGTGCAGAGGATAAAAATTTGGCACATTCCTATGATCCACTGTGCACGACACATAACAACATACCTGACTGCCATGTTATGTGTATTCATTACCCTAACATAAAAAGCTCCATACGGCTTGAACAGCTCCAACAAGTCAAACTGCAAGAAAAAAGATAATCATGAAGTGCAACTTATGTTAACCCTTTGGCTGCTGATCACGAAAAAGTGGTTTACAATCCGATTTATAAGCCGATTAAATCACTGTTATTGGGAATGAAATGAGTGTGTTAACATCAACATTTGCAAATGTTTGGTGTCAAATTAAACAAATATCAGTGATTTTCAGCCACTTAGTTGTGGGTTGCAGCAGCGAGACAAAACTTAAATGACTGAAAATTTATAATACCTAATTTAGCAGAATAAGGGTTTAACCCTCTACGTACAGGTGTGTACTGTGATTGCATTAGGCACACAAACATCAAAGCAACCCTTTAATTAACCACTCTGCTGGGTATTGCCCCCCCCCCCTCACCAAGAAATTGAAGCATAATTTTTTTTTTAAATGTTATAAAAGCTGGAGATGTTACTTTAAATATTTCTCAAAATTCAATGGAGACTTGATAAAAGTAATTGCAATCTAACAAACAGTTAAAATTCACAATAATTCTGAGCCTGGATAACACATTTGTATAATAAATATACCATAGCCCTGCTCAAAATTAAAGATGAAATATATATATTAATATATATATACATGTATCAACAAAAAGCAACTGAACTTATGAGCAGGGCTTTATAAACTCTCTTGCCCGATGCTTGGGACAACACAAGAGTGTCCGCTGACACGTACATATGACTACCGGTATGTAAGATCATAAGCTGAACAAACGGTAAAAAAGTATGATACAACACTCAGTATGTACAAAACAGTACTGTATTCATAGTCTGGACTACACTAATAGCAGTCTTCCCCAACAAGCTTAAAATGTCACTGGATAGCAGGTCATAGTCCAGTGGATTTTGACTAAAGCGTGTTTCGCGGTATGGACGATGTTTTATGATTGATTCTGATACTGTGGGGTGTCCCGAGCAGAAATCAGCCGGGTGCCACTTTGGCACCCTTGGGCGGAATTTTTTAAGGGCAAAAACAAAATGGCCGCCAGATATTTCAAGGTCAAATATGTTTTTTTCAACAAATGAAGCCAGGAACAAGTGTAATACCTCATTTTCATGTGATTTTGAATGGGCAATCCATTTCTTGTATTATTTTTATGATATAAAGTCATCTTCAAGGTCAAAAAGTCAATTTCAAGGTCAAATAAGCAAAAATACCCTTTTTAACAAATAAAGCTAGGAACATGTGTAATACCTCTTTTTCGTTGGATTTTGTCTGAAAAATCCATTTATGGTATTATTTTGGTGATCCAAGGTCATCTTTAAAGACGAAAGGGCATTGCCAAGGTCAAAAACAAAATGGCCGCCAGATATCTCAAGGTCAACTATGATTGTTCAACAAATGAAGCCAGGAACAAGTGTAATACCTCTTTTTCGTGTGATTTTGATCGGGCAATCCATTTCTTGTATTATTTTCATGACTCAAGGTCATTTTCAAGGTCAAAAAGTCAATTTCAAGGTCAAATAGGCAAAATTACCATTTTTAACAAATCAAGCTAGGAACATGTGTAATACCTCTTTTTCATGTGATTTTGTCTGAAAAATCCATTTATGGATTTTTTGTCTTTTTGACGTGATTTTTGACTGGATAATCTATTCTTGATACTATTTTGATGATAAAAGGTCATCTTTAAGGTCAAAATGTCAATTTCACGGTCAAGTAAAGGAGAATATGATTTTTAC
Organism: Flabesymbios commensalis; assembly: GCA_964017125.1. Taxonomy (NCBI): domain Eukaryota; kingdom Metazoa; phylum Annelida; class Polychaeta; order Terebellida; family Flabelligeridae; genus Flabesymbios; species Flabesymbios commensalis. The sequence goes on along the minus strand of OZ024908.1, from coordinate 21,732,042 downwards.
CAAATACAGCTAGAACATGTGTAAAAAACTTTTTTTTGTGGGATTTTGAGCGAAAAATGTCTTTTTCCTATTACTTTGGTGATTTAAAGTCATCCTCGAGGTCAAATATATGTTTTAGCGTATAAGCTAGAAATTGGAGCACGCATACTACCTTGTGTTGGGTTTTATTTTGACTGGATAATCTAATTCTGTTGGGTTTAAATGATCAAACATGCTCAAGGTGAAGACATCGGCTCGAAGGCATTGAATGGCAATTAACAGAGATGTGTTAAAGAGTGATGGAAAAGTTCTAACGGTCGATGAGGAGGTATTAAAGGGCAATGAGAAGGTGATAAAGGACAATGAAAAGGCATTAAAGGGCAATGAGGAGGCATATTATAGAGAAATGAGGAGGCGTTAATGAGCCACAAGAGGCGTTACAGAGCCACCTAGGGCCTTATAAGGTGAGAGAGAGGCATTATGGAGCTATGGAGAGGCACTAAAGGGAGACAATAATGCGTCTTCATAGCTTTTAGTTTAATGCCTCTTCTTTGCAATTGAAGGCCTTTCTTTTGCCCTTTAATGCCTCTTCTTCACACTGAACGCTTCTCCATTGCTCTTTAATTTAACTCTCCGTCACATTTTAAAGCTTTACCATCAATCTTTAACGCCTCCCCATGGTCCTTCGACGCCTCCCCATCGCCATTTATCGTCTCTCATTGCCCTTCAATGCTTTTGGATCTACCTTTATATTTTTTCTTCGTCCTTTAACGCCTTTCCGTCACCCTTTAACGCCTCTTCGGTGAAATTTAACGCCTCCTCATCGCCCTTTACTGGCTTCCCATCACCATTTAATGCCTCTCCATCACCATTTAACGCCTCTTCATCGCCCTTCAACCCTTTAGCATCACCATTTAACGCATCTGCAGCACCTTTTTAACGCCTCTCCATCAACCTTTTAGTGCATGTCCATAACCTTTAACACTTTTTCTTGGCCCTTTGACGCCTTTCTGTCACTCTTTGACATCTCTCCGTCATAATTTAATTTTTCTCAGTTGCCCTTTAGCGATTCCCTGTCATCTTTAATGCCTTCTCATCGCCCTAAAACACATATCCATCACCCTTTAGCACCACCGCATCACCTGTCATTTAATGCTTCCTCGTCACCCTCTAACGCCATTCAATAACCCTTTCATGCCACCCACCAACACATCCCGTCACCCTTAGCAACTCTTCGTTGTCCTTCAACGCCTGTTATTGCCCATAAACGCCTTCCCATCGCCATTTAACTCATCTGCAGCGCCTGTTAGCATCTCTCCATCACCCTTTAATGCATCTCCATCAACCTTTATTACTTTTCCAATGTCCTTTGACGTCTCAGTCACCATTTAACGCTTCTCTGTCGCCCTTTAGCAATGCTCCGTTGTTTTAACACTTTCTACTCACCCTCACATGCTTATCCAGCACACTTCAACTCCTCCCCATTGCCCTTCAGCGCTTTTCCATAGTCGTTTAACGTTTCATGGTCGCCCTTTAACAACTCCTCATCACCCATTACCGCCTTCCCATCGCCATTTAAAACTTTCCCATCACCATTTAATGCCTCACCATCGCCCTTTACCACATTCGCATCGCCATTTAACGCATCTGCAGCGCCTATTAGCGCCTCTCCATCAAAGTTTAATGCATCTACATCACTTTTAACACTTTTTCGGCGTTTAACGCCTTTCCATCGCTCTTTGACGTCTCTCCTTCACCATTTAACGCTTCTCCATTGCCCTTTACCGATTCTCTGTCTTTTTTAATGCCTTCTCATTGCACTTAGACACCTATCCATCAACCATTAGCACCGCCCCATCACCCGTTGACGTACTTCCTTGTCACCGTTCCATAGCCCTTTCATGCCACCCCGCCACCTTTTAATGCATCTTGTCGCTCTTTAACGCCCCATTTTTTCCCCTTAACGCCTCCTCGTTGCCATTCACCGCCTCCTCATTGCCCTTCAACGCCTCCTCATTGCCCTTTAATGACTACTCATTTTCTTTTAACCCTTCTTACTCGCTCTTTAGCGCCTCGGGGGCGCCTTTTAGCAACTCGTCGACATCCTTTAATGCCTCCCCATTGTCTTTTACCGCCTCTCTGTCACCTTTTACCGCCTCTCCATTGATCTTTTATGCTTTTTCGTCGCTATTTGACGCCTCCCGTGACCCTTTGATGCCTTCTAGTTGTCTGATCATTTCACTCTGATGATGTTTATTCATTAGAACCCTACTAGAATTAGATTATCTGGTTAAAGATACACCAAGACAATTTATTATGTGTGCTCCAATATGTAGAATACTACGTTAAAATAATATTTGACCTTGATATTTACATTTGACCTAGAGGATCACCTCAAATAACCAAAATCATACCAGAAAGATATTGTCCTGGCTTAATTGTTGAAAATCATATTTTCGCTTACCTGACCTTGAAATTGACACACTGATCTTGAAAATGACCTTTAATTATAAAAATAGTAGCAGAAATGGATTATTTGTCAATATTACACTAAAAAGACGTACAACACTTTTTGCTATTTATGTTTGTTAATTGAATTTTGATGACCTTGAATTGAAATTGATCTTGAAGATAACCTTTAATCACTCAAATAATACTATAATTGGATTTGTCAATCAAAATCCCATAAAAAGAGGTATTACACACATTCCTAGCTTTTTTTGTTAAAAATGATATTTTCTCTTACTTCACCTTGAAATTGACCCTTTTGACCTTGAAGATGACCTTGAATAATCAAAATAATATCAGATATGGAATGCCCAATCAAAATTGCATGAGGTATTACACATGTTCCTAGCTTTATTTTTTAAAAACGGTAATTTTGCTTAATTGACCTAGATATTTGACCTTTTGACCTTGAAGATGACCTTGAATCATGCAAATAATACAAGAAATGAATTGCCCGGTCAAAATCACATGAAAATGAGGTATTACATTTGTTCCTAGCTTCATTTGTTGAAAAATCATATTTGACCTTGAAATATCTGGCAACCATTTCGTTTTTGACCTTGGAAAGGACATTCGACCTTGAAGCTAACCTTGGATCAACAAAATAATACCATACATTCATTTTCAGATAAAATCCCATGTAAAAGAGGTATTACACATCTTTATTTGGTAAAAATTGTATTTTTGCTTCTTTGACCTTGAAATTGTCTTTTTGACCTTGAAAATGACCTTGAGTCATCAATATAATACAAGAAATGGACTGCCCAGTCAAAATCACATGAAAATGAGGTATTACACTTGCTCCTGGCTTCATTTGTTGAAAAATCATATTTGACCTTGAAATATTTGGCGGCCATTTTGTTTTTGCCCTTAAAAAATTCCGCCCAAGGGGGCCAAAGTGGCACCCGGCTGATTCCTGCTCAGGACATCCCTTAGAACCAAAATCAATCATAAAACATCGTCCATACCGCGAAACACGCTTGAGTAAAAAAATGTCATTTGACAACTGGACTATCATATAAACTTGCAATTTTTACTGGACCAAAAAAAATTCACCAGACAGGTGGTCAATGGCATATTTTTACATGGTTAGACCAAAAAAACAAAAACTGACAAAAAATATCCGGATCATAGGTCCGATGTGGTAGGATATTTTGCCGGACCTGCCTTTGTCAGTCGGTCAGACGTTATTGGGAAAGACTGTAATAAGCGAGAGTTATTAGAGCTCAGTATAATATACTGTCAATAAAGAGCAATGTTTGGACATTATAATACCATATCATGACAGTAAAATATCATATCCTGGTATTAAAAACATATATACTAACATAAGCTCCCATTAAACTGCCCCATCCTCTAATTTAATTTTTTTAATGTCATATTTTGACATTCTGAAATAATATCATCATATTGAATACAGGTACAATATTGCTAATATATAAATAAAGGCTTACATGATAAGATATTAAATACCATAGGTTGAAAATTGGAGCTCAGAAAAAAATTCTCAGTCAATAATCATCTGATTAACGAGATGTTGGACATCATTGCTCTGGTACAATATATTATTTATTAAAAGATATTTCCCTGTAAATGCATTTGTGTTATTTTAACGATCACATAAATAAAGTGCATACAAGTTCCTTTCTCTCTGTAGCAATTATTCAGCCTTAATTGAATCACCCACTGTGTCACATGATCAAAATTATATTAATAACTACGGCTTCAGGCCACTTTTGTTAACATACGGATTAAAGTAGGCCAAGGAGGACTTCATGAGAATTGTGAGATGAACAAGATGGCACTGCTCTCCAGATGTAGGATTTGAAATTCAAATACACGCGCTAGGAATCTCAGGCAGAGCACACTTTGACATTTTGATCCAGGCTCGACAAAATAATCCGTCATGCGTTGACCTGGGTCGCCCCTACAATTTTCAAGCGTTTTTTCTAATTTATTTATTAATTTTTGAGTTCCTATGACCTGGGTTCACGTGGTAGAAACATTGTTATAAATCCTAACAAGAGCACACTCGACAGTAGCCCGCCGCCTTTATTGAACTTGAAGTTATTATTGTGGCAACAGGGTCAAATTATGGACATAAAATGCGAAAAATCAAAATAAATCTGCCATTTTGAATTTTGAATCTTCCATTATTGAACTTGTCCAAGAACTGCTTATTAGTAACATGCATAACAAATTTGAAGAGGAAACACTTAGAAGAGGTCGACTTATTGACGTAAAATGCGAAAAATTCGAATAAATCGGCCATTTTGAATTCTTTTTCAGCCATTATTGAACTTGTCCGAGATCTGTTCATAAGTAACATGCATAACAAATTTGGGAAGGATACAATATGAAAAACTTTTCAATTTATTGCGCCCACAAGTAAATGTTAACGCCGACGCCGACTGACGCCGAACAGCAATTGTAAATAGCCCACCTTTTTTAATTGAAATTAAAAGGCAGGCTAAATGTTGATAGCTATATTAACCTAGATATAGTGTCAAAGGCTTTTGTAATTATTGTTATTAAATGTCTCCTCCAGTGTATTTTTATGTGGTGGAACCCGTTTTTTATACCTACAGTAAACTAAATCATCTGTAGGCTCAATCAGTTGGACAACAGTTTTAATATCTTCATACTAAAATGTCACCTTACAACAACTGTCATTCACTACCTTAAGATTCTGTATTAGGCGGAATTTATTATTCCGTTTTGGAACCACATCGATGGGTGAAACACAATGTGGCTTGTCAACACTGAGTTAAATAGCACGCTGGTCAGGCAGTGTTTACTGCTGGCAGCGAGTACAAGATGACACAGACCCAATGTCTGTTAACTGTTGGGCTAGCGTCGCCGGTGCTGGCCAAAATCTATTCAGCCCTAGACAGTACTTCATACTGGCGGAGGTGCGTGCACATAGTATACACCGCGGCAATGCCGTTTAAATCTTGGCCAGCGTCATACACAATGACCCGGCATCAGACTAATGCATGTTACACCGACACATTGCCTGGTCAATTGTGAACAATTGCGTAGCATAGACTATACCAGCACGATGCTTTGAACCAAAGCTGGGATAATGTTGGCCCGCAGTCTGTGACGTTGGCCTACATTCATTGTGGGGCCAAACATGACACAGTAACCCAATACTGGGGTAAAGTTGGTTCAGCGTCGTGTCTGCTGGGGCGCCCTTCGCCTGCAGAATAGAAACCACTGGGAAATTCCTCTCACTGACACGGACACACTAAGCAGACAGAGGTAAACCAATATGTCCCCCACCTCTGTCTACAGAGAGGGGGAAATAATTGTCTATAGTACAAATTTCCTGTATGTTAACCATGACAAAAATTAAAAAAGCTGTGATTTCGATCCTATAGCCGAGCAATAGATTAATTCTGCTGTCACGACGTAACCCGGGTCAATCAATATGTCTGCTTCATTAAGTAACCCGGGTCACCACACTAACCCTGGTCAGCGCGTGGTGGATCAAATCAAACCTCTATGGCGTTTGACTCACAAACATTATATCCCACAATGTGGACACAAAAAATCATTGTGTCATGTGAACATTAAATCAGGAAACACAAGGCAAACGATCCGGGTCTGGTCAATTTCGCACGCACACTTTCACAACCGATGGCCAAGTGAGACCGGTTATTTATACAATATGCCAGCGTGGAGATGTCTAGAACTTGACAATTAAAACTGATCGTCATTGATTTCATTATATTTCAAAGGTAATAAACTTAAAAGGAATCCCAATAAATTTATATTATGTTCAGCAGACAGCTGCAAGTGAGACATACCTTTAAGGTCATTGGAATTAAAAAGTAAAAGAATCATCACAGCTCAGAAAATATTATGAAATCTCAACTCATTATCATTCAGATTAACGAGATATGGAAACATCATAGCTGTGATGTGAAACCAGTGCTCGTGAACTAAGTTTTTCTTAATTTATAAAGAAGTACATGTATTTTGGTTGTGAATAAAAAAGGTATTTTGTGAGCGAGAGGCCAATTTCTGTATGTGATATACTTGTGTAATATCAGATTTTAATTTCTAGTAGTTTAATGATGGAGTACATACTCTCCCATTTTTCAGAAGAGAGTACTGTCACCAAAAATATTTTTTTGAAATATGAACAGAGTTCAAGCCAGCATGATATTTGCAAAAATATATATTGAAAAGATATTGGAAATTTTAAGGTTAAAAAGTTGAAAGAGCTCAGAAAAAAATATTCTCAGTCATCGATCATCTGATTAACGAGATATTGAAACATAAGAGCTCTCTGGTACAAAAAGATAGTTTACATATTTATAGGAATTTGTGTAATTTCCCAATGTGCATACCTGTACAAGTTCCTTGTTCAAAACCTAGCAACATTTTTTCAGCCTTAAATGAGTCACCCAATATGTGGTGTGATTGCCTAATGTAAAATTTGTCTCTGGATTTCGCTAAGAGAAGTTGCTGGAATGGCATTACAATCAAACTTGACCCTATGCATAAACTACAGGGTGTCCCACAAACAGTATCTCTGTATACAGGTTTCTTACAAAGAATGATGTATGTTTCTTATTTGCAATCGATTTGTCTGTTTCAGTGGCTAAGAAGTCTTGTAACAATGAAATTTTTGTTGCACTATTTTTTGGGCTTTTAACATCCTATTCTAGATAGTGCGATCTAAAACATTTAAATCTGCCGATGTGTAGTCGTAGTCAAAACTCACCAAGGCAGTGTTTACATGAATATCTGACTCCACACCTTTCTATTTAAAAACGATTTAAATAGTTTGAAAATGTTATTCGACTAGTCAGGCATAATAATTGCAATACTGGATGATATACACATATAAAAGGGAGGCACTTAGTTACACACTTCAATATTTTATCTTACAGTAACAAATGGAAAGATATTGGAAATATGATGGAGAAATAGTACAAATTGAGAGCTCAGAAAAAATATTCTCTCCACTGATTTTCAGATTAACGAGATATAAAGACATCATTGTTCTGGTTCAGTGGGCTGTGTCAGGTCTTTGGTAGAATTTAGTAACCTGTGTTATCAGCTACACTGGTTGAGATATTGAGGTCAACATTAAATTAAACTCTTATCATCCGCACACATACACACCTTATGGCCAAGTGAGATATTCATACAATATTTTTTGCCAGCGTGGAGATGTCTAAAACTTGACCATTAAAACTGAGCGTCATTGATCTCATTATATTTTAGAGGCAATAAACTTGGAAGGAATCCAAATAAAATTTATATTATGTTCAGCAGAGAGATGCAAGAGAGACAACACCTATCAAACTTGGAAGGAATCCAAATAAAATTTATATTATGTTCAGCAAACAGATGCAAGAGGGACAACACCTTTAAGTTCATTGGTATAATTTATAAGGTAAAGAATCATCACAGCTCAGTATAATATGAAATCTCAACTCATTATCATTCAGATTAACGAGATATGGAAACATCATAGCTGTGCTGTGAAACCAGTGCTCTTCAACTTAAGTCTTTCTGAATTTAGAAAGAAGTACATGTATTTTGGTTGTGAATTAAAAATGTATTTTGTGACTGAGAGGTCAGTTTCTGTTGGTGATATTCTTGCGTAAAGTCAGATTTTAATTTTTTAGTAGTTTAATGATGGAGTACATACTGTCACATTTCTTAGAAAAGAGTACTGTTGCTAAGAATAAATTATTGAAATATGAACAAAGTTTAAGCCAGCATATTATCTGCAAAAATATACATTGAAAAGATATTGAAAATTTTAGAGTTAAAAAATTGAAACAACTCAGAAAAAAATATTCTCAGTCATCAATCATCTGATTAACGAGATATTGAAACATCATAGTTCTCTGGTTCAAAACAAATTTTTTTCAGCTACACAGTATATAAACTGTCTATTTATAGGAATTTGTGTAATTTTCCAATGTGCATACCCATACAAGCTCTTTGTTCAAAACCTAGCAACATTTTTTCAGCCTTAATTGAGTCATCCAATATGTGGTGTGATTGCCTAATGCAAAATTTGTCGGAGGATTTCGCTAAGAGAAGTTGATGGAATGGCATTACAATCAAACTTGACCCTATGCATACACTACAGAGTGTCCCACAAACAGTATCTCTGTATACAGGTTTCTTACAAAGAATGATGTATGTTTCTTATTTGCAATCGATTTGTCTGTTTCAGTGGCTAAGAAGTATTGTAACAATGAAATTTATGTTGCACTATTTTTTGGGCTTTTAACATCCTATTCTAGATAGTGCGATCTAAAACATTTAAATCTGCCGATGTGTAGTCGTAGTCAAAACTCACCAAGGCAGTGTTTACATGAATATCTGACTCCACACCTTTCTATTTAAAAACGATTTAAATGGTTTGAAAATGTTATTCGACTAGTCAGGCATAATAATTGCAATACTGGATGATATACACATATAAAAGGGAGGCACTTAGTTACACACTTCAATATTTTATCTTACAGTAACAAATGGAAAGATATTGGAAATATGATGGAGAAATAGTACAAATTGAGAGCTCAGAAAAAATATTCTCTCCACTGATTTTCAGATTAACGAGATATAAAGACATCATTGTTCTGGTTCAGTGGGCTGTGTCAGGTCTTTGGTAGAATTTAGTAACCTGTGTTATCAGCTACACTGGTTGAGATATTGAGGTCAACATTAAATTAAACTCTTATCATCCGCACACATACACACCTTATGGCCAAGTGAGATATTCATACAATATTTTTGCCAGCGTGGAGATGTCTAAAACTTGACCATTAAAACTGAGCGTCATTGATTTCATTATATTTTAGAGGCAATAAACTGGGAAGGAATCCAAATAAAATTTATATTATGTTCAGCAGAGAGATGCAAGAGAGACAACACCTATTAAACTTGGAAGGAATCCAAATAAAATTTATATTATGTTCAGCAAACAGATGCAAGAGGGACAACACCTTTAAGTTCATTGGTATAATTTATAAGGTAAAGAATCATCACAGCTCAGTATAATATGAAATCTCAACTCATTATCATTCAGATTAACGAGATATGGAAACATCATAGCTGTGCTGTGAAACCAGTGCTCTTCAACTTAAATCTTTCTGAATTTAGAAAGAAGTACATGTATTTTGGTTGTGAATTAAAAATGTATTTTGTGACTGAGAGGTCAGTTTCTGTTGGTGATATTCTTGTGTAAAGTCAGATTTTAATTTTTTAGTAGTTTAATGATGGAGTACATACTGTCACATTTCTTAGAAAAGAGTACTGTTGCTAAGAATAAATTATTGAAATATGAACAAAGTTTAAGCCAGCATGATATCTGCAAAAATATACATTGAAAAGATATTGAAAATTTTAGAGTTCAAAAATTGAAACAACTCAGAAAAAAATATTCTCAGTCATCAATCATCTGATTAACGAGATATTGAAACATCATAGTTCTCTGGTTCAAAACAAATTTTTTTCAGCTACACAGTATATAAACTGTCTATTTATAGGAATTTGTGTAATTTTCCAATGTGCATACCCATACAAGCTCTTTGTTCAAAACCTAGCAACATTTTTTCAGCCTTAATTAAGTCATCCAATATGTGGTGTGATTGCCTAATGCAAAATTTGTCGGAGGATTTCGCTAAGAGAAGTTGATTGAATGGCATTACAATCAAACTTGACCCTATGCATACACTACAGGGTGTTCCACAAACAGTATCTCTGTGTACAGGTTTCTTACAAAGAATGATGTATGTTTCTTATAATTTGCAATCGATTTGTCTGTTTCAGTGGCTAAGAAGCATTGTTACAATGCATTTTTTGTTGGACTATTTTTTGGGCTTTTAAAAAACATCCTACCGGTATTCTAGATAGTGTGATCTAAAACATTTAAATCTGCCAATGTGAAGCCGTAGTCAAAACTCACAAAGGCAGTGTTTACATGAGTAGTAATATTAGTAGTAATAATTACTACTAAAAGTAATAATTAGTAATAGTAGTAGTAGTAGTAGTCAAACTTTTAGGCAATAATATTGATGAAAATTTGAATTTTTCGATACACACAGAAGAAATTTGTAAGAAAGCTGGCAGACAGCTGAGCGCTCTGAGAAGACTGTCGTTTTGCCATGACATCAAGGCCAAATTGGCTCTTTTCAGAGCGTTCATTCTCAGCCACTTTCAATACTGCTCAGCCGTCTGGTATCACTGTAGTGCTCCAAATGCACGCTGTATGGAAAAGATTCAGGAGGGGGCTCTAAAGTGTGTTTATTCCAACCATACCGCCTCCTATGAGTCCCTCCTGAATAAAGCTCGCTTGCCATCTCTGGAAGTTGGGAGACAAATGAACATCGCAATTCAGACTTTCAAAATTCTTAATGACTTAGCACCAACCTACCTCCTTGAACTGATTGAAAAACGCTGTCGCACCCGCAATTTAAGAAATTCTGAAAATATCCTGAAAATTCCTCTCATAAAGAGGGTGCGACATGGAACAAATTCCTTTTGCTTTTTGGCCCCTAAAATATGGAACTCTTTGCCAGAGGCATTAAGAATAACAAGAGACTTCAAAACTTTCAGAGATGGCCTGCGAGCTTATTTTTTCATTTAATTGAGAGCAAAATTAGATGTAGGTCCCTTGAAAATGTGATACAGTTATTTTTTATAAAATCGGGTAATCTACTTTTATGTGCCAAAATGGATTATGTAACTTTTAACAATATATGTTTCTCATTTACATTCTTTGTTTTTTATAAGTATTTGTCTATATAATCCGTAATATATATTTTTTTTTTTTTACATTTCATGATGACTTCCTGCCAGCCAACCTGCTTGTTTTAGCTGTTATATTTATTGTTTTATTTTATATGTCGCTTGTACTACCTCGTTAGAGCTAATGTTATATGTTTTTATGTGCGACTTAAAATAAATCTTATCTTATCTTATCTTTTAATATCTGATTCCACACTTTTCCATTTAAAAATGATTTAAATGGTTTGAAAATGTTATTCGACTAGTCATGCATATTAATTGCAATACTGGATGACATACAGATATAAAATGGAGGAACTTTGTTACACACTTCATTATTTTATCTCACAGCAAAAAATGGAAAGATATTGGAAATATGATGTAGAAATAGTACAAATTAAGAGCTCAGAAAAAATATTCTCTCCACTGCTTTTCAGATTAACGAGATATATAGACATCATTGCACTGGTTCAGTGGGCTGTGTCAGGTCTGTGGTAGAATTTAGTAACCTGTGTTATCAGCTACACTGGTTGAGATATTGAGGTCAACATTAAATGAAACTCTTATCATCCGCACACATACACACCTTATGGCCAAGTGAGATATTCATACAATTTTTTGCCAGCGTGGAGATGTATAAAACTTGACCATTAAAACTGAGCGTCATTGATTTTATTATACATTAAAGACAATAAACTTGAAAGGAATCCAAATAAAATTTATATTATGTTCAGCAGACAGGTGCAAGAGGGACAACACCTTTAAGTTCATTGGTATAATTTATAAGGTAAAGACTCATCACAGCTCAGTATGAAATCTCAACTCATTATCATTCAGATTAACGAGATATGGAAACATCATAGCTGTGCTGTGAAACCAGTGCTCTTCAACTTAAGTCTTTCTGAATTTAGAAGGAAGTACATGTATTTTGGCTGTGACTAAAAATGTATTCTGTGCTGAGAGGCCAGTCTCTGTATGTGATATTCTTGTGTTACATCAGATTTTGATTTCTAGTAGTTTAATGATGGAGTACACACTCTGCCATTTTTTAGAAAAGAGTACTGTTGCCAAAAAAGAATTTATTAAAATATGAACAAAGCTCAAGCCAGCATGATACAAATATATAAAAAAGATATTGGAAATTATAAGGTGAAAAATTGAAAGAACTCAGAAAAAATTATTCTCAGTCATCAATCATCTGATTAACGAGATATTGAAACATCATAGTTCTCTGGTACAAAACAATTTTGTTGAACTACATAGTATATATATTTATAGGAATTTGTGTAATTTTCCAATGTGCATACCTGTACTAGTTCTTTGTTCAAAACTTAGCAACATTTTTTCAGCTTTAAATGAGTGGTGTGATTGTCTAATGTAAAATTTGTCGCAGGATTTCGCCAAGAGAAGTTGCTGGAATGGCATTACAATCAAACTTGACCCTATGCATACACTACAAGGTGTCCGATAAACAGCATCTCTGTGTACAAGTTTCTTACAAAGTTTAGAATGATGTGTGTTTCTTATTTGCAATCAATTTGTCTGTTTCAGTGGTAAGAAGTATTGCTACAATGCATTTTTTGCGGCACCTCCACACCTTTTCTATTAAAAAATGATTTAATTGGTTTGAAAATGTTATTCTACTAGTCATGCATAATAATTACAAATTTGGATGACATACAGATATAAAATGGAGGCACTTAGTTACACACTTTATTATAATATCTTACAATAAAAAAACGTAAAGATATTGGAAATATGGTGGAAAAAAAATCCAAATTAAGAGCTCAGAAAAATATTCTCACCACTGATTTTCAGATTAACGAGATATAGACATCATTGCTCTGTTTCAGTGCATTGTGTCAGGTCTGCGGTGGAATTTATTAACTTGGGTTATCAGCTACACTGGTTGGACATTAAATTCAACTCCAATCGTCCGCACACTTTCACACCTGATGCCCAAATAAAATCAGTTATTCATACAATTAGACATCGCCACGCTGGCATAATGCTAGCGCGGAGAGGTCTAAAACTTGACAATTAAAACTGATATTCATTGATTTCATTATATTTTAAAGGTAATAAACTTAAAAGAATTCACAATAAAATTTATATTATGTTCGGCAGACAGATGCAAGTGAGACATCCCTTTAGTTTAAGGTCATTGGTATTTATAAGCTAAATAATCATCACAGCTCAGTATATTATGAAATCTCAACTCATTATCATTCAGATTAACGAGATATGGAAACATCATAGCGGTGGTGTAAAACCAGTGCTTGTCAACTTAATATCCTTTTGAATTTAGAAAGAAGTATATATCTTTTGTTAGTGAATAAAAAATATTTTGCGACTGCGAGGCCAATATATATATCGATTGGTTGTATATAAAATACATATTTTGTGACTGAGAGGCCAATCTCTGTAGGTGATATTCTGGTGTAACATCAGATTTTGATTTCTAGTAGTTTAATGATGAAGTACATACTCTACCATGTTTTAGAAGACAGTACTGTTGTCAATTTTTTTTTTATTGAAATATGAGCAAAACTCAAGCCAGCGTGATTTTTGCAAAAATATATATTGAGAAGATATTGGAAACTGCAAGATTAATAAATAGAAAGAGCTCAGAAAAAATAATATTCTCAGTCATCAATGATCTGATTAACGAGATTTTGAAACATCATAGCTCCCTGGTACAAAACAATGATTTTTTTTTAAACTACATTGTATATATTTCTTGGAATTAGTGTAATTTTTCAATCTGCATACATGCACACGTTCTTTATTCAACCTAGCAACATCGTTTCAGCCTTACATGAGTCACTCAATATGTGGTGTGATTGTCTAATGTAAAATTTGCTGCTTGATTTCGCTAGAAGAGAAGTTGCTGGAATGGTATTATAATCAAAATTGACCATATGCATACACCACGTACGCATACACCATGTATGTTTCTTATTTGCAATCGTTTTGTATGTTTCAGTGGTTAAGAAGTATTGTTACAATGCATTTTTTGCGGCCATATTATTGGGGCTTTTGAAAGACATCGGATGTCTTTTCTATAGAATAGGATATTATTCTAGTGCAATCTAAAGATTTAAAGCAGCCAATGTGTAGTCGCAGACAAAACTCACCAAGGCAGTGTTCATATTAATATATGACCACCCCTTTCTATTTAAAAATCGACTAGTCATGCATAATAATTGCAATACCAGATGACATACAGATATAAAATGGAGGCACTAACACACCACATTATTTTATCTTACAGTAGCAAATGGAAAGATATTAGATATTGGAAATATGCTGGAGAAATAGTGCAAAAAAAATTCTCCCCACTGATTTTCAGATATTGAGATATATAGACATCATTGTTCTGGTTCAGTGTGTTGTGTCAGGTCTGTGGTGGAATCAAACAACTTGTGTTATCAGCTACACTGGTGAGATAAGAGTTGAACAATAAATTTAATAGGGAAACGTGCATATCACTAACATGCGCCTGTACAAGAGGTTAATGTTGTAACCTGTTAGGATTGGGTAGAGCGTGATACCTTCCAAAGGGATTTGAAGGATAAGTTTTGGTCCATTTGGATATCGGGTCAGTTGTGCTGATAAGGGAGGACAATGTTCCACGTATGCAGTACAAGAGTTATACAGGAGTCAGGATGGATTAGTTAGCAGTGTGAAACTCCACACTACAAAGTACAAAGGGCACTAGAACTGGAGCAACACAAAGACTCCATTATCTAGAAATATCTAATACCAAGATGAATGACACTCTTCCACCAGCTGACATATCAAAACAGGTTAATCCTAGCCAAGGTAAATTTAGGGTTTGAATGGTTAAAGCTGAAAGACCTCAGAAAACTAGTTATGGGAGGGAAGTAACAGCTGTTGAAAGATTTCAAATAAATCACTATAGAATTGGAACTGTTTCCTAATCTATTATTATATTCACATCCTAATGATTTCTTAAATTGAGTTGATGATAGTGACTACAGTTATGGACATTAAAATTGTGTTTTAGTCGTAAATTTAGCCCCTTCAACAGGTGAGAGTATGTTAGAGAATCATGATAAGGTAAATTGTGAATTTTTTGGAATCCTAAGATTGTACTGGTATAGAGTTGTTGTTGTGAAAAAAGAAGATGGCAATTTGAAAGTCTTTTTGTTGATGTTGATTACAGATCTTCCCCTCGGCAAACCATAACAGGCATCAGGATGATCGCCATATAAAAATTTCAATTCGGCATAAACCAGCACTAGGGTTTCCGCCAGGAATGTTTGAGAAGGGGGGGTCCAAAAGGGGTGGGGGTCTGGCGGTACAAGAAAAAATCAGAATTTTTTAATTTTGGTGATTAAAATGGCCTATTTTAACTGAAATGACAGTAAAATATGGAAAATATTTCAATTGTTCTTGCCAACAAGGGGGAGGGATTCCCCCCTGTGGTGCTGAGTGGGAGGAAGGGGGGGGGGGGGGGTCAGCCCCGGCGGAAGCCCTGAGTACCTTTGTTTTTATTTCCCAGTGGGCTTGACTTGTGGGATTCTATAATCCTAACACATTAATGAATCACAAACAGCTACATAGTGGTTAATAACAAAACAACCCACTGATAAAGTTGTAGCACATTGGGTTAACATTTGAAGTGTCTATAATAATATATTAGTTTGTACCACATACTGATTACAATATATAGTAGTTGACCTTTTCTCAACAGAACATTCAAAATATCAGGTGTAAAATTACAAGAGCTCAGAAAATACTATTTTTTTTCAACTATGATCAGATTAACGAGATATTGAGACATCACTGCTCTGAGATCTGCGGAGAGATTAAGAACCTAAAGAACTTGTTCAAAAGCTATATGCCATCCGCTTAAAATAAGAGCACAGCCCCTAGTAAGTACTGTATATCCCCGTGTATAATGCAATGTTTTTTCTCAGCTATTCATGTCACAACAAGAGCGCTGACGCTAACGATATCCCACGCCATTAATTAAAGTCAATAATGGCCTTTAAATCAAAGGTCAAAAACTAGGTCAAATGTCATAACCCCCAAAAGGCACATCTACACCCCCAGCAATCCGGCTGACGGTTTCAGAGATATCGTCCGGAAACTAAACACGGTCGCACAGGTACATTGCCAGACATGGAGATGACAATATCCCCCACCCCTACTTCGTGGGCGGGGGATAAGAAAGCACCTCTATCATACATAGATGTAGAATTTACCACATTTTTTTTAGCTCTCTAGCGGTAAGTTCAGCGGTAAGTTCTCTAGCGGTAAAACATATCTGTAAACGTAGGCCAGTCAGCATGTTTAGTAAGCAGGCCTATACAACAAGAACAACAGTTAGACTATGCTTTTCCAACTAGTAGAATGTCATTTACTGTATTTCACTGACAGCCTAATATGACGATTGTGATAATGCACCCAATGAGCACGATATACTAGCGCAATGCTGGGCCGAAGTTAGGACAGTGTTGTCTATGCTGGCCCAACACTCATAAAGCAGCATTGGACATTGAGTGTGTTTGTGGCGGCCTCACGTTGTCGGCGTTTTTCAAAGCACGTGTCAGCTTTGACAACCACAGGCAGATAAATGACGGCGTTAGTCAGTGTTAGTCTGCAACCAATTCACACTCCTGACCTGTTCATTTATATATTAATATTGATTTATTGTGTACGACGGTAGGCCTATCTGAATACTATATTTAGAATGAGAGAAATGCGTTGACGAAATATAACAAGATATCACTGATTATATTTCCTATAGCAAATTCCATACGTTTAGGCCTCAAAATGTCCATATTGCTGGGATAACATTAACGCTCACCGCTGTTTCCGCTGCTGACACGATGTTGAGCAAATGGTGGTATCTGTTATTAGAAGTTCATGGACCGCGGCTGTGCAGCATGTGCGTTATTACACCCCGACACCTTATACAGCCAAACACCTCCTCTGTCTGGAAAATGCGACTAGTCTCCAAATGTTTTACAATCACATTTCATCTTGGAATGTTCTTATTTGAGCACGACGATATTAAAATACATATGGTCTTTGTAATAGATAAATTAAACTAATATAAATTTGTCGGCAAAATATAAATATTTTAAAATCTGACTGATTATATTTCCAGTCGCCATTTCATACAGTCTATATGTAGCCTATGCAGGCCTCGGAATGTCTGTCCCAGACGAGACAGTCCCGATGACATCCACTCTGCCGTGGAAAATAAAAATACTGTATCTGCTTACTTAACAAGTAGGCAGATACTGCCCTTTGGTTTTGCAGAGCTGTAATGTTGCCGCTGTTCCCATCATGGAGCATCGTGTATGTAGGTGTCTGTCCTGTGTAACGGCGTGATTAATAGAACAAGATATTATATGACCTCACATTTAGATGGCCGGGGAGGCTGCCGACATCCAAATTTGAGGTCGTATTATACAGAGGGGCAGGCGTTTTTCAGGTCAGGCCACAAATCTTAACTCGTATTATACATGGCGTCGCACTATACGCGGGGATATACGGTAGAAAATGGCATAGCAGCTCGCTATTAATGAGTACTAAGCACCAACACATTAAACTTAGCTGTCAATGAAGATTACAATGTCCCCAGAGGGTTATAGTACAAATTTCTCATTAAAAAGATTCACTCTCAAAGCTAGAAAGCATATATTGGATGGTCAGAAATAGTGATTTCCATGGTGTAAGCTGAACGTTCAATAAACATTCAAGGTTGAAAACCCTTATTATATTATAATATAGTTATGGTCCCAGCAATACAAGGGTTAATAAGCAATATTCCTTTTGAACTGTATCTAGTATGTATATTTAGGCGCTGAAGTATTAATAACTTAGTTGTTTAATAGTCAGAAAAATGCAAATTCAGAGTTTACTGTTAGAACCAGTGCACAAATGCCATCATGTTTTGGTTGTAGGCCGCGAATGAAGCAGCGACAGTCTAATAGCTCGGCCGAGATCGAATGGAATACTAAATGTTGGTTTGATTTCACCTGAGCTGTCAGCCAAATGTGTGTTTAAGTACATATAATATACCGGTGAATACACTGCGAATTAGTAGACATTGTCCCAGTGTTGGGCCAACATCTTGTTCTTATTAAAGAAAAGCCGTGGGGCTAGGTCACTCGATGTGTTGGCCAAGTGCAGATGCATTGGGCCTACGTATTACCTGCATGATTAGTTAGCTCGATGCCGACTCATCATCTTAGATCATGGACCAGCGTCACACCAAGGTATGTTCCAATAATAATGCAATGCCAATCGCTGAGGAGAGGGAAGACAGTATGCAGCCATTGAGTTTTGGCTGGATACAGTCTCCTGCTTTGATGAATCAATAACGCCTCTAACGAATGCTCAGGGGAGTAACTGCTCACTGTGTCGTGACCAGTGTTGTGGAATGAAGGCTACAATTGACAAGCAGCACCATTATGATTTGTAAAGCAGGTGATAATGGTACAGTAGATCCTGTCACCAACGACCTTGCTTCTGCCAGACAAAAAAAGTCGTTGGTGACAGAAAGTCCTGGTCACAGGAATGAGTTTTTGCTGTAAAATTTGCGGGTGCGGCGGCTGGTTAAATGTGTTTTTATAGGACAGATGACATACCCTGGTGAAACAAAAAAATAACTGGTGAAACAAAAAGGGAACAGTTATTCATTACTGATATATAATACACATGAGTGTTTACACTAGAAGGAGCATTATGCCCACACTAGGACGTATGTACCGTCCCCGTCCCAGCAGACAGAATACGTTAAATCAATGTTGATTGAACTACTGGTCCACTGTCTACGACGCTGGACCAACGTTAATCCATCATTGAATCAACGTCTTGTGTCTGCTGGGTATATATGGCCGGACCAGTTCGCTACGTGTGAATAAACAAGCGTGGACGGCTCACTAAGGCAGTGTATTTTTTCAAAGTGCATCAACGTCTCGTGCCAGTTGTATAGTCATCTAGTAAACATGATCCATTGACCCAATGTTGTTTTAATGCGGGCCGACTTAGAAAACAGAAATTCACTGCGACCGCTCCTGGCCAGCGTCTAGCATTCACTCGCCCCCTGCTCCCCCTGTCGATGCGGGCATATTGAAATGAATAGAAATCTAGTTCAGCTCATGTACAAATACAAGAAACATGAAACATATACCCGATGCAGTTTCAATGTTAATTCAGATTCAATAATGGGTGGCTTTGTGTGTGAAGTAATGAAGTGGGAGATCCGCCCAGCCCAAGAAATGTGCTTATTTTCAGTTTTTATTTTTGAAAAAAAACTGATAATTAGTAGACTAAAATAAAATAATCTGCTGAGTTATGAGTTCATTCTGATATATACTTTAATTATATTGATGAACTGAAATCACTTAACAGGGCCTTTAAGAGGCAGCATACAAACTACCGCAAACTTCAATGAATGTAAAATAAACGTTTTTATTTTAAGAATTATTTTTAGTGCTGATTAAATAAAGATATTTATTATTGTGTTTGTTTTGTGTTTGTTTATCTCTTATAGACGTAGTTAATGGTACACATACTGTACTTAGAGCATGGGAATTTTCATATATAATTTACAATTTCACTTAGGGGACCACCTCGCTAATGGGACCACTTTTGCTAAGTCCCCTGGGTGGTCCGTTTAGCGAGGTTCTACTGTACTTCAGTTTTACAGCCATGCAAAGCCAAAAGGTAGTAGGCCTAACTGCTTAATTTTCAAGTAAGCAATTAATGGCTTCACAGAGCAGTGTTGGGTGTCATGGAAATTAGTTCAGTGTAAAAAGCGGAGGAAATAAGAAATTTGGAAACATGCAGACAAAGAAACAAACTTACATATCTTGTCCCATATGGAAAATTACAGACAAAAAGCTTGTATCCAGGAATTTCTTCATTTTCATCTGAAAATTGAATGCATAGATAGTACTATGTAGTATGTTTCAAAACAATATGCAAATAAAAGGTCATTATTGTATGAAAATTAGGTTTAAGTTTTGCAGAAACTGTAACCCTTGAAGAGCTAAATCAGGTCATTTAAATCTTCACAGAATTTCTATGGTACAGCAACCCACAACTTCAAGTGGGCGAAAATTAATTATTTTTTTTATATAGCCCCATAATTTACCTCAGAAAGTCTTATATTTCAAAACTTTTTTGGGGAAAGCCCATAGACAATCCTTCGCACTCACCCCCCTGAGGCTCCAGCTACCACATAGCCATTGATCTAGTACTTGTTGGAACCCCCCCCCCCCCCCACCGCTTATAAATTCCTGGAATGTGTAATGAGTAAACAGCCCGCCCAGTTGAGGGCTGACAAAAATAAGTAGTTTCAGCATTAATTAAACAAGAGCACACTCGATAATAGCCCGCCGCCGAATTATGATAAAGAAAGTAAAGACAAATGTCATCACGTAAATAACAACCCAAGATATAAATGGTATGTTAAATGAGATAGATACATGTATAATATGATATACTATATAATACTTGCATAGACTACAAGCAGATCTATAAGATGCGTCTGACAAAAATGTTTTCTATTTGTGTCATAAAGATCAAAGTCGATATATGAGGAGGGGGGTATTACAATATTTATTAGTAACATGCATAACAAATTTGAAGAGGATATGTGAAAAACTTTTCAAGTTATCGCGCCCACAAGGTCAAATTATTGACTTAAAATGAGAAAAATCACAATAAATCGGCCATTTTTTTTTTTTCAGCCATTATTGAACTTGTCCAAGAACTACTTATAAGTAACATGCATAACAAATTTGAAAAGGATATGTGAAAAACTTTTCAAGTTATCGCGCCCACAAGGTCAAATTATTGACTTGAAATGTGAAAAATCGCAATAAATCGGCCATTTTTTTTTTTTCGGCCATTATTGAACTTGTCCGAGAACTGGTCATTAGTAACATGCATAACAAATTTGAAAAGGATACGTGAAAAACTTTTCAAGTTATCGCGCCCACAAGGTCAAATTATTGACGTAAAAGGTGAAAAATCGCAATAAGTCGGCCATTTTGAATTTTTTTTCAGCCATTATTGTACTTGTCCGAGAAGTGGTCATTAGTAACATGCAAAACAAATTTGGGAAGGAAACATGAAAAACTTTTCAAGTTATCGCGCCCACAAGTAAATGTTAACGCCGACGCCGACGAACTTCAATTGCAATAGCCCACCTTTTTTAATTAAAACAAGACTACATAAGTCCAGGAGCTCCCGCTCCGAATTAGAATTTGATTTAAGCAATTTTGTATAGGGTTATTAATGTAGTCCTAGTCTAGGTCAAAAATCAAGACGCAAGACAACTAGGTCTAAGAAGCCCAGTCTAAGAGTAAGATAAGAACTAGACAGTCTGTCAGAGATTGCAAACCTCCATTGAAATTAATGATCCTAATCAGTATCCCAGTAATGGTCTACCTATCTGGCACGATTTACCCGATATCAGGCCAATCGAGTTAACTTATAGCTGATTTACGGTCATTTTGAATTCGATATAAATTAGTTAAAAACTTAGGGTGCATTCTCCCCCGAAAACTCAAATTTTGTTTTATAGTAATGGACTAACATCTAACACAGTTTGCAAAATATTGGGCATGTGAAAGTAAATAATGGCCGATAGGGGGCCATTTTGAATTTGATCGAGTCAGAATTTTTCAAGATGCATCCTCAGCTGAAATCTCACATTTCATTCTATAGTAATCGTCTAGCTATCTAGCACGGTTTACCAAATATCGGCCATGTGAAAGTGAATAATGGCCTAAAGGCGGCCATTTTGAATTTGATCAAGTCAAAATTTTCCAAGATGCATCCTCAGCTGAAATCTCACATTTCATTCTATAGTAATGGTCTAGCCATCTAGCACGGTTTACCAAATATCGCCCATGTGAAAGTGAATAATGGCCGATAGGAGGCCATTTTGAGTTTGATCAAGTCAAAATTTTTCAAGATGCATCCTCTCCTGAAATCTCACATTTTGTTTTATAGTAATGGTCTAGCCATCTAGTACGGTTACCAAAAACCGGCTATGTGAAAGTGAATAATGACCGATAGGCGGCCATTTTGAATTTGATCGAGTCAATTTTTTTCAAGATGCATCCTCTCTTGTAATCTCACATTTTGTTTTATAGTAATGGTCCAGCTATCTAACACGGCTTACCAAAAAATCAGCAATGTGAAAGTAAATAGTGGCCGATAGGCGGCCATTTTGAATTCGATTGAGTCGAAAGTTTTTAAAAGGCATCCTCTCTCGAAACGTCACATTTTGTTTTATAGTAATGGTCTAGCTATCTAGCACGGTTTATCTGATATCAGGCCTATCGAGGTAAATAATGCTGATTGTCGGCCATTTTGAATTCGTAAGTTAAAAATTTTCAGGGTGCATCCTCCCCCGAAAACTCACACTTTGTTTTATAGTAATCAGGTAATGGTCTAGCCATCTAGCACGGATTACCAAATATCAGCCATGTGAAAATGAATAATGGCCGAAAAGGCGGCCATTTTAAATTTGATCAAGTCAAATTTTTTCAAGATGCATCCTCATCTGAAATCTCACATTTTATTTTACAGTAATGGTCTAGCCATCTAGCACGGTTGACCAAATAACGGCCATGTGAAAGTGAATAATGGCCGATAAGCGGCAATTTTGAATTTTATCGAGTCGAATTTTTTCAAGATGCATCCTCTCCTGAAATCACACATTTTGTTTTATAGTAATGGTCTAGCCATCTAGCATGGTTTACCAAATAACGGCCATGTGTAAGTGAATAATGGCCGATTGGCGGCCATTTTGAACTTGGACGAGTTGAATTTTTTCAAAATGCATCCTCTCCTGAAGCCTTACAATTTGTTTTATAGTAATGGTGTAGATATCTTGAGCGGTTTTCATGATATTCCACAATATCAGGCCTGTCGAGGTGAATAATGGCTGATAGGCTGCCATTTTAAATTTTATCAACTTTAAATTTTTCAAGATGCATCCTCTCCTGAAACCTTACAATTTATTTGATATTAATGGTGTAGCTATCTTAAGCGGTTTTCATGATATTCCGCAATATCAGGCCTGTCGAGGTGAATAATGGCCGATAGGCGGCCATTTTTAATTTTATCAACTTGAACCTCTCCTGAAACCTCACAATTTGTTTTATAGTAATGGTGTAGCTATCTTGAGCGGTTTTCATGATATTCCGCAAAATCTTTCAGTCGGATTTACAGATGTTATAAATTAGGTCAAAGTGCTGGGTCAACTTCAAGGTCAAGGTCCAAAAACCTGAAAAGGCACAACTAGGGACCTTAGAGAACATGTATGTGCAATATGACTGTCATCGGCCCAGTACTTTTCGAGATCTGCTCCGGAAACGAAGTGCGCATCAAAACGTCTAAATAGGTCATAGTTCTGAACCAGAAGTAGGTCAAAGTTCAAATACCCCAAAAGGCACAACTAGACCCCCTAGGGGTGCTGTGTGTAAAATTTGAAGACAATCGGACAAGTACTTTCAGAGATATGCTTCGGAAACGAATTGTTTACGGACGGCCCAACGCCGTAACATCATCATTTTCTCCTCTGCAACCTTGCGTATTGAATTCAGATTAAAAATATTTTAACCTGTCCATTAGCCACTTGGAAGTAACCCACATACCAAAAATTGTTATCCTAGCTTATTTTCTTACAAAGTTATAGGCAAAAGAAGAGGCAAAAAAAAACGGAGGTAGAATCCATAGCTCCCTCCGTCTCACCGACGGTGACGGCGGGAGCTAATTAAAAGGCGGGCTAAAAAGAGATTTAGTGTGCTTAACCCTTCCACGCCTGAATTTATCATGGTCATCTTCATTCACTACAAGCCGGGAATTGCTGTCACAATGTTCGACTTGTAGTGGATGAAGATGACTTGGAGTGGGTGGTAAATGAAAAAAAATTGCTATTATTAAAAGAGTTCCATGAACATTTTCAATCTAAAACCCCCCTAGATTTAAGGAAATTAAGTCATTCTTCAGAGATGCAAAGTGATGCTTTAATGCATCGTGAGAACTTAAAGGGTTTTAATGAATCCCTCTCACCTTCTCCATATCCTTGCTCCTCACATACACTTCCACTTTCGTTGAAGTTTCCACTGTGATTTTCCTTATAATTGTTATTGGTCAGATGGTCGTTCTGATAATACTGATTCTGTTCATTGTAGTTTCTGTTAGCGGGATGGCCACCAGGTGCATAATCAGGAGTATAGTTAACATCTCCACGAGGATAACGAGATTGAAAGGGTGGTCTAGGCTGCCCGGGAGAGCGGTGATTATGCTGCATTGCTCTGGGCGGTGCGTCTCTATAAGGAGGAAAGGGAGCGTTTCTATACATTCCTGGTGGTGGTGGCCCTGGTGGCGGACCGTACGGCATATACGGCGGTGGAGGTAGATGGAGTGGAACCCCTGGTGGTGGTAGAAGCGGCGGACGTTGTCCTCTACCCTGATAATGTGAAGGATGTCTATGCTGAGGATTAAATGGTGGTCTGTGTGGATTAATTGTAGGACTGACTGCCGGACCTGGCCTTCCTGTGCTGCTGCCAGACTGGCTGACAGGAGAAGCAGTTCTTTGCGAGGTATTTACTGTTCCCTTATAATGACCAGGTGCTTTTCTTACTGAACCATCTACTGTTTGAAGCCGTATACATTCAATATCATCCTCAAGGGGAGGAGGGTTCATATTCTCCTGATTATTTTCCGCTGAGCTGGAAATGCTTCCCGAATTGCAAAGCTTGTCTGTTCGGTTATTATTCTGCAAATATAAAACAGCAAGCTTCTATAATATCCTACCAGGTGGTTAAAGAAAAGATAGCACACTGAAAATTTTATTGTGATAATAAAAAAATCAATGTCATAAAAAATAAGTATGAAATATTTTTTGCTCAGGAATAGGACAATACATTTGCTTGGAACATTATAAAGATACCTTAAAATAAATTATTCAAAGAGCGTAGCAGGGGATCATGTATTATACAAAGAGCCTAGCTGAGAATCATTTTATTATACAATGAGCCTAGCTGGGGATCATGTATTATACAAAGAGCCTAGCTGAGAATTATTTTATTATACAATGAACCTAGCTGGGGATCATGTATTATACAAAGAGCCTAGCTGAGAATCATTTTATTATACAAAGAGCCTAGCTGGAAATCATGTATTATACAAAGAGCCTAGCTGAGAATCATTTTATTATACAAAGAGCCTAGCTGGGAATCATGTATTATACAAAGAGCCTAGCTGGGAATCATTTATACCAAATATGATAACAAACCATTACATAATTATTTTCAAAAATCTGTCCTGGAAAAGATTGCAAAATCAAAAACATCAAACTGAGTCAAAGTACTCTACTTAAAGTAGACAAAAGTACAAACCAAGGCACATCCAGAATCCCCATTCAGACAGAATATCCCACCCACATTGACATACAAATGCTTACCTTGTTATTAACAAGATGTGGGTATTTCTCTACAAGTTCCTCAACGACATTGCTGTTCAAATACATAATAAAATAAATGGATTATTAACATTAATGAAAATAATTTTTTATTACAATCAATTTCAGCATAATTAGACAGAACTTTTTTGTAAATAAACTAGTAAAAATTGTTCGAAAACGAAAGCAGCCCTGTTACCGCCAGTCAGCCATTTTAAATTTGCTATTTATCAGCAAACTTTGTCAAGACTTGGCCTAACACAGGACAGTTTATCATACAAGGATTCCGAGATATTGAGCAAAACTGAAACAAAATGGCCTTTTTGGATTTCATATCTGCAAAACTTGTATTTGTTGTCCTTGTGTAACACTGGATATTTTATTTCATATTACTGATTTAGCTATCATACAATATTTATATGATAATTAGTAAAACTGACTAAAAATGGCGGACAGTCGGTTATTTTGGATTTTATTTCTGCGAAATTTGTCACGGGTAACCTTGTGTGATACCTTACATTTTGTTTTATAATCATGGTCCAGCAATTTCAGATTTTTTTTAAATTATGTAAATGTTAAGAAATTACTCAAATTCAAAATGGCTGTAAGCGACCACTTTAAAAAGAATGCTTTCAAAAATTAATCAGGTCATTGACTCAAACTGACAAAGTTGTACATATTTGCCAAATTAAAAGAAGATCTGATGGAAACTTTCTTCTGAAATGAGCTAACGAGCATTTATTTGTTAGTGGACGTAGTTAGTAAAAGGTTAATGATAATGGGCATCAAAATGTCACCAGGAAATTTTCCAGTGGTATGCGATGGCTATGAGAAGTATGAGGAAGTAGAAGTTGATAGATTAGCTATCATGCAAAATCAAAGAAATAATACTATTTTTTTTAAATGGCTGCCAGTCAGCAATTTTGTATTTTATTTCTGCGAAAATTGTCATGTGTTATCCTTGTGTGATTCTGTACATTTTGTACTATATACATGCTTGAGCTATTTTGCTTTCTGTTCTAGTTAATACATAAATATCACAAAATTACTCAAATTAAAAATAGCCGCTTAACAGCCATTTTAAAATTGTTTTCTCCTAAAAGTTATTCAGGTCATTGGCTGACATAGCTGAATATATCTTCCAAATTAAAAGAAGAGCTGATGAGCATTTCTTTGTTAGTGGCCGTAGTAATTGAAGGGTCAATGATATGGGGATAAAAAATTTCATTTAAAATGTCACCAAAACAATTCCCTAGTGGTATGTGAAGGCTATGTGAAGTATGGGGAAGCATAATTTCATAGATTCGTAGCTATTTTGAAAACAAATAACTGCAGCGGCGGCGGAGGCAAACCCTGTGGAATACAGCAAGCCTCGGCGAGGGCTGCTTAATAACATATGTACATGTACAGCTTCATTCAAGTTTCAAAGTGGAAGATATACTATCAATACTTAACATAGTTTGTGGTAGATGTTCAGTTAAGCTGAAGATATTATCGCAACGTGTGTTTGCCGGGCCAATAATTATTTGTCACTTCAGCATCTAGGGGTTTACTAATCCTTATTGTGTTTTGTGGCCTGGATGACTCTCCGGGCTACTGGACTACTTAGTATAGAGGAAAAAATAGACAACTGATGGTAGTCTAATGTAAAAATATGTTAGCCCCGGGCATCCGGGCATGCGATTTGGCAAGCCCGGACATCTATTAATTAAAGTATTGGGTATGTGGTCATTAAGAGACTAAAGTATAAAATTTAACTAAGTGATAATTAAAGTCCACAAACCCAGATTTCAGGCCTCCTTTTTCTGGACTAACATCGCCATTGCTGAGTAGTTCATCTAGGTCATCATCTATGTCATCATCTATGTAATCAAGTATGTCTTCCAGAGGCGGCATTTCGGCATAAATATCATGATCGTCTACCTTAGCTAAATTGACAACAGCTGCATGATTTTCAGTATCTGCATGTTTGTTAGCGTCATTCAATCTACCCGCACATGCTAGATTATTTTCCTGAGAAGAAGTGACAAAATTTGCCCTATCTACCTTGGCCAAATTAACAACAGCTGGTTCAGATTCTCTGCCAGCCAATTTATCCAGAATTTCCGTTCCTTTGTCATAGGTTAGCATAGTCTCATGCTGA
This sequence comes from Flabesymbios commensalis, assembly GCA_964017125.1. Lineage (NCBI taxonomy): Eukaryota > Metazoa > Annelida > Polychaeta > Terebellida > Flabelligeridae > Flabesymbios > Flabesymbios commensalis. The sequence continues at coordinate 21,704,173 of OZ024908.1, read as the reverse complement.
TAGGATATTTCCAGTTTTATTTTGTTTCTACCCACTTTCTCCTTGTCCATATCGTTTATAAGCCTTTGTGCTTCACTCTTTGTCGGCAGTGTCACAAACGCAAATTTACTAAAAAAATTAAAAACAGGGAAATTTTGATTGAAATGATAAACAAAAATTGCTCTGCTCAAATAAATGAACCCACACAACACACATACAAATTTTATCAATCCTGCCCTGCTGCTTATAGTGGTTATGGCATTGTTGGCCTACCAGAATACAGTGTGCATAGCAAGTGTATGATCTCGATTTGGAGCCATGATACACATTTCGATTCACATCATGAATAAACTAAATTAACAATCAAAATGAGATAAAACTCCATAATTCAGCCATCATTGAGCTTGCTCGAGAGATTGTCATTAGCATCATGCAGAATTTTTTTTAGCAGGATACTCATCAAGTTTACTAGGTAAAACGAAGACTGCGAACTTCAATTGCAATAACCCGCCCTTTTTAAAAAAAGGCGGGTAAAACGTAGCAGGTTATACATCAGAAAATATCAGGTGAAAGCACTTACTTCATCATGTGGTTTATGGTGCATATGTACAAGAAGAGCAGAAGATAATACCTGTTGGTCCCAGTTGATGTAGGCATATGCAGATCTTTGACAGGATAATTTTTCAGGAACTGGGAAAGGGCATCCTGCAAATTAGATCTGAACTTAATCAAATGTTCAAAAAACAACTTAATCAACCTTGTACATGTTAAGTAAAACAAGAGGCCTGAAGTCCTTTATCCTCCCCCGCCATAAATTAGGTTCAGTTTTTGTGGTTACAAATATTTAAAAAGTTGAATTGTGGTGGCCATTTAAATTTCAGTAAAATCCCCTGCAAAAATTATGAAGTTCATCCGTGGCGGCCATTTTAAATTTCAGTAAAATATTACAAATATCACCTGCACATCTCCATATCGTTGGGAATGTGATTGTAAAATTTGAATAATTTTTAACTTTTAAGTTTTTGGGCCCACAAAAAAATATGAAGTTGACCTCTGGCGGCCATTTTCAATTCTGGTAACATTTTCAAAAATCACTTGCACATCCCCATGTTGCTAGGAATGTGATGTTAAAATTAAAAAAAAAATTGACCAGTATTTTATTTTAGTTTTTGCGCCCACAAGAAAACGTGACGCCCTACCGAATGATAAAAGTATCAGTACAGAGTGGATTGGTATACCAGGATATCTACATTAAGAGTTTTGACCATTCATGTAATAGTTGCTGGTATGCAGTCCACCCATTCAACAATGATAGTCAATCAAGTACAAAAAAATCTATCTATAGATCAAAATACAACCAAGCTGTACTTCCAGAAGATATATATCTGTTACTTACTATTATTTCTTGAAATGAAATTAGTCTGAACACTTCGTCCTTAATAAATGATAATTCTTTTAAATTACTAGGTAAAATCTGCTTTGCAGAAATCTGCTCTGCAAAGCCAAGAGGGAACAACTGCTTACTTGAAAAGAAAGCAGTTACTGCATCTTGGTTTGGCATGACAGAAATATATTTTGATACCTTTGTATAGTGAAGAGGAAGGTTCCCGACATAAACACGCACAGAACCTGGAGGAGCTGAAACAAAATGTTGTCCAGAATTATTCATATTTATTAACTTCACTGAATAAAATATGCTCAAACAAATAAAGTAGTTATTCGTTATAACCAGTTGATGAGGTCCAATAGTGCGATTTGTGTTATAAACAGATCGTGCTATACAAAATGGCCTGATTTGATGGAGTACTACACAAGGCCAGCGTCGAATGACAAAGATACACAGGATATAGTAATATAAATAGCTGACACAGGACACTATAATAAGATAATAGGATAACTATCATTAATCAAGCCTGTAGGCTTGAAATGGTTCGACACATTCAATTATTGCCTTCATTTTACGGCCGGCCGTGAGCATTGTGTAACATCCCACCAATGGTCCATAAACAGTAAGGTCCCAGGAGATCAAGTTCATACATTTTTTTACATTTATGTTTATTTAAAGTAATCAGGTAATTTCAAACACGTAGATGATTATAAATCAAGCTTAGGTCTAAATAAGAGCCTAAATAGCTTGAACTGTGTAAATGAAATAGCTCTTAATCATCTTTCCGCCATGTAGTTTTAGAAAGTGTACTGCATAAGGAAACATGTTCTCCACAGTATTGTTGCGAACACCTTCCAAATATAAACGAAAGCCTGCTGACAGTTACTGCGTAACAGCGATACAATGTAATTCTGAAATGTGTTATACCCGCCCAGTATCTTCATTTGATCCTCCATGCTATAACATGTGAAAGAACGATCAAAAGATTATATTATACGATTTTAAAAACTTGCAAAAACACCACACTCGTGCTATAGTACTACAATTCAAACAACATGCAAAAAATACCACCCTCATGCTATGATACATACCTTATCACTCGATTAAAAAAAAAAAAATGTTTACCATGTAAACACCCAAGAAGGCTCCCCCTTGCACTTTTCAAATAAAAATTACAAATCAATTATAATTCCACCAGATAATCAATTTGTACATGTAATCATCAAGTAATAGGCCTATTATGAGGCAGAGGCTAGCAGGTTTAAGGTGACAAGGGGCTTTTTGACCCAAATAGATTAAAAATGGCCGCCATAAGCCGTACGTTTCTTAACTTTTTGAAAAACTGTTGCGATCTAGGAATTTTTACTAGCATGAAGTTGAATAATAAGTGTATCGAATAAGCAGCTTTGAAGTTATAAACCAGGGTGACAAGGTTCTTATTCAACGAAGAAAGATTAAAGATGGCCATCATGACCCAGATATTTTCCCGAATTTTCTAAAAAATTGATGCAGCCTGAAAATCAATACTTGCATCTAATAAGTGAATCAAAAAAAGGTTTTGTAGATATCATAACAACAGATATCATAAAGGAATGGCCGTATGAGAGGAATGGCGGACGAAACCAGACAAAAACAAAAAGCCTCCCCCTGGTAGAGGGTGCCTTAAATATTTGTGCTATATATTTTACTATACGATTTAAACCTGCTGCATTAAATTCATCAATTTATGCAGTTCAATTTCTGAGATCAAATTGTGCATGTCATATTCGTTTTATATTACTCCATTACACGATTTGCGTTATAATACTGTAGTTCTGGTAATAATAGTGAGGTAAAAATTATCCCAAATTTTGCGAGGAGGACAAATTTGTGAATTCAAAAATCTTGCGAAAATTATTATAATGATAGTGCTACTGAAGAAAATGAAAATTAAATTTTCAACTTTGTGAAATCACAAAATCTGAAATTTTAGAAATTTAAACACAGGAAAACTACCAGATCACAAGTATTGAAATTGAATTCTCGCTCAGATACGGAATGAGATACATTTGTTCTAAAAGGGTGCCATCATGTGCAGTACCACTTGTCAGCGACACTGCGTGAGCACAAAGAGTAAAGTATTGTCGCTATTTATAACACGATTAACATGTGAAGTTAGCTGAAAATTTCATGCTCAATCGGATTTTTAAATACTTCTAACAAGATTATTCCGGAAAAATGGTAAAAAAGATAGTAAACTTTTACAATCCATGGTTGCATTGTGCTATATCTGATCATCCTTAGAACATTGTTCACAATTAGAGTTTTTGGTGGTTTTGACGATTTTGTCGGTTTTGTGTTTTTTTCTTTGTTCAAGATGAGAAAAAATCCGGAATCTAATGATGGAGGCCAAAAAAAACATTGAACCTATTTCTGGAAAAGTTAATGAGGGTAACCAAAAAAAACATTAGACAAAATAAAAAAAATTTCACCTATTTTAAAAAAGTTAATGAGGGCAGGAAAAAAAACAAGGGAAATTAAAAAGAAATATAGCTGGATAATTGTTTTTATCTCCTGAAATAAACAGTGTTTTTACGGGATGATTTTTTTTATCCCCCGAGATTAACTGTTTTTTTGGGGAAAATCGGCAACAATCCAATGCGTGCTGGGCAGAAAAAAACATGGTTTTTTTTATAAGGAGCAGCCCCTAATCTAATGCCAGACACACAGACAAAGAAAATTCTAAGTACTTAAATTTTAATCCAAAATATGTCAGATGACGCACATGTATATAAAATACTCACCTGCTGTGTCTTGGGTCGAAGTATTCCCATCATTCATTTTGTATATTCGTTTGGCGTGCATGCGCTCATGTGGAACATCAAAGTGATACTTTTTGGACAATGAGGATGACAGTGCTTTGATACAACTCTCTTTATTATTGAACCTCAGAAACACATAGCTGTTGAAATAAATGTGTCACTAAAAGTACAAATTTTCTGCTCACGAAGCAGATTTTTGAATAATCATTGCAGAAGAAAGCCTTCAGGAATGCATTTTAAAAAATAAAATTATAAGCTCAATGGTGAGGATGGGCATAAGATTTGACATAAATATGAATACAGAAATTAATTACAGAAATTAATACAGAAAATAAATATGCATCAACAAATTTAGGTTAATTTCATGCTGATAAAAGAATATTTAAAAAATACTGACCATTAAACTGTGAATAGGCATGTTTAAAAACACAATCAGCATTTTAACAATGTGATAAGCATATGTTATAAGCTGTACACCAGAAAATATTATGTACAGTGGAGACCCGGTATCGGACCACCTCACAAAGTGGACCATCCCGGAATACAGACCACCTTTATCCAGTCCCAAATTTTTCCCCATTCACATAACGTATTATCAGACGCAAAAAACGGACTGACCCACGATTCGGGAAACGGAGCACCCTTTTTCAGTCCCAAATCATAAAAGGACTCAAAAAACGAACCACCCCCAAGATAAAAAAAAATCATTCACACTTTTACAGTCTAATTGGAGAGACATATGCATCAACTAAGGGACCAGCTGTGGCTGGATTCACTAATAAAGGGACAAGCTGTAGCTGAATCCACTGATGGGACAAGCTGTGGCTGCATCTACTAATAGGACCATCTGTGACTGGATCCACTAATGGGATCAGCACTGCAGGACACTGTGTTAGCTAGAGAGGCGTGTGGGCGTGCAAAACCGTCGCAGCACGCTCCAAGAATTTACTATCACTCCCTGTCAAAACTCTTCTGCTTATAGTTAAGGGGTTGTTACACACCCTGTTACACACCCCAATTTTTTTTACACACCCTGTCAGCTAAATCCTAGCTAACACTGTGCTGCGGGATCCACTACAGAACCAGCACTGGCATAATTCACTAAGTGGACCAGCCCTGATTGGCTCTAATAAGGGGACCAGCTCTGGTTGACTCCACCAAGGGGACCAGTTGGCTGGATCAACTTAGGTCAAAACAAAAAAATTGTTGGTTCCCGGTAACCCTACGGACCCTAATTGTAGGTGTCAACTCTAGCTTTTTTTTCAAGATCTGCCGACCCTAATTCTATTTATCAATAAATAAAAGAGCTAAACTTTTTTTCAGCATTCTGATCGGCGTACAGTATGACTGTACTGCTTAAATGCAGAATTTGTTCATTTTGCTTTGCTGCACAAAAATAACCAGCATGTGCATCACCTAGTAGGGTGTAGCAAAAAAAAAAAAAAAAAATCCAACCTACCTACCCTAAAAAGCCCGTTATCGGAAACATACAATTAATTTTGTAAGGCCTTGGACGACCAGAGTTGTCTGGATCCACAAAAGTGGCCAGCGCTGCCTGGATTCACTAAGCTCAGACTGGATGACGTAAAGTATTTGCGCTGATAAGATAAATCATACAATGTTATTTCAACATTTGAACATTGTCATCAGTGCAAATAGCAATCACTCGCCTTATCCTATCATGTCCCTTCCTTGGGTTGCGCCTCTTCAGTTGGTTGCGTTTTTACCGGAGTAGTGTTTTAGCTCCTACGACAGTCTTTCTTTGAAACAGGTCAAATTAATTTATAGAGCGCGAACTGGCGATCACAGCTTAGTGTTAAAATTTATGTTGCGAAGACAATTTAAGTCAACTTTTTAAATTTAATAATTTGGTAAATCATAGGAAGTTTTATTAGCACTGTTATAGCCGATTGTCTTATTTAATATAACATAATCATAACTTAAGAAGATTATAATTCGCTAGGCTATATTTTGTCCACTTGACTTGCCATCTACATATCGTTATGTACAGATGGGTCACATATATGATAAATGTGACCCATCTGTACATAACGAGTCTCATGTCGGAAAAATAAAATATGGAGTTAATGGTACCATTGGATAGCACAGAGCTGGAGCTTCAATATGACACCAAGAACATGAAATTATGTTGATCCGGAGCCGAGTTGTGATCATTTTAGTGACTCGGATGGGTCAATATTTCAACAAATAAAAATGGAGAAAATTGGCTCTGAAGTCATGGCAAAAAATTGATTGTAAGCTCTTTATATTATGAAAAATAGTTCTGTATGGCCAAACAGGATTTTTAGTCCAAACCTGGAAATTCTGTATATATAGTTTTTTACCGATTGATTCTTATAGCCCAGGATGTCTACTTTCAGAATGGACTTTGGTTAAATTCAAGCGTTTTTTCAAATAAGTAAAATCCAAGATTATACATTAAGGCGTAGAATCCATTACTAGTCTTAAAATAGCAATTCTTGGCTTTGAAGCAGCAAAAATTGACAAAAAACAAAATTCGCTATTTTTAGCTCATATCATGCATATTGCTCATTTTCTCAACTTGTATGAAGCCGATATGCAACTCATTTCGTGCAGATGGGCCACAAATAGATAAATGTAACTTCAAAATCAACTTTAAAAAAATTGCAGTCTTTTATATAATAAGGGACTTTGGGTGTCATAGGGTTATTCACGGCTGATCGACTCTCAGATTACAAACTTTTTACAGAAATAAATATATGTATAATATATATATATTTTCTCATATATATTTTTATATGCATTTAATAAAATAATTTTTTAAATTGTGTGTTGTTTTTTATTATATTATGACGTCATATTAAATACATTAGTTAACCCTTTCGCATTCATATTCGAATACACTGAGGGGTCACTATGATCTATCGTTCACATTGTTCTATAATGACTACCCCCATGTATTCGCATTAATTCATGATGAAAAGAGAAAACATGACAAAATATTCAAAACCTTGGTATCTCAGTTACCTTGTTACAGGTAAGTAATGGGGGACAGGTGAGCATAGGTAATTAAAAAAAAAATTTAGGAAATTTAGTTATTTTCCCTTATAAACAGCATATATTCAGCCCAAAGTGAGTAAATAATAATTTGTCTTTAAACAATTACCTGTAATTTCTCACCTGCACAGGTTAAAATCACAGGTGAGTAATCAAGGCCAGGTGAATAGGCGTACAGGTAGGCCTAAACTGAGTGAAAATGAAGAAGTTTTGTTTTTTTGGCTTTTGACACAGTTTATACTCACCACAAACATGACATAGTAAATAATAATTTATATTGACATCAACTAGACTACCTGTATGTACATGTCCTTGATTACTTTAATTACCTGAACTATTAATAACTACGGTCGTGTAATGACTGGGACTGCTTAGAAGGCAAAGAGTTCCTATCAAAATAAATAACACGCTGACGACGTCAACTGAACAAGTGCTCAACAAACCCAGCCACTGAACAAGATACCCGTAGGCTTAGATTAGACCTAGTGCTATAGTCCCCGCTATAGCAGGGTTTGACACAAACTTTTATGAGCAGTGGTCCACAGGACCACCAGCTCAGAGAATCTGGTGGGCCTGCAATTTTTCCGGTGGTCCTGAAAATAACAACAACACTTGTAAATCTTGAAACAAATTTAATGGCATCCGTAATCGGATTTTGTCGTATAGCTTTAAAAAATTATACCATTATTCAGTATGACTAGTATGCAGGTATGGTACTGGTATAGAACAAACAATCAACAATATATCAAATTCATCAATATAACAGTTACACACTGACAGATGTGAACAACTGAGTCTGAGCTCACATCTCCAGCTGGACTAAGTCACTGGACGCCTCGTTACAAGGTGAGCACGGTGTTGGTGGCAGATAGCTAGCAAGTGGTGATGATGGCACACACTCCTCCTCCATATCGAAAAGCTCCCCATCTGAGCACAGGTCAGTGTCAGAGTGAGACAGCTCAGCTTCATTCTCACTTTTTCTACAACAGCCGTAGTCAACATGTCTGGACCTGCGACTGTCCTGGTGCCACAGCTCAACAGCCTCCAGAGGGTTGAACTGGAGGCTGTTGGGGATGACATCTGGATCCTCAGTATGTCGGTCAATACTGGTGTCCTGATGCGGGTTCTGTATTCGTTCTTCGTCACTTTCATCATACTGAACCCTCGCTCACATTCAGCATTAGCCACAGGGATGGTCATCAGGAGATCCATCAGGTGTAGCACATTTGGGCAGGTCGAGGTGTAGAGCCCATGAATCTGGGTCCATGTCAGATCTTGCCACTTGGCTTTCCTGTACAGCTGAGCCTTGAGTAGGCCCCACTCCTGCTCCACTGCATCTGGTGTCACCTCAGCCGTCTCCAGGACTTTGGAAAAGTGTCCCGCCAGAAGGGTGATCTCCTCAACACCGAAGTCTGCAAAGAAACAAAATGCAAGAAAAAATAAAAAAATAAGTAACCCTTGTGCTGCTGAATTGTTTGTGAGTATTTTTCATTCATTTGAAGCTGGATTGCTAGCTTAATTCCCAGCTTCAAATGAATGAAAAATTATAATAAATTGATCAAAAATATACATCTTTCAAATAAAAATAATTATTTGATTTTTGTGCTGCAGCATCTACCACAATGTTACAAATTTTAGACTAGTGGTATTTTATTTAGTTTGAAATGTAATTTAAAATGTTTATACGGATACGGTGTTAGCAGCACAAGGGTTAATGAAGGAAATAAATTAATATAATAGAAATTGCCTACAATAAACTATTTATGCAGTACAAATATTTATGCAGTACAAATAGTTGATTGTGGGTGTTGCTTTTAGTACCTGCACTGTTTTCCTTCTCTGGACAGGAGCTCAAATTTAACAGTCCGGTTGCCCTGATGATGCCATCTATAGAATCCGCAAAACGCTTGCCCAGTGAAGTTATGAGGTGGTTCACCAGCTGCTGCCTGGCCGTCTCAAACAAGGGTCCTCCCGATTTCGGCTGGATGCCCTGATAAATGTCACCAGCTGCCTCCAGCTTAGACAGCATTATCCCAGAACTGAAACAAAACACACTCTGTGATGAACATGGTATTAGACTAAAAAATTAGTTATTTTCAAAAACATAAAAATAAAGATTACTTTTTAATATGATTGCAATAGTAACCTTGACTTTAGAGACTTGATGACATCCTTAGTGGCTTCCAGGCAGTCATTGGCCTCTGCAAGGTTCAAACAGCGCTTCTGGAGAAGCTGAGAGAAATTCGCAACATGGGTGAGGACATCTGCTAGGAAGTGCATATAGAGCAGGTAGTTCTTGGACTGCAACAGCCTGAGGTACCCAATAGCCTTGTTCTTATAATCGGATGAAACACCAGCAAGGACACCACTGGATATCTGAAACATCAGAGACATTTAATAAATTATTGAACACACGTTAAAGTATATTAATATAGCTGGTATTATCATAATTTTTATGTTTTTCTGAGAGGAATCTTTACATATTATCAAACACTTGTCCTGCTGAATTATTTCTATTGTATTTTGTATTGATAAGAAAAAAATGATTACCTGATTTTCAGCTTCAAATGAATAAAAAATAACATTTCATTAAAAAAATATGCGTCTTTTCTCCAAATGAATTATTTAATTACCACAAGATATATTTCCAATATTAGTTTTATTTCGACCAAAATTTGCTTATAAATACAGTCTTAGCAGCACAAGGTTGTGGTTAAATAAGCAAGGTACTGCAGTTTCAATATAATTTAAGTAACTACCGGTTGGAGGTGCTGTACTAGGGCTGGATACCCTCTGATGAGGTGAGTCAGGGCCTTGAGAGTGTGGGCAGCCCAGCGGGTTCCACCAACCCTGGTAGGAACAAGAAACACCCATGTCCAGGCTCTTGCAGCTGTTTTTGAGGTTAGAACGGTTAAAAGGGCTAGCATGGTAAAATAGGTACAGTGAGAGCAGAAGCTTGTTGGTAGCTTTCTGTGGTGGCACTGTCTTGGCAGCATCGTTGAGTGGCAGTTCTAGTCTGTGGGCCATGCAGTGGACACCAACCAAGTGAGGAACCTCATCACGGAGCCGCTTCACTACACCAGTGTTCTTTCCGGTGTTAACAGACGCACCGTCTGTTCCAATGGCCACCAGTTTAGACTTCCAGTCAGGCTGTCCTGCAGCATGCACCATGCTCGTTTCTATGGCAGCAAGCACACTACCAGCATCAGCCTTCTCCACTGACTCTATCGAGACAAAGTGTTCTTGGACCAGTCCTTTGTTGGCCATCCTGACATAGACAATTTCTTGTTCAGTGACAGACTTGTCAGTAGAGCCATCACTCATGACAGCAAGGAACTTGCTGTCTCGGATCTGCGACACCAGCTTTAGACGTTCCACTCTCTTGCATCCAGAGTCTCCTCACACCAAAAGAGCGTCAGTGAGAGGTGTTCCGACTATTGGCCTGGGCTTGCAAGACGTATGATATAGGCTACTTCACGGAACTCACTGGTTGGGCATTGTAAATCTTCACTACACGAAGCCCCTGTGCATACCCAGCGGTCAGGGCATGGATCGTCATTAAACGTCAACACATGAAGCCCCTGTGAATACCCAGCGGCCAGGGCATTGCCTCCGGGCGGACAGTAGGGAATACACGAGGTCTGCCCCCACTTGATTCTTTCTTGTTTTCCGCGGGTGGGAATTGCTTTTGTATGCTATATTACTGCTATTTTACAGCCTAAGCCTTTAGCATTGGTGGTGAAGTGGCGGTGAAGTGGACATGCAGAGGCTCCTCATGCCTGCAGGGAGACGAGGAGGGGTCATTTTGGTGAACCCCGGCATTTCGGGCGTCTTTTTAAAGACGGGACCGGGCACTCCCCTGGGAGTTGCTTCTTTGAACTTGAACTTGAACTTTCGGCAATAAAGTGTGTAAAGTTCTGTGCTGCCTTGTCGTTTCTGTAGGTAGTGCCAAGGTCCACACCTAGAGCAAATAAAAAAAATTGTGTGGGGGTAGTTAATGATATTTATTCATAATATTACAGGCATGTTTATCTTATAACCTAGACCTACACTTTTTATCATATTGACATAGCCTATAGGTTATGCACAACATATTCTACAGAAACCTATAGATAGATAAGCCTAGTAAAGCATAATACTATGACAATGTTCTACGTTTTATATTATGCTAGGCCTAGCATAAAAAAATTCGCAAAATTATATTTAAATAATATTTTGCCATGCTATGTAACAAAATTCTAGAATTAGTTTAATGCAATAATGAGATTATAATGTTACTCTTTAGACATAGCCTAGGCTAGAGGCTAGAGGGATGTTGTAATTTCAATTTACTAGATCATAGTCTAGATGGTGTACAATAGACTACTGTAGCCTACATATAGTCTAGACCTATTGATAAACTAACATGTCAAATGGAATGGTCTAACTTTTGCAAATTGTTCTAACCGCATGAACTGGTTTAGTGCCAGACAGTGCAGTGGTTAGGCCTAATCATTTTTAATGTGAGTTTGTGACTTTAAAGCTTAGTCAAGTAGTGTTTATAAAAGTTAGTAGACTAGACTATTACCTTTTGCTGCATCTAACTCACACATCCAGACAAAATCACTGAGCGGTCGGCTTTTCTTCGCAAGCGCATGAGAGGTCTTGAAAAGGTGTTGAAGTCTTTCCAGCTGGGTGATATTCAATGCCTGGATTGCCTTTTCTGCCAACGATTCACCAACTTTCACAGCAGCAGCAGTGTTTTTCGCTGACATTGTGTTTTCTTATGGGGTCCGGCTTGAAGTTTGATGTGCCCTTTATAAAAACACTGGCATTATCCGACAGGGTGGGGAATGCCCTGCAAGGTCTACAGACCATATCTTCGTGCTTGTCGTCGAGCGTGAGCCACGGGTACTCGACCTCCCATTTCTCGTCATATTTGCGGCGCCGTTGACTGTGGTCATACAGTTTAGAATGTTCACGCCTCTCATTGTCACTGAGCTTCCGTTTCTCAGCAGGTTTTTTTACCCCCGGAATATGCTTTCACATCGTAAATAGGGAAAAAAGACAACAAGCAATGGCAATTATCAAACTATCGTAAATTTGGTCAACAACAACAAGCAATGACAGCTGTCAAAACAGACGGGGGGTCACGCAAAGTTCAAGGTTGATGATCGATCTCGGCCTCAATAATTCATACCCCTCACGATAACGAACACATCTTTTGTTCCGTGAAAAGGGTGAGAGCGGATGGTTGATCTTGACCTCAATAATTCATGCCCCGCATGATAACAAACAGGAGTTTTGTACTGGGTAAAAGGCGAGATCGGTACGGTGTTTCTGGTATTATCGGCTGTGAGTGCCGATGATTGTTTGGATTTTTGGGGCATGTTACGATTTTTATTTCAGCTAAAAAATTTCGGTGGTCCACTGGGTTTGAACGTTCTGGTGGTCAGACATGATTTCTGGTGGTCTCGGACCACCGTCAGTGTCGAAAGCTGTATAGTCTAGACCATAATGTATGATCGCGGTGAAGTCAGCAGCGTTGGCGCTGGCTGTTCACCACGTCGCCAAATGCGAAGATATTTGCCATGTGGCGAAAGATTTGTGATGTCTTTAGCCACAGTGGCAAAGACAAAAACGAGATGCTTCCGCAAGAGGCCTACTTATGAATCTTGAGCCGATTTCGCAGTAAAAATCGCAGGAAAACGACTATTACCATCGGGTTTTTTTTACATAAAAATGGCTTTATTTGATTTTTTTAATTCGCAATCGATCTTGCTAGCATGTTTCAATTTTCCCGATCTATAAATATAGCAATAATAGCCTATATTATAAACTATATTCAACACAAACTATGTTTGTTTACATTCATGATTCTCAACAAAAAAAAATGGCGGACCACCATGGCGTAGGCCTATTTCTGTGATCTGTCCACTTGATAATATGATGTTGTTTTATACACACTGATCATGTGATGTTTATAATGTCACTGCATCACAACCTTTGTGTTATGAGTTTGTTTGTAGCTGCATTCAATAATTTGTGTTTCACATTTTATTACCATCGGGCCATTGGAATGGATTAATCGCTTTACGTGTCACTGACGGTCTGAAACTGTGTCAGTGAACTATTAGGCTCAACAATCGAAAGAACTTGTGGTAGAACATTCATGAACTAGGTGAATTGCGACTTTTCAAGTAACAATAATATTTGGGCTAGGTTTTATGAGTTTTTGTGGTGGCCATTTTAAATTTGGTTGGGTTATTTTTATGACAGATTGATTTGAATTTCACATATGAATTTTTTGGCAGCCATTCTAAACTCTAACTTTAGACTTCGGACTTCAGGCTTCAAATTTCAGAAATCCCCACCGAGCTTTTGCAGTTTTAAATAGATATAGATTTGTTTGTCAAATGGAATCACATTCAGGGTGCACAGTACACACATTGCCTTGTCTCCCTGTTTATTTAATGTTGTATCACTATCCGCGACACTAGACCAACATTTAAACAACATTGATTCAACGTTTTGTGTTCGAATAGTATTGCTGTTATTTTAATTGTAGCATTTGAAAGGTCCATACCAAATAAACAATATTGGTTCAATGCTTGCCCGGAATTGAAACATTGGATAAATGTATTTTTATTATGAAATCTAGAGAATAAAGGGTGGAGTAGGTCTGGACATAGAGGCACCCTGTTCACCCTCCTGGCAATGAATGGAGAATCACCCGACGTGTACACTATTGAACCAACATTGGACCCTATTATAGGCCTACTGCCGTGCAAGCCAAAAAGCAATATCTGCTCACTTTACAAGTAAGCAGATACTGCCTTTTGCATTTGAAGATCAGCATAGTGCAGTATCTGCTCACTTTACAAGTAAGCAGAAATTGCCTTTTGCTATTCAAGAGTATAGTGATCCATGAAATTGTGGATAAATCTGGACGAACATGTTGGATGACTTAGAAAAGTCATAGCACCCCTGCTGACTACTCTGGGAATGTTGTGTCAAAATTTCAGATTGATTAGATAACAAGAGCACACTCGATAATAGCCCGCCGCCGAATTATGATAAAAAAAGTAAAGACGAATGTCATCACGTAAATAACAACCCAAGATATAAATGGTATGTTAAACCAGCCGCTTTTCAAGTTATCGCGCCCACAAGGTCAAATTATGGACGTAAAATAAATGTGAAAAATCGCAATAAGTCGACCATTTTGATTTTTTTATCAGCCATTATTGAGCTTGTCCAAGAACTGCTTATTAGTAACATGCATAACAAACTTGAAGAGGATACTTGTGAAAATGTTGAAGTTATCGCGCCTACAAGGTCAAATTATTGACGTAAAATGAGAAAAATCGCAATAAATCGGCCATTTTGAATTTTTTTTCAGCCATTATTGAACTTGTCCAAGAACTACTTATTAGTAACATGCATAACAAATTTGAAGAGGATATGTGAAAAACTTTTCAAGTTATCGCGCCCACAAGGTCAAATTATTGACGTAAAATGAGAAAAATCACAATAAATCGGCCATATTTTTTTTTTTGTCCAAGAACTACTTATAAGTAACATACATAACAAATTTGAAGAGAATATGTGAAAAACTTTTCAAGTTATCGCGCCCACAGGGTCAAATTATTGACGTAAAATGAGAAAAATCGCAATAAATCGGCCATTTTTTTTTTTTTTCGGCCATTATTGAACTTGTCCAAGAACTACTTATTAGTAACATGCATAACCAATTTGAAGAGGATATGCGAAAAACTTTTCAACTTATCGCGCCCACAAGGTCAAATTATTGACGTAAAATGTGAAAAATCGCAATAAATCGGCCATTTTTTTTTTTTTTTCGGCCATCATTGAACTTGTCCGAGAACTGGTCATTAGTAACATGCATAACAAATTTGAAAAGGATATGTGGAAAACTTTTCAAGTTATCGCGCCCACAAGGTCAAATTATTGACGTAAAATGTGAAAAATCGCAATAAATCGGCCATTTTTTTTTTTTCGGCCATTATTGAACTTGTTCGAGAACTGGTCATTAGTAACATGCATAACAAATTTGAAAAAGATACGTGAAAAACTTTTCAAGTTATCGCGCCCACAAGGTCAAATTATTGACGTAAAAGGTGAAAAATCGCAATAAGTCGGCCATTTTGAATTTTTTTTCAGCCATTATTGAACTTGTCCGAGAAGTGGTCATTAGTAACATGCAAAACAAATTTGGGAAGGAAACATGAAAAACTTTTCAAGTTATCGCGCCCACAAGTAAATGTTAACGCCGACGCCGATGCCGACGCCGACGACGCCGAACTTCAATTGCAATAGCCCACCTTTTTTAATTAAAATTAAAAGGCGGGCTAAAAAAGCAGGGAGAAATGGAGTCTTACAAAACGTGCCAAGAATAATAAGTTTAAAGTTCCGTTAAAAAATCAATATATATTCGGGCATAGACCAAATATAATAAGCAATCATTCAAATACATTAATAGTGGGGGCTCTTAAGTCAATATATGAGATGAAGTGTGCACTTCTGGATAAAATTGTGAATTTTGGCACACAGATAGGTGAGATCTTCCTCTGCAGGAATTTTGATGGAAGCAAGTTGGTACGTCCAGTTTTTGGTCGCCATCTTGGTTTTCAAAATGGCCGCCACTTGGGACCTATATTCAGGAATATTTCGAAAAGGAAGACACTTAGAGAGTTCATAACAAGCTGATTTTTTTATGAAAGACTCCTAGAGGTATCTAAATTAACATAGTAAACGTTTTAGAAAATCCTTCACAAGCACTCTGACATATTCAAGATGGCGTCCAAGATGGCCGCCAGTGTGTAAACATATTTGATAAATAGCGTAAAATGATCGATTTTAGCTCAATTTTCTTTTGTAATACACCATTTCAAATAGTTTCATGGTCAGTAAAGCTATATAGACCACCCCCAGACATTTTGAAAACATATTTAACCCTTTTATCTCAAGAGGCTTATTAACGAACGCCTCTGTAGTTGGGGCTCTGAAGTCAATATATGTGATGAAGTGTGCACTTTTGGATGAAATTGTGAATTTTTGCACACATGTAGTTGAGGTCTTGCTCTACAGGAATTTTGCTGGAAGCAAGTTGGTACGTCCAGATTTCGGCCGCCATTTTAAATTTCAAAATGGCCGATACTTGAAATGTATATTCTAGCCAATATTTTCAAATATAAGACATTTCAGTGGCTAAGCGTGTGTTTTTCATGAAAAAAGTAGGTGGGTCGTCATAATTCGCTCAGAGTACATTGTGGGCCCACCCGCATGCGCAACATTATCAACGTCCACAAGAGTGGGGTCCGCCGCAATGTCAATATGATGGTTCAGTGAAGCAAAACGACTCAGCTGCTTTAACTGGTCAAATAAATACTACATAGACACTCTTCAGATTTTTGTCGCAAAGTTAAACCATTGGAGGCCTGGGTCTACATGAGATATTGACCTATTCATCATTTTTATCATCCAGGAACGACTCAACTTCATGCTGGATCATATCATTACAGATTCATTCGAACCGCCCCAGTGTTTTTTATTTAAATTTCATATTGCACCACAAAAATCTATAAAAGAGCACTGTTACAATTGAACTAATCTAACTAGATGGCCTTATTATTATTTTTACAACAGAATATTATGAATTATGACCTATGATATACACCTGTTTAAATTCTTAATTGAATTGTTCAGTAAATTCATGTTATCTTGAGACTAGTTGATGTCATAATGCTGAGGCTTTTTAAATTGTAGGTTTTTAATTATGACGTCATAGATACCTGACGTATGGTAATTTATTTGTTTTCTATTTTGTTTTTAACATGGTTAATATAGCACTTGCGATTAGGGCAGATAGTCAGACCTAAGCGAGTTGTATTGGAATACATTTCTGCATTCAAGATTTCCTTCATGTTAACATTATCATAACAATTAACGATGCTGTTTGTTGAAATTTATTTTACATATTTCACATACCTGAATAGGACAATGAACTTAGAGCACTAGATGATATTTTCATCTATACATAGTGTGGGGTATTGTCATCATTCCCTGCTTACTGAAGTATCATGGAGGATAAAGTGTCCTTGAATTGGAACTTATGCTGCTTGTGTCAACAAAATACTAATAACGAGGAGCTCCGGTGCCCTGCCAGCCAGAAACGATTTCATTCTGCATATGACACTTTAGAAAATGACCTTAATGATCTCAAGAATGTGGGTGCTCTTCCAAAACGTATGGAGATTTTTGATTCTGCTAGTATGCTTTCTAACAGAGCTGTGTATCACAAAAGCTGTAGAACGAGCTATAACCAAGCTGCTGTAAAACGAGTTGAAATGAAACTGAAGAGAAAATCTCAAGAACAAGATGGAGTAAAGGTGCAAAGTCCTAAAAAAACTAGATCAATTGTCAGTTCTACCATTAGTCGAGCTGAACCAGAATGCATCATTTGTAGTCAGATTATCAAGGATGAGACTCTTCATAAAGCTTCATCTGACGCTATCGATGCAACTATGAAGGCATGCGCAACGAAAACACGAAATACAGAACTCTTGGCCAAGCTGGCATCTGCTTCAGACTTGCATGCTATGGATGCCTATTATCACAGGGCTTGCTATTTGAGTCTAAAGAATGAGGCTAGATCTCTGGAGAGGTCTGTATCTGCAACAGAATCTGGGATTGGAACTATGTTCAATCCACTTGTAATTGCAGAGTTGACTGCATATATAGTTGACTCACAGCGTATTTTCCCTTTAAGTGAAGCAAAAACTATTTACGTTGAAAAAATGAAAGAACTTGATAAAACAATTGATCCACAGAGCATTCATTCAACAAGGTTCAAAGAAAAGCTATTGAAGTTAGAGCCAGAGCTAGTAGAAACATGTCGAGGTAAGGGCTACTCCTCAATGCTGTGTTCAAGAAGAGCTGCTGGTGCAGCTGTCGAGACAGAATTAAAGTGTCAGACTGAAGTCGGTGACAATGATGCTCACATGATTGTTCAAACAGCTATGTTGTTGCGCAAGCATATTTTGTTTGACCAGAAGCCATTCAATGGCCATTTCAATAAAGATTCTTTGAAGTCACCTATTCCTGAATCTCTCCTGACTTTCATGAATATAGTACTACAGGGACCTACCCGTAATAGTCATTCAGATGTCAATAGCAATGACACAGATCAAAACCAACAAAGATCTCGTGTTGCATGCACGTTATCCCAGCTCATAATTTTCAATACAGCAAAGATATCTAGACCTGGGACACAGGTGATGAGACATAGCAAAGAACGCGAAACACCATTCCCTCTTTATGTTGGGATAAAACTACATCTCGAGGGGAAGAACAAGCACCTGATCAACACATTAGAGAAGCTTGGTATGGCAATCACATACACCAGAGAACAACAAATCAGCAAAAGTCTTGCAGCAGCCGTGAGAGAGAAAATAAGGATAAATGGTGTTGTTATCCCAAGTAACATGAGGAAGAATGTGTTCACTACTGCTGATATGGACAACATTGACCAACATAAGCAATCAAACTTGTCCAAAGTTGAATTCCATGGCACACTGATTACCTTGACCAATCATATTTCACATGGAAACCCAGGTGTTCACATGGAACCACTTGACATAAGCAAAGGTGATCATTCTGAGAGGTCTCAGCTTCCTGATTACTATGCCATCGTCCCTCCAGCAGAACTTGATTATAACACTGATGTTATTCTAGAAAAGACTGACCAACCGGTTAGACCTCCCAGTGACAGGATCCAATTAGCTAAAGCAAAAGATCTAACATGGATACAACATGCATCTGATATTATCCTGAGTAAAGGTAGTGATCTCGCTGATAAGGATAAAGTTACCTGGGCAGGATTCAATTCCAGCTGCATGCATGAAGAAACTGTGAAACCCAGAGCGGTAACTGGAGTCTTGCCAATGTTTCCAGATAAGGCAGCCTCTGTTTCAATGATCAAGCACACTATGTCCATCACAAACGATGCAATCCAGTTTCTAAATCCAGGACAAACACCTGTACTAGGGATGGATCAACCCATCTATGCTATTGGAAAGTTAATCCAATGGAAATGTCATGACTCACATTTGAGTGAAAACAAGTTTGTATTGATGCTCGGTGCCCTGCACATAGAATTTGTAATTGAAGCAATAGAAGGAAAAATAACTGAAGGCTCCGGCATGTCGTCTTTGGCCTCCAGGGCAGGCATTTTAACCACGGGACGTGCAGAGTCGTTCTCGACACAACCAGACCACCATCTGAAGCGTACAAGGTACGTGCACCAAGTATTTCTCCTAGCCTTGGCAATTCTGGAGAATGAAGCTTTCATCTCTGAAGGTTCAGGCACTATGGATAGCTGGGAAAATACTATGAAGATGAAGTCAAGGATGTTTGCATACTGGTGTATGGTGATGGACATTGAATTATTGCATTGTCGATTTGTACGGTCCTTGCGTGAAGGTGATTTCCCTCTATATGTCCAGGTGATTGATGAATTGTGTAATTACGTCTTCACCTGGAACCAGATTCACTACTCCAGATGGCTACCGGTACATGTTAAAGATATGGTTGAACTTAAATGGAAGCATCCAGATGTTCACATAGAGTTCATGAAAGGAAATTTTGTGGTACAGAAGAGCCCAAAGAAGTTTTCACTGATAGCTAAGGATCACAGTCATGAGCAAACCACAAAGATGATGAAAGGTGACCGAGGTGTATCAAATCTTTATGATTCCCCAAACACGCTTGAAGAACACATTTTGTCCCTACCTGAAAAGCTCAGAGTAATTGCTGAGTTTGAAGATGCAGTGGATATCAACATCGATATGCCTGATATAGGCCACCATGAAGAATCAAGGAATCTTCAACACCGTTTCAGCAAAGATGTTTTATCTCTTCTAGAGGTAATGAAGACTCAGGGCAATCCCTTCCTAGATGATAATGGTCCTGACCTAATGACAATGGATACCCGTGAAATTATGGGTGCGGATATAGCAGATTCTTTTATCCATGCAGTATGTAAAGGGGAAGAACTACATGAGACCTATGTTCACGACCGACTTGTCAATGGGTCTGTTGCTATAACAGATACTATCAAGAGGAATTTTGTCCCGACGTTTGTGAAAAGGGGAGAACAAAAGAAGAAGGAAAATAAAGTGTCCATGATCAAACGTGATGCTTCTCTTGTGACGCAATTGTTTCTTTCTGTTCAATCGAGACCAGACAGCGACCTGGACAATTTTTTCATGTATGAAAATCAGAAGGATCCACCTGCCCTTTCAGATGACGGAAAATTACGCTCCGGCAAGAAATCTGACATTCTGGAATGTCTAAAAATTCCTAAGGTTTCTGCCATACCAGAGGTGACAGCAAAGGTATTGGATGGTGCAGCTATAGTTCACATGGTACAGCCATCCAAAGCTCAGACATTTGATGATTATGTAAACCGCCACTTCATACCATACCTCTCAGCTGTATCACAAGGAAGCGTCAGACGGTTGGATTTGGTTTGGGATAGATATCCTGAGGATAGCCTGAAGCAGCAGACCCACGATAAGCGAGAATATGGAACAAAAGTTGCACGTACCATGGTAAAGGCAACAACTCCCATTCCAACTAATTGGAAAACCTTTTTACAAAACAGTGATAACAAAATCAGCCTTTTCAGATATCTAAGCGAAGAAGTCACCCATGCCTCTTCTGGCATCCGCGGGATACAGCTGTATGCGACTAAAGATGACACTGTGTTAGTTAATGCAACTGTAGAGAGATCAGACGAGGATCTTCAAAATATATCCCCTTGTAACCACCATGAAGCAGATGGGAGAATATTTCTCCATGTTCTCGATGCCTCAAAAAAAGGACATTCTAGGGTAATGATTCGTACTGTTGACAGTGATGTGGTCATTATTGCTGTAAGCATATTTGACAATCTGGCCCTTCAGGAACTGTGGGTTGACTTTGGGACTTCAAAGCATCGCAGACAAATTCCAGTGCATGTTATTGCTCAGACATTGGGACCACAGAGATGTTACACATTGCCTTTGTTCCACTCACTAACGGGATGCGATACAACCTCCTCGTTTTATGGTATTGGGAAGAGAACTGCGTGGGCAACATGGGAGAGCTTTCAAATGATCACAGATACATTTTCTACACTAATTGCGCATCCAGAAGAGTTCAACATCGACAGTGATCACATGGAGCTACTTGAAAGGTACATTATTTTGATGTATGCCAAGACATCAAATGCGTCACGTGTTAACGTTGCTCGTCGCGAGCTCTTTTGCCAAGGAACACGAGCACTAAATACAATACCACCCACACAACAGGCACTACTACAACACATTTTACGTGCCCTGTATCAGGCATCGCACATCTGGAAGCAGTGTCTTCAACCACAGCAAAACCTACCCGATGCCACCGCCTGGGGATGGGTGAAAGATAAAACAAGGAACGTGCTTGTTCCTAAATGGACTCTCCTCTCAGATGCAAGTAAGGCATGTGCTCTGCTTCATCACTGTGGTTGTTCTAAAGCTTGCAGAGGGAACTGCAGGTGTTCAAGAGCAAGTCTGCGGTGTACACTACTCTGCAAATGCCAAGGAGGTTGTATAAACAATGATACAATCTAAATGATCTAACAATATGAACTTCAAGTGACAGTCACTTCATTTCTAAAGGTGTATTTTAGCTGTCATTTAAACTGTCTCACAATTATTCATAGAATTATGCAGTATATTAAAGTACCTGATTGACCCACTAGAACAGTTATTGGCGAATATGCAGATCTTTTACCATGGTTATGTTACTTAAATAAAGTTTGTTTGAAGTTTACATCAAAGTGTCTTCACTTGTTATATTTTACTATGTTTTATGGTACTTTTCTAAGTGAACTATTGGTGGCGGCCATTTTGAAAAATTATTCATGTTTAATTGCCCATATACTATTGCATCCTGAAGTCTCTATTATGTGTTGAATTAAAATTTATTAACTTATGAAATGAAATATAGTTCTTTTGTTTACTTATATATCGAAATTTACAGGTTCCACATGGCGGCCATCTTGAAATTCAATATGGCTGCCATTTATTTTTTTAAAATGTCATCCCACATGATTCACCAATCACAAAATTACGGACATTGCCACCGAAATGAACATTCTAGTTGTTCTACTTGACGAGATATAGCAGGAAATGGGTTGTGAATGGCGGCCATTTTGAAATTCAAAATGGTGGTCGAAAATGGATCCTGTCAGATTGCTTCCATCAAATTTCTTGAAGAGGGAGGTCTAAACTATATGTGTGCCAAAATTCACAATTTTATCCAGAAGTGCACACCCCATTACCTAAGAACCCCCACTATAAAAGCCAACACCACGCTGGGACAAATTCCTTTTTGTACTAAACTAAGCGATTAGTCTGGTTGGCTACTGAGCACATTCGGGGCGGGGGCCCTAGGGTGGTGGTTAGCACAGCTGCCTTTCACGCCAGAGTTCGGGGTTCGGTTCCCGGTCTCAGCGGTTTAAAAGAAACAAAAATGTTTCTTCCCCATCCACGTGTGAAAGTTAGTATTGTGGGGAGCCTCCGTGACCGAGAGGTAGCGTGCTCAGCCTCAGACCTCCAGGGCTTGAATTTCGAATCCTGTGTCTGGAGGACAGTGTCATCTCAATCATCTCACCATCCTCAGGAGGTTCTCCTGGCCCAGTTTAGCCTATATGTGCACAAAGGTGGCCTAAAGCCCGATTCATTTCATTTCATTTTTTTACTCAGCACATTCCCTTTGCCTGATACTCCATTAAGGAGAAATGCGAAGTCGTCAATCAAAGTGATTATTTGTCAAGAACAGGAAACGTTTAACACAGGCTCAGATGGTCAGTATAAAAAAAACTGACTCCACACTGCTGCTGCAGTCATGACATCCTAGCCTTGCCTACCACCTTTTCAGGGCGATGGTGGGGGACTTTTTTTGATCTCACTTTTAAAAAACCTACCAAATTCCCACAAAAGGCTGTTCATACAAAAATACACACTCATAAAAAAAATGTGATGGGACAACCTCAAAAAAAAATCATTTTATATTATTTTTTTTTAAATTGTCATAAAAAATCTAGGGTAAGGGATTCAAATGGTTGGTAAACCAAAAATGCTGGCGGACGACCCGTAATGTAGGGCATGGTTGTACGCTGGATAATTTTATTTCAAACCTAATTTCGAATGCAGCAACATTCCTAAACTGCGTTTCGACTACCATGATTACAGTTGAATGATAAAAGAAGTCAAACAAATTACTTTTTTTTGCAAACGTTCATCAATTCTTGGAAGTTTTTCATAAAATTTGGGGTTATTCCCTAAATGAAAACTAAATCATGAACTGATTCAACTTAAGTACTATCTTTCTGTGGTAAGATGCAAAATCAATAGGCCTACTAGACAAGTATCAATTATCACCAATATTTTGGATACTGGGTACATGATAAGGCCTACATTGTGGCTATAAGAAAGAAAATGTGGCTAAAACTTTCCAAAGGTTTTAGCCACAGTGGCTAAGACATTTTTCATCCTACCGCAAATCGAGTCAGCAAGACTATTCTAGGCCTATACATTTGTTTATAAGGAACGTTTATTCGTACACACGCGACACGTGATAGACAACAGTTAGTCTGGCCTAGCCTGTAGCCTACGGCATGATTTACTGTGAAAAATATATTACACAAATGACTATAATTATATTGTACAGACTATGTATTTTTTACATGGTCCTAGGTCTAACCGAAATTATTTACTATTTAGTATTATTCTTTTTTTTATAAATTGCTCTGTGCTGAGAAGCTCAAATCATGTGCTAAATATAGCAACATGTCACCGCAACAAGTTGTCTGCTCGTGCTGCCGTAATCAGCTGAAAATAGAATGCACACGTGCTACAGACAGAAACAACGAGACGTGGAAGCGGAACTGCAGAAGTAAACATTAGCAGGTGCGCATGCGCGCGAAAAAGTATGTCATGTCGGGACATGACCCTCGACATTATTCTTGTTTAATCTGGAGGCCACAGCATGCAATGCACACATACCACGAGGTCATAACCATGACGTTATCAGTCGGGCCGGTTTTGGTCGGATTGAACAAATTCGGTGATGCCGTTATCGGCCGGTTTGAACACATTGGCCGTTTTTTTTCAATGCCGGTTTCAATGCTAAAGGGTTAATAATCAACCTTGATATCAACACGTAACAATGCGTATCTATAAACCGACTTTAGTTTCTCTCCATTCAAAATTGGCTGGTTTCACAAATCAGACTCCAAAATGGGACCAATTTCAGTCCCATGGGTCAACCATTTCCGGGTCTCCACTGTATCACATAATGAAGCATCATCAGGGAGTAAAGGGTTCTATCCGCAAATTTATAAAGTAGTAGACTTGACGTTTTAATCCAAAAAATATAATGAAAAAAAAAAATTAATTCTGCACTACCTGGTCAGTATAGTCAGTTCTTGAACTTCACCAAATTCAGAAAATTCATCATGTAAAACCTTTCAACAAAGAAAACATTCATTTAACTAGTAATAGTTCAAAGCTTAACAATCTCCCTTTGCAAAATGTCTGACAATGTTCAGTGTAAATATGTCGAGCACAAACATAAACAAGTTATATTTGCACATCAATTATCTTGCATAATATAGGATATTTTTTACAAGTCATTATTACTCATAGCTTATGACTTAATGTTTGTGAATGGTGCTCTACATAATCACAAGTATACAAACCATACACCATGGGAAGACGAGGTTTGACACATTAGTACGCTTTCTAAAATGTCGATTAAAATGATTATCTCGTTTGACTAAAAATGATATTCACACATTATATAGTTGATTAACGTTTTTTTGGAGAAAACTGTCATTTTATTTTTGATATATCCAAACACATTATTCTAGCACCACCAAGTCAGAATAAATGTTTTGGATTTCCCCCATGATTAACTTGAAGCATAGTCGTGAGCCCGGCCACACCAAGGCCCAAATCACCTGGGGAGTCGGGGGCATGCCCCATAGAAAGTTCAGGCTCTATTTATTGCATTGCGATGGCATCTGGAGTTATTTCCACTAACTGACAGCTCAGATAATTTTTTCCAAAATATCTCGAAGCTAACATATCTTCCTGAAATTTTGTTTTAAAATAATAATACATGTATCATGATCAATACTTGTCTGGTTGTTGTTGGTAATTTTTTGAAGCATACACTCCAAAGTCCACAATTGTTAGGTGTCAACCTATTAATAAGGAAACTCAATCTGTCTTGTGGGTCTGATGGTTCTTTCTCTAACACCTTTCGCAGTGCAGCTGATTGTTTTTCACAGCTTATTCCATTGGCAGAATCTACAAAAAAGGGAACAAGACTTTCAGATATGTTACAGAATTTGAGTTTGTGCAGATGGGTTTAAATTACCAGTCTCATATGACCAAACTCAAACTAACTATGAAGAGACACATACAAAACTCAATTGTTTTATTCTACAGAAAATGATTACCTTTTCTCTCTGAAGTTTTGTTTACCATGACCCACAGCTTTGGGTGGGTCAAATTAATTTTTAAATAATGACTTAAATAAGTACAGTTTAAATCAAAATATATTCCAATCTAACAAATTTATTGTTTATTTCTCTGCCAAATTTTATTATTTTAAGAACAAATAAACATGCTCTAGATGTACTTGGTACCTTAAAGATAAAATCAATACAAAGTCTCACCATGTTTAGGTTTGTACTCAGCTTTACGTGCAGTCACATTCATGAACATATGGTCATCAGACAAGCCGTACACATGGAGCTCCCCATCTTTATCACATATATCAACCCTACAAAAATTCACATCAGAAGATTAACCCTTTAACTCCAGGAACAGAATATATTCAGCTTTTTCCAGTTTTTAGTAGCACACTAAATCAGTCTTTAAACAGTTGAGTATAAAAGGTGAAATAAATTAACAAGATTGCAAAATTGTTGACCTCAATTTTGCAAAATCTGGAAAATTTTCAGTCCTTTAAAATTATGGATCGTGTCAGCGAGACACAAGTTGAAGGGAGTGAAAATTCCAATGAAATGATTTGGCGGTTAAAGAGTTACCACAGCTAACCCAATTCACTGTATATTTAACTTGGAGTGTCATAATGTTGGTAAATGATAAGCCATGGTGATTAAATAAATTTTATTTTTAATGAATTTGAATCAAATACATAAAGGCATTCTTATAGCTGGTTTGAAAGATTGTACAACTATTTTGTATATGAAAAAAATTACAATAAGCACTTGTGCTGCTGGATCGTTTGTCGGCAGCCATGGGGGGGGGGGGGAGGGGCTCGTTACGCCGACCACGTGGTACGGCTATTCACCATACCACTTTCAGGTCCAGTTAAAAGTCACCAGGGCAGACAAAAATCCTAATGTGAATGGCTGTTTTTAAAGACTTCAAAACCCAAAATTAATACCAGTTCTACAGATATCGCCTCACTTGGAGAAATGAAGAATGGGGAAAAAAATTCAACTCTCACACCACTTTTTCTTACCGCATTTAAAAAAAGATCATAAACATTTGCATTTGAGAAAAATAAAAAAAATAAGACCTTTTTATTACCTAACTTCCATTTTTAAAGACTTATAAGGCCTAATTTTTTTAAAAAACAAATTTAAAGACTCTTGAAAACCCGCAGCCACCCTGTACGATGCTATTTTTTATTTAGTTAAAATTGTGTCTGTTCAATAGAATTGCTTGTTTTTTTTTCTCTTTATGATCTTTTTTGATAATTGTATTGACCACAATTGGTGCAAAAACAATGAACTATTATCTATTATCTGTATAAAATGAGTGCACCAGTTTTTACCTTGCAACTTCTGGAATAGCCTTAAAAAAGTCAAGAATGTTTAAGAATCCATAAGTCTTCCAGCTGATATGCTGGCCGACTAATTGTTTGTAATCTTTGGTGAACTGTCTCAATTTCACTCCGCCTATTTTAGACAGCAACACGGATCTCACCTCCTTCTTCACTGATTCAGGTACAGCTTTGCTCATGACTGTCAACAGATATATAATTGTCACTAGATTGATCTACAGTATTTTCATATAATGTGTAACCGTTACTTTTTACTCCTGTGAAGGCCTGTGGGGGCTTATATGTGGGTAATACATGATTGAAGTCCAAAATTGCAAGAGGACATATTTTTTATATGGTGAAATTTCTAGTGTATATACCTGTCTACAATGCAATGGAAGGGACGTTACTCGTCGCATATGTGACAACTCACAGTAGATAGCCACTACACACACCTACTCTCACAGCTATATATATAATAGTAGATAAAATAACATTGTAGCAACACGGCCATCAATTATATTAATATTGAACAAAATCAAGCACTAGTAGGCCTACACTCTGTAGCACGCTATTGTCATTGACTACATTTTGTTGTATGCTTTAACCAGGTAAATTTAAAGAATGTCTGACTGATAAACCTGTGCAAGCTAAATATGGTTATCCGAGTGAGACTTTGGTTGTCCTGCAGGCACAAAACCCACTTATTTCGAACGCTCCAGGCAAGTGCACAATTTTTGACCAAATTTCGAGTGACAGAAGGACTATGTAAAGTAAAAATAAGAGAGGCTTTCCCAACTTATACTGTCAGAAAAAACATTATTTTTTTCTGACAATATCAGTAAAAGTTAATGATTCTTTGGCGTGAGGCAGTGTTTTCTTTTCATTTCTACAAAACTGTATTAAAAATTAACCTATCTCAATCAGAAAAGCTATAGTCGCTCCAGGCCAAGTTTAAAACCACAGAAGGCCACACTTCAAAATTGTGCACTGTGGGCGAATACCTCAAATATTTTGAGCCGGATTATATTAATTTTGAAATGACCGACTGATAAAAATGGTATAATACTTCAGAAAATTCCTCAGATTATCTACACTCAGCGCATGGGGCTTCCCATGACAAAGTGGACCACAGGTTTAAAGGCAGACATTAATGTCATTCCTAATATAAATGCAAATTTTAAATTACCACTCAATATATACTTGTAGCATAATGTCGAGGAACATTATTTAGATAATAATTATATTATTTAGATACTAATTTTCCAAAAACAGGTCTGAAATTGTTTGTATTTTACCTAGCAGGGTTTCCGCTAAGCACCACAGGGGGGATCTCCCCTAGTGTTGGCAAGGAAAATAAAAATATATTCCATATTGAACACCCACTGAAACATTCCTGGCAGAAACCCTGCCTATTTATGGGTTAACTTAAAGGGACATGCCCAGGTCTAAAATCATCAAAAAATCATTGATTTTATTTTGGCTTCTCAATATGACCAGGGCACAAAATAAGGATAATTGGACTGGTTGTCCGACGGACAACCAGACCTACTTTTCAGGTTGTCCGCAAAATGGTTTAGTTGTCCGAATTTTTGCGACGGTGGTCTGTTTCACTATTTTAAAAGCAGCACAGCCCCTGCTATACTGTTTTAAACCACACAAATTGTGACAAGATAGTCTGCAACATGCACGGAAACAATGCAAATATTTCGGTAAATCTTTTTTGCTTTTTGATTGTCCGACGGCAAAATGGGTTGTCTTGGATGCCCGGAATGCCCTTATTTCGTGCCCTGATGACTATATGATGTAAACATGTCCTTAGACTAGAAATGCAAAAGTTTTTTTAATTTTTGTGCTGCTCACTTATCAGTTAGGCTAGATATAGAGACGAATTTCCCGTATTTCTTATTTTTCACTTGGTTGTCAATAATTAGAAATCAGGAATTTCTTCTCTATATCTAGCCTAACTGGTGAATGCGCAGCACAAAAATTTGAAAACTTTTGCAGTTCTAGTCTATATACATGTTTACATCATATGCCTGGTCATATTATTAGGCTAAAATAAAATCACCTATTTTTATTTTATTTTAGACCTTTTAAGGTATTTTTCCAGTAGACCTAACATTTAATTATTATTAATGCCAATACAAAACACAAAATTATGCAAAAATATATAACGGGATATAGATCTACTATAGTCTAGTCTACAGTAGACCTGGAAGGCCAAAGTCGGGCTTTCAGGTCGTAGGTTAACACAGCTTGATACTCGAATGGGGTTTTTTGCTGAGTAAAATATGGGCAGTTCTCATTAGGTGCGTCGAGCAAGTGGGACATTTGGTCCCATTTTTTAAAGTATAATTTTAACTTGTTTACTCAACAGATCGATTAAATTAATGATAATTAGTCATGAAATTAAATTTAGAAGCAGAAAATGGAGGATAAATGTGAAAAATATGTGTTTTTTAGAATGGTCGAACAGAGGACACCAAATGTTTTTGAGTGTCCTCTCAATAATGCCATGTGCGACCGCAGTGAATGATTTTCTTGGTGTCCTGTGCGCGACCTTTGGTGTCTCATTTTCGACCAAATGTTCGATCGTGTCCTTACTTTCTATTATAGATTTTCAATTTTCAATTTTCAATTTACGACCATTTCGTGTCCTATGTTACGACCACTCTCGTGTCTCACAATGTTTTGTGATCATAACTATTCACTGGTTTGTAGGTTTAATCTCCAATTTTCACAAAACTATATAAAAATAGATACAGACGAGATCCAACATTGATTTTGCTATTTTAT
Source organism: Flabesymbios commensalis (assembly GCA_964017125.1). Taxonomy (NCBI): domain Eukaryota; kingdom Metazoa; phylum Annelida; class Polychaeta; order Terebellida; family Flabelligeridae; genus Flabesymbios; species Flabesymbios commensalis. The sequence goes on along the minus strand of OZ024908.1, from coordinate 21,674,278 downwards.
TCAGTCATTGTGAAATAAAAACACTATACATGAGCGGTCGAACGGTCACACATTTTACCGTATTTTCACCCCCTATAAAAAGACATTTTTCTTTCTGCTCCATATTGTTTTGTATACAATTATGTAAAGCACAACCCGTGTACACATGGATGTATACACACCAATTTAAACACTAAATGGCGACTACTGTTCAAGAAAATGACATAAAAAAAAAATGCATGTAGGACACAAAAATTGTATGTTTTTAGTTTATTTTTCAAGCGATTGTGGCTCGGTGTTAAAACTTATAACATGATTTAGTAGTAGCTGTCAATAGGACACGAAATGTTACGACCACCATAGCTTAATATATTTCATAAACTAGAGCCTGACGGCACTGAAGTAGAGCTTGTGCCGGGCTTCAGGGTCATTGTTTTAACCTTTTAACCGCCGGTGTCACATATATTTGAGTTTTCATTTTTTATTAGCACATTAAGTAACACATTTGTTAAAAATAAAATGTGACATCAACCAGCAACATATGAAAACAGTTGACTTCCATTTTGTCAAATCTGAATAATTTTCACTCACTTGAAGTTGTGGATCGCGTCAGCGAGACACAACTTCAAGTGGGTGAAAATTCAGATTGAATAATTTGGCAGTTAAAGGGTTAAGGAAAGCTAAGATGCAGCTGTTTCAAAATTAAGCAACAAATATATTGGTCTAAATGAGGTGTTAAATCCAACAGTAGCTATGCTGTATCTCGTGTCTGACTGTCGTCAGCTCAATGTTGTTTTCAATGTTTAGTCGGGGAGGGGGGTGGGTGGTGGTCATGCATTGCACGTGGAATGTTGTCAATTCCCGGCGAAACGAGCCATAGAGTGCACATAGTTAGCCTTGATCCGTCACATCTATTTTTTACACCTCAAGTCGACACCTGTATTGATAGACTGCACATTGATTTCAGTGCACATAATAAATTCCTGATAAATACGTCCCCCAACTGCGTCTCTGTGTTTATTAGTAAGCCTATATTTGTACTATTAGTGATAATCGGGTAGGCCTACCCTAATGGAAATAGGTCAAATCTGTGAAACTCAATGACCTCAACCTCCTTTGTTCTCACCGAGCTGGCTAATACAATGAAGTATGAGGGATGGTTCTTATATAACCTTGTTTTCACCGAGTGACGTCACTGCGTTTCACAGCTAGCTACTCCCTGTGTGACCCTGGGCTGGGACCAGGGTCTGGGACTGTGGTGCAGTTCATTATTCAAAGCCGATCTATTAAACATAAACTGTTTATAATAACCTGACAATTTGGGTAGTATAGGCATATATGTTACTAGGCATACCCCAGTCAATGACAGGTGGGGGAAGGTACAAAAAAACGTGTCAAGCAAATAATTTAGTAGCCTAGGCACATTGCATGCTAGTAGGCCTACTGCTATTTGCTCAAATGTGATGGCAGTGTGTAGTGTTCAGATTGAAATAACGGAGTCAGGAGACAGATTAACTACTTTCACTGCCACAGTCGTTGAGTCGATGTTGATTTAATGCTATAGACCAGTGTAATAACAGTGTGAGACTGCAGGACAACATAAATTAGACTCACTATAATAGAACTCACTACAGTAGTTATTCGTTATAACACGATCGGTGGGGTCCATAAGCACGAATCGTGTTATAAGCCGATCGTGTTATACGAAATGGCCCGATTTTATCTAGTACTACTAGGTCGATATGACTGGAGATACACGGGATGCGGTAATATAAATAACTGACACGGGACACTACACCAGCTTGTAGCATAACGTTATTTCCCGGCCTTATTTACTGTACAAATATCGAAGTTTTAGAAAGTTATATTAAATATTATTTGTAAATAATAAAAATTTAAATTGTTTGAATGCGTCTAATATAAACAGTAGAAGTAAAATTAGTTGAATCAGGAATAGAGGACTCGCGAACAGAGTGACGCTGTGTATACAAGTCCGTGTCATGTACAGTGTTTAATGACGTCATCGTTTTGAGGGTAGAGGTGTCAAAATCTCGTGAAATATCACTCTCAACGTGAGATCATACGAGACTGTCAATCATCCGGACACGGCCAGTCGCGATGGGAGGCGAGTGTTGACCAATCAGCGTTTAAACACAACAAACACGATGTCTTTGCATTTTTTGTATCGTGCAATCAATTACTACAACACGAATATTATGTTTTTCCGAATCGTGTAATAAAACAGCATATCACTGATGTTATTTTATTCATAGGATAACTACCAAGCCTGTAGGCTTGAAATGGTTTGACACGCTCACTTTTACTGACGGCGTCGATCATCGCGTAACTGCCCGCAAATGAACCAGTGCTGATTTATTGCTTGTCCAGCGTCTTGGTCAGGTGAGATGGGAGGGAGTTATTGACCAATCAGCGTTAGAACACGCTTGTCAATCAAACTTGTCGGTGAGCTGTCCATACTGACGGTGATTTGTGACAGATCATATCGGCATAAAAATATATTTATGCAACACCATTAAATCTAATAAAATAACTTAATTTATAAATTATTCAACAAAATGGCATGTTTATCATAACACGAAATGTTCTTTATATTTTCTTAACTACCAAGCCTGAATGGGCTTCAAAACGTTTAAAACGCTTCAATAAACTATATCCCGACCATGGCTAGACTTTTACTAGCAACGGGGGGGGGGGGATTAACTGACTCCAAAATAAACTGAACAATACATGTACTGATCACTTGTCACGGTTGATTCCACACACTTGATAAAACACCGAGCTAATCCGTGTATTTTACATCTGCAATACACCAGCGCCAATACACATTGCCTTACTGCAGACACTAACCTTGCGGTCACTAAGTCATCAAAACTAAAATAATAATCATTCACAATTAGAACAACGTAGTCCTCATTGTAATATAAATATATCTATTGCATAAAATAACGTGCTGCATGGTGTAACAATTTTGTAGCCGTACTTGGTATTGTTCTGACAAAAACTGGGTTTGAAATTTACATGAATTGGGTTTGATGGGTGTAAAAAGGTTTACGTGGCCAAGCGAGCGGACAATGTTGTTACAATGAAGGGCCGGCATCTGTAAAGCTGGGCCAATATTTAAGCATCATCTAGCCACTGCTTTTATTTCACTGACGGCGCCGAAGATTGTGTAACTGCCCGCCAATGGTCGATAAACGTTTTGGTCCCAGGAGATCAAGTTCATATAAAATTTGTTTATTTTAAATAATTAGAAATGGTATAAGATGGCGATAAAAAATTCAAGAATTAGCCATGTAGTACTTAACAGTATACTACACGTCAAGAAACATGATGTGCTTCACAAAATTGTCGCGAACATAACACCTTGCAATATAAACGAGAACGCTGCTTGACATTGCACAATGTGAGTTGTGAAGAAGTGGCATTCATCAAACGATCGGCGTGTCATCACCTCTGGCGACCTATTTTAATACGTGATTTAAAAATATACATTTTTTCGGTTAAACCTGCTGAATTAAGTTAATTGTATTTAATAGCTAGGATTACTGACATTAAATCGTGCACATCATAATATTTTATAACACGATATAAAATGCACCATATTCGTGTTATAATATTTTATAACACGATATAAAACACATCATATTCGTGTTATAATATTTCATTACACCCGACTTTAAAAACTTGCAGAATCACCATATTCGTGTTATAATATTTTAATACAGATTAAAAAACATGTAAAAACATTATTATTCGTGTTATAATATTTTTATTACACGATTTAAATAAACATGTTCTTTTGCTAAACTCGCCACATTAAGTAAATTTGATTAAGTAAATACATTTTCTGAGATCAAATCGTGCACGTCGTATTCGTTTTATATTATCTATTACACGATTCGTGTTTGAATTGAATTTCAGCTCAAATACGAAATGAGATACTCTTGCTCTAAAAGGGTGCCGTTATGTGCTGTGCAATACCACTAGCCGGAGACATTGCGTGAGCGTCATGCGTGAAGGATTAGGCTCACCGCTACGGCACATTAACATGTGACGTTGGCGGACAATTTCATGCTTAATTGGATGTTCAAATATTTATAACACGATTTTTCCAGAAAAATGGTAAAAAAGATAGTGTAAAATTTTGGGATCCATGGTTGCATCGTGTTATATCCGATTCGTGTAGTAACGATTCGTGCTGTAACCGATAATTACTGTATAATAGAACTCACAACTCGATGAGCCTACATATATTGAGATTGCAAAGTTATCGATATAATTAGTAAGTTAATAACTTGATGTTGAGTTGAAAACAATAATAGCCTAATTTAAATGTCACTTCTGTGGCTTTGCATATGGCTATGAGATTTATTAAGCATAGCAGAATTAGGCTATGCCTTGCCTGAAGGGTGTTTTTAAAGTTTTCAGAATGTATTCAGACTGTAGGCACCAGTAGGCCCTAGGCCTAAGTTTTTACTACAAATAAATTGTTGTTTTTTTGCTGGTTTAATGTTAGATCATCGTTTATGAAGCTTGCCCAACATTATTGCCACATCGATTGAATGTTTGTTTTGCAGTGAGAGGCCGATAGGCATATTATATAGACCCCATACATGTGTATTGGCAGGCCAGCAAAGACATGACGTTGAATCAAAGTTGGCTTAACGTTGGTCCAACGTCGTAGATGGTGGAGAAACGTTGAACCAACATTGATTCAACGTCTCCTTGTGTCAGCTGAGTGTTGTTGTGTACATGCCTCTGGGACAGACTACCATACAGGCAAAAACGAATACCGCTGGACAATCAAAAGCAGCCAGCGTTGTTTTAATGCTGGCACACCGCCTACGACGCTGGCCCAACATTTGGTCAGCGTTGCCTTATTAGGCCTACTATTAATGACAGGTGCACTTCCCAGCAAACACGAGCCGTTGACCCAATGTTGGAGACGGCGGGCCAACATTCAAACAACTTTGCAGTTGTCACGTTTTGTATACAGTCCTTGCAGGTCGGTATTGCTGTGCTAGCGAGGCAGGTCAAAGCACTGAGGGACAAAGTGTATTGCTAAGGTCAAGACGGCTCTAATTATTGTAATTCAGCTGCTAATATATGTTTTTTTGTATAAAATTAGTTCTTCCTCTACAGATGTGTCCGTAAATTGATTAGAAAAAAATAATTGGTGTCCTGTGATAAACAATTGTTTTGGGTACGGTTTGAAATCTCCCATTTATTTGCATCAAATAATGCATCAAAAAACAGTAGAATTTGTCATAATTATTAAATTAAATGATCACATTTAGATTTAAAAGCTCTTCCATCTTCTTTAAGCCAGTGTTTTTACATTAGTTGGTTAACAGAAGTTATTATTTGAAACCTAGGGCAGGAGGACGGGAAAAAAAAATGTATTATTTTTTTACTTATGTACTGGTCAACTTTATCGTTCACTAACACGAGGTCGGAGGAACTAAAAAAAATGAGATTAATTTTTGTACCGGTCAACTAACTTTCCTATATAAACTAGTAGTGGTATGATGGAAAAAAATACAAATCTAAAACAGGCAAGCTGTGAAGAAACTTTTTTTAATTAAAACAATCTTGTGTTCATCTAAATCTACTTGCAGGTTTAGCTATTCACCGGCAAACACAGGGTCGGCAGCAATAAAAAAAAACATTTTTTTTAAATTTAATTTTCTTCGGATTTTGCGTTTTCGTGACTCGGCGGTTTTGTCAAACAACTAATTTAAAAAAATCGCCTCAGTTTGTTTAGAATTGAAAAGTATTAAAATATTCCCAAGTTTTTGCATAGATAAAAAAATACTCCATTTTCGATGCACCTTTTGAGAATAGCTCATATACTGATACAGTTGTTAGTGTTTTACCTATTTTTTAGGATATCAGGCTCTGCTCTTGACCAAGATGCTAAGTAATTGTTCTGAACTTGTGTAAGAAGAAGAAGACTAAGTGGAGTCTAACACAGAAAGTTACTCATAAACTGTTACAGACAGTTTCACCCTAAGTCAGAATTGAAACACTCTCAAGCCTCAAGCATGTCAAGGAAAGTTTTCGAGAATGAATAATCATGTCATGATATTGATATGATAATTACAATCCCACATGACATGTGATGATGTGAGTTGTGACCCTGGTGACAATTTTGATTTACAACTTAAGAATTTTCAATGAGTGATGACAACGTATGGCCACATTGAGTTGACATTCTAGCTTCAGTCAGATCAGACCACTCAGTGACAGGGCTAGCACTGTAGCAGCGAAAATTACTGCACAGCCTCACTTCCTCAAGTCTCACTGCACTGTCCGCAGCTTCCAGTAGGCCTACAGATTGCAAACTGAAACAGAAACAAGTTCTTATATTATCGCCCACAAGATTGGATTCTGGACCACGAGGCGGCGTTTCACAAATCTGTTAAAAGCGGCAAAATATACATTTTGAATTCAAGGGACTTATTTAGTATGACACGACATAGTATTTAATTGGGAACATTAAAATTAACCAATTTTATTAAAAAAACACAAAATAAGACTTTGAATATAACAATTTACCGCAAAAAACATAAATTTATTTGAAGCATGCTTCATAATGAATGAATCAGTCAGCTGAATAGTCCTAAACTGAAATAAAATGACAGGGGTAAGATTGCCAAGGCCTCGTACTACACTTATTTATCCTTGCCTAGCTACTAGTACTACTACTAGACTATGGAAATCAAATAGATAGGGGCCTAAAGTTGTTTGTACCAGAGTTTAGGCTCAAAGCCTTGGCTTAGATAGTCTTTCAAAAACTTGGTTCTCGTCATATTAAAAAGGAAATTTCAGAAAGTATTTTTCAGAAGAAATCCGGTGCGTAGGCCTATACACAAAAGAGTAAGTCTCCCTAGTTCATCTAGTTTAAATGGGTTACACCCATTTATTGATAGTCAACAGGGGATTCTGCGCATGTCCAGCAGACTATGGGTTCTCCGAATTACCATATGATAAAAAAAATACCCCCATTATACTGCCCCGTAGTCCACATGTCGTGGCCTTAATACGTGGTGTGCACCTGGACAATAACCATTCTGGAGTAGAATTAGTATTAGAATTAGTAGCAATTATTTGCAAGCAGATCTAGATACCGGGGCTGAAAGGGTAGGCGGTCAAACTTAAACGTTCTTGTCTAAATTGTCAACTCCATGATTACCGAATTCAGAATAGGCCTATGACAGAACCTCATCTGCCAGCTGACAGGGTTTTCTTGACTGCACCGTTTAGCAACAAGGACGTAGATCATGCTAGGCCATTGCATGTGAGAGATGCGGGCGAAAACAAATTCAACATTATATCTTTTACGAGCGCAGTGATTCGTGCCATGTATTTGAAGCTCACTGCATTTCACCGATTTGGGGCACGTAGAGGTCTTTTAAATATTGCATACTCAGACAACTCCAAAACGTGTATTGCATTGATCGAGTCGTCATTTATCTAACAAACTGCTCTTTTGTAGGCACACATGAAAGTTCATCACCCCGAGAGCCCTGTGGGTAGAAGGTTGGTGGGGGCGACTAATACAGTCTGTAAAAAAAGGATTGCTAAAGACGCTAGGACTACATTCGGTAACCGATGTTGAACTTATCACTCTCCTTACTGAATTTGAACACTGTATTAACAGCCGCCCTCTCACATATCTTAGTGATAATCCAGAATATGACGTCATTACTCCTGAAGGGTTTTTGATTACTAAAGCCGCCATTTCCATTGAACAGGCCTCAAAGGTTCACCCGTATCATGCTCTGTCACAAGCACAGAGGATCACCCTTGAACATTTCTGGCATGTATGGAGAAAGGAATATCTGACCAATTTACCTAGCAACTTAATGAATAGTTATTCTAATAAAAACATTGAACGGGGCCAATGTAAGGGAATCTAGTGCCAACATTGTCTGTTCAGCCACCGTTAAAATAGGTGACAAGACATTATGATCGACCTATTCGGAGATTATACGAGCTGGAAGGATGGGATCAGGGTCAATCTACTAATGAACTGTTACATTTGATTGACTCTGACACATCTTCTCAGACTACAGACAGTGTACCTTCTCACATTTCAGAAACCTCCGCTAAACAGGCTACAGCACTGGTCTATCCAATTCTGTCAAACAGTGAGGAACCCACTGACGCGATGGGCCCCCGCCTTTCGCACCAGGAGTGGTAAACGAGTAAAAGCAATTCAACGATTGAATCTATAAGTCCATTAAGTGTGATTGTGTATTAAATTTTATTGTATCTCATCATTGTTTGAACTTAAAATTATATACAATTTTGAATACTATTATTAACGATCATGTGTGCGTTAATTAGTTAGATGTTGTTTTTTTTCAAAACAAAATTAGATACATAAGTTGACACAGAGGTGCATTATGTCTTGGAATGATGAAGTTATTAATCAAAAATGTAAACATGTTATTAAAAGCCAGAATGAGATTGGGGTGGGAAGCACACTATACTATACTTGTCAGTTGTTAAGCGATGTGTTAACTGAACAAAAAGGTTCTAAAGTATTGTAGGCCTATGTTAGTTTAAGCATTGTAGGCCTATGTAAGTTTAAAATAATTTAAAAGTTTTATATTGGTTGGGCAGATAGTCATTTGGGATTTGTCACCCCACTGTGGCGGGGAGTGTCAAAACCATACAATTACATGGGTGTCATCACGTTCCAATTGGGTTTGCCGTTATTAAGACGGTGTCCGTTTAAGAGCTCAGTAATTCCGAGCTGTCAGTCAGAAGATGGTTTAAATTTATATATAAATGAAAGACGAGTTTGTAAGCATTGACCCGGTGTTGGGCCATTGCCGTACCAACATGGGACACAAACAACATAGGTGTGAGCTGTAGCCTATTCAGATGGTACAATAATTGGGCCAATACTGTGTCTGGCATGTTGTAGTTGGCTCGACGCCAGCCCGGCATCTTAAGGTGATGGACCGGCATCGTGCCAACGTCTGTTTCAAATAATAATGCTATGCCTATCATTGAGAGATGAAGAAAGGTATGTAGCTATTAAGTTTAGGCGAGGTACCTTCCTTTTTACCTATCTGCATTTGTAGTGCCTATGGCTTGACCTAAGAGCAGTAATTAGTTACTGAGTCATGACTAGTTACTGTCTTATGCCTGGTGATACAGGAGATTCAGTCTGTGCGATGATGGCCCCGCGTTCTACCATGTGACACTCACCATTGATTCTCTCACGCGCGAATCAACAAATGCACTCTGCTTATATATTGTGGGTGAGAGAGAGGTGTTTGGGTACTGTAGAAGTCACACCCTAGCTGAGAGCGTTTCTCCTTTTGTATTTATAAAACCTCAAGTGTTTAGGACTCCTGACTTGCGTCTCTGCCAAAACTTTTTGAAAGTCATCATGAGTCACCATGATATTTAAAATGCACTGATATTCGAACATGCCCGTCCTCCCCCACTATAGAATTACACTTTCGGACATCATTTCTCCTTTTACATTTTCGATAGGAGAAGTGATGGAGATAACTCTGCATGTCTTCGTGTTTTTGAGGTACAACAGAACCATATGGTCTCACCACCCTAAATAAGCCGAAATCCAGGGAGGTGTCTACTAATGATGGAATCATCACACAAAATATTTTTAATGCGGCTGTTCCAACCTCTATTGAAACAAAATAAAATACAAAGAAGTAACAATTTTGTGAATATTTAATAAGCCCACGTTATCTTCTTTGTCAAGGATATCATATATAACTGTTTCATGATAACCTCGCAGGGATACAGTGGGTTAAAATGATGTGTGTCTGTTCTGTGAAAGAGAGCACGGATTATAGCCCAATTTTAACAGTATTGACTTTTTTACACTCTAGGGGGCGTAGCTCAAAATCTGTCTGGTAACCATACCCATAGCGGGCCTGTTTTCGAACAAGGACATCTCAAGCTTTATCCTGATATGTCACACTAAATATCTAATAGGGTGAAAAATGGTGAAATCGGCCTGCGGAATTGAGGCAGTTTACATGTGTTTCAATGGGACTGGCATTTGGGGTGGTGAGACCATATATATCATATTATATAGCATCAAGAAATACATGTACCCGGTATTGAAATTTTATGTGAATGTTTTTTTTTTGTGAATAAAATTGTAATTTTCCATGACTTGGCCTACCTGATGTTAAAAATTGTAAAATATTTTTTTTTGTTAATCAATAGAAAAAAAATATTTCTGGTTTAGTTTTTGTATGTAGGTCCCTACTAGTATACAGCACCAGTGACATCAGGTGTCCCACAGGGCACAGTGTTGGGCCCTCTACTGTTCCTCTGTTACATTAACGACCCTCCTAAATGTGAAACGTCAACGGCACACCTGTTCGCAGATGATTGCTTGTTGTACAGAGTCATCAACAGTCACTGTGATACTGATCTTCTGCAGTGAGATCCGAACACACTCCAGAAATTTTATGATAAACAGCTAATGCAGTTTAACCCCATAAATGTGAAGCTGCTAAATACATGGGAGTCACCATTGATGATCGCCTGACATGGAACGAACACGTTGACACTGTTGTGAGAAAGGCTAGCTCTACCAGAGCCTTCCTCCAACGAAGCATCAACAGATGCCCACGCAATATCAAGGAGGTCTGTCTGTTATAAGACTTTTGTAAGACCAACTGTGGAATCTGCTGCAACAGTGTGGGATGCTGCCTCTGCCCGTAACATCTAAGCTGTAGAGCAGGTGCAGAGACGAGCTGCTCGTTTTGTCACCAGCAGGTACACCAGGGACGACAGCCCAACAGCCATGGTTGCAGAGCTTGGATGGCTCTCCCTAGCTCACCGGCGGGCCTCAACCCGTGTACTGATGATGTAACGCATTACAAACAATCTTATTGACATGCATACCTGCAACCTACCTCACATCATTACAGCACCAGCTTACCCGCACATGCGCACCCATTTATCCGGCTTGTAAATACTCTAATTTACAGAGGTATGAGCTGTACTATGAAAAAGAATACGGAATACGCCGTTAGCTCATCGGTGTCGGCTTGATCACTGAAGTTAAGCGACGCCGGGCCTGGTCCATAATTGGATGGGTGACCGCCTGGGGCTACCAGGTGCTGTATACACTAGGACATGCGTGCAGAAATGTTATGTCGTGGGGCTCAGAGAATCACCTAGGCCCAAATCAGATGGCTCGTCTGACTGACTTCGAGTTGGACGTAAAAGAACCTTAATGTACGTAGTCCCAGTTTCCATCTTGCGAGACCCCAGAAAATTCACATTGTGGTGCGATAGCGCCCTGAGCCATTAGCCTTCCAAACTAGGAAGTTGTGCTCAGTATACAAACAAACAAACAAGAGTAGGGCATATACACTGCAGTTTGTTTGTTTGTGACATTCTATTAGGTTACCGTTACGGGGTCTGGCATTGAACCGAAAATACACGAAAAGACACGAAAAGACACGAAAAGACGGGATAGACGATATAGGAACTAAATATTTCATGTTGTATCGTGTTTAGTACGCCCCACACAGTGTACATACCAAATTTTATAAAAAAATATCAATTATATCTTGCCTAATTCGGCATTTTAAAGTCCGTCAATGAGCGCTATACATTGCAATGTATTATCAAACAGCAGTCCCGCGTCATTGAAAAGACACCTAAAGACGGCAGGATTATACGAAATCGCATTATTTCTTATTATAGCATGTTTAATACGTGATCATCTGACTGTATACGAAATATAAAATTCAAATATTAAAGATAAGTAGCCGAATTCGGCAATTCAAAGTACGTCAATGAGCTCTATACACAGACACATTGTAATGTATAATCCGCATAATCCAGCCGTCTTTAGGTATCTTTTCGCTGAAGCTGAACCTAATTGTATTGATAATACATTGCAATGTACAGGACTCATTGAAGGACTCTAAGTTGCCGAATTCGGTTACTTACCTTTAATATTTTAATTCCATATTTTGCATGCAGTCTGATGACCATGTATTAAATACCACACATCAAGAAATAATGTGATTCCGCATAATCCTGCCGTCTTTAGGTGTCTTTTCGGTGAGGCTGAACTTGTATTGATAATACATTAAAATGTATAGCGCTCATTGACGTACTTTAAATTGCCGAATTCGGCTACTTATCTTTGATATTTTAATTTTATATTTTGTCTATAGTCCGATGATCACGTATTAAACATGCTATAATAAGAAATAATGCGATCTCATATAATCCTGCCGTCTTAAGGTGTCTTTTCGGAGACAAGGGACTGCTCATTGATAATACATTGTGATGTATAGCGCTCATTGACGGACTCTTAGTTGCTGAATTCGGCTACTTATCTTTAATATTTTTATTTTATATTTCGTATATATTGTGATGATCATGCATTGAATACGCCACATCAAGAAATGAAGCGATCCCGTAGAACCCTGCTGTCTTTAGGTGTCTTTTCGGTGAGGCTGAACTTGTATTGATAATACATTACAATGTATAGAGCTCATTGACGCACTTTAAAGTGCCGAATTCGGCTACTTATCTTTAAAGTGGTAGCGACAATCCAGTACAATTCCTTTGGTATTTTATAATATATAGCTTCCTGATTAATAATCCGTACCGCAAAATTTCATAGAAAGCACAATAAAGGTATTACGAACAACAAAAGGTCAAATTTGGCCAACATCGTAAGATCCGGCGGTATTGCAAGATTCGACGTGATGACGTCAGTGCGAGGTGGAAGAATTGTAAACAAACCCAGTGGTCAATGATGTTTGTATAGACATGGTGACAGATGGTCATAGCACACAAGTTTGTATGTCCAAATTTACGCGGTTTTATTATCTTTCATGATTTCATCAAACTAAATATTTATTCCAAAGACTATGTAGACATTATGTTATGGATTAAAATGAACTATGCATTAATTAAAAAGACATAATATGCAGATTACAGCCGCTCTGCACTGTCCTGTGACACACGCAGTCCCCTCGCACGCACAGCCGTCACTCTGAGCAGTGGTCTGTCGATCAGTGCAATGTAAATAATTATTTTTAAAAAGGCCACACATTCTTTCAAATATATTTTTTTGACGTGATATGTTGACTGGTAATTTAAATTATTATTTAAAGCTAGACTACAATAGGCCTACCATTTATCGCCATCTGAAGTTGAGCCTTGAGGCTGGCCTCGACGATCCCCAGCAAGCACGAGACGTTGAGCCATTGTTGTTCAAATGTTGGGCCAACGTCGAAGACGGTGGCTCATCATTAAAACAACATTGGCTCAACGTCTCGTGTTTGCTGGGTCAGCCTCTCAGGCTGCATTTTCGCCGGGGGACCGGTTCCAATCGCTGTCAAATAACAATGAAACTTGCAGGACACTGACACTGACAGTCTGTGGGCCGTCACACACTAGACTCAGGGGGGAAGGAGGGGGCGCAGGGGGTTTGCCTACACAAATTTTTTTTGACAAATTTAGGCCAATTTAGGGGACTTTTTAAAGAATTTAGCACAAAAAGGGGTGGGCTCTCCCTCTGGATCCGCGCCTGAGACTAAAGGCAAAGCAAAGCATTATAGGCCTAAACCAGTAAACCTAGGGCTAGGCCTACCTATTAATATTATGATTACTGTGAGCCTCACTGTCAGCAAGTGACATGTCAATACCAGCCCAGGGCCCATGTTAGGCACATCACATTTTTTTTTAATTGTCCTAAATAATTATTTTGACCTTTTTTTGGTAACTGCCGACATGCTAAAATAAATATTTGACCACATTCCACTGTTTTCACTGAGCAAGAAAAATACTGTGCTAGATCAAAATCTGAGCTAAATTGATAAAACAATTCGAACCATAAAAAATGGTGTCCAAAGTTTGGTGAAGCAGCTGAAGAAGACTACGGAGATGAATAATATTGAGTTTTAGTTTTTAAATACAGCAGGGCACCCAATTAGTGCCCCGCAATATAGTAATAGTAGCAAATATACCACATATGCACATACAAAGGCGCGGATCCAGAGGGGAGGGGGCGCACGCCCACCCGTTTTTGCGTCAAATTCTTTAAAAAGTCCCCTAAATTTGCCTAAATATGCCCAAAAACTCGCCCCCGAGCCACCTGCGCCCCCTCCTTTTCAAATCCTGGATCCGCCCCTGTAACAATCAGAAATTTGGGCATAGCCTCCGGTTTCTCTTTTTTCCAAGTCCACGAGGGGTCATCGAAGAAGAAAATTTTTGATGAATTTTCATCCTTATGGCTAAGAAACTTTTATTTTTACCCTTGGTGCGCCCCTTGAAGAAGCATAGGGCCGGCAAACAAAACTTCACCCTGGGCAAACTAGTGCAATTCTTAGAGATTCCCACATTGTTCTGTCCAATCGGCCTTGATGATGGCCTCCAGAACTTCCTCATAGGGCAGTGGACATAGTCTAATTTCATTTTTTTGCAATTTTTGTTATGTATAAGACCAGACATTTTTATGTAATATTTTACAGGCGGATGGATTTGTTCAGGATATTATGTCGGAAATCTGAAGTTTTGTATTCAAGTTTTCACAACTTCAAAAGATATCAGAATTGGATATGAAAATAAGTTGACCGATTCTGTACCACAAGCCTATTTACTGTGGTTTCAATATCGCAACATTTAAAATATAATTTTACATGACATCTTACATTAAAATCAGCATTGGGGGCAATAAAACATGCAAAAATTTGTAGTTATTGAGTGCCACTGGTTCAGACACTTATGTTCTGCTGTCACTATACAGCATGTGCCTTATCTGCATTAGTAGGGTTGTAGTCCAGTGTCATAGAAAATGAATGAAAAAAGAGGGGATTGAAAGGTAAAAATTTGTGAAAAAAGTGCAATGATAGCCGACACTACTATGTTTTCTCATTTTTATCCAATTTGCACAAAGACTCTCAGACAAAATTAGAGCCTAAGTTAAAATTTTGTTTTTTTCAGTTTTACAAAATCAAAAGCATAACAAGTACATAAATACCATCAGTAATTTGTAAACAGTTAAGATGGTCAGTATATGTGAGCCAAGATTTATTTTATTTGTCCATTGTATATTTACCATGTGGGGGCCTGGGGTATTTGTCATGGACAAATTATTTATTTCAACCCGGCTCGCTAAAAAATTCGAGTTTTACTACATGTTTATAAACTGTTACAATGTAGAACTGAAATATAATATTTATTCCATGCAATCTGCCCCAAATTTTTTATTTTATTTTATTTCCCCCGCCCCTCCCCCTTCGAGATTGAATGGTGGCCCCCTGATTATTGATGATCTATTATAATCGATCATTTTGGCACATCAATTATGATGATCAATAATAATTATCAATAATCAATTAAATTGCTGATAAATAAATCAGGACTGAATCACAGTTCCTTCAAATATATTTGCTTCACATCCTCAGTATAAACCTGCAATATGTGACAAACAACATTTCTAAATTATGCCAACAACCTATTTTCAAATTTTATTATAATCTTAAAGAACAAAGCATTAACACAAATAACAAAATTAATTTTCACATTGAATATTGCAAGTAAGACACACTCAAGTATTGTTCATGGAGTTATATTGTAGAATTGATAGGCCCATGGAACAACAGCTATATTCTGATTTTTTTTTTTTACTGTTATCAAGTTTATGGGCAGTCAATAAGGTAGAAATATATCAAGACTGATCAAAGGCAACTAAAATTACAAAATAACACAAATAAATGATTGATGTTTTTTTCAAGATATATTGAGCCATAAATTAAACAAAAATAATTAATAATTAGGACAATATATGTTGCTGTCAACCAAATTGACACACATGTCAAATTGACACACAAATGAAATGCTACTAGGATAGTGATATGTAATATGAAATATATGAATTCCTTTCAAATGTTCAGGTTGAAGATTAGTCTTTCCCAATTCATTTATAATTACATGAATAAGATATATATAAGAATAATTTAGTGAGGAAAGAAAATTAGTAGGTATGTTGATTACATTGGGAAATGTAGGCCCTGTGAAAATATAGGTTAAAACAGGATCAAGATCTCATTAATGTTTTTGAAGTGATGCATCAATTTTCACATGGACTTCTACTTGTGTTCACATATTTGAAAGAAGTCCTTTCAGCATGATCAGTGGAGTTGACATTACAAGGAATGCTCAGCAAACAGTATCCTACCATCTCCACAGTCCATATTTAGTGCCTGAAAATTAAAGATAAATTAAAGGTAGGAAACAGAAATAATTATAAAATATCAGTTGTACCTACATAATTTTTAATGTGCATTTCCAAAATAATGTTGTTTGCTGTAACCTATATATTTGTCTCTATTTTTAAACAGAGACATAATGTTTGATACAATTTAATTATGATAAATGACAAGAAAATAGTATACCAGTTCATCTTATGGTATTAAACATTTGATTCACAGGGAGCTGTGAAATGCTACTGCAATTCACACCCCTCAGTGAATGAAAAAAAAAATTATGTTAGAGAAAGGGCAACACCTATTTATCATGTATCGTTAATGAAAGAAAAAGATGTTTGGTCAATGTGTCACAAAATACTACATGCAATAGGCCTACTGGCCATTTACTAATCGATTAAATTTGATAAGCAGAATATTCTATATCATATTGTAAGGATTTATTATGACATTTAATATTGTCATAAGTTTGATAATTGAAATAAAATAGTTTTAAAAAATCACAAAGTCTACAGAAGATTACTTGAAAGATTTCAAACTTTTGAAGGCATTCAGGGTAACATTTAGCTGATTGTATGATTGAATAACCAGAAGAAAGTAGGTAAACCAATATCTAGAGGCAAAGTCGACACAATATGTAGGCCTACAGAAACTTGAGTAACCAGATAATTAAATAACCAGACTAGAATGCTGTTCAATATAGAATTGACTGACACAAAAGGGGTGAGTGCAGGCATGATGTAGACCATTGGCATTGTGCCACTAAAGGTGTATGTATCATTATTATTTTGGTATTCCTCATGTCACCAACCTTTCTCTGCTGTTGAAACAACATTAGCCTACGGCAGTGTCTAGTCTCTGCTGGTGAACTAGTTTGATTGAATAAACTACTCGAGACTAAGTCTTTTTCGTCCAATCCTGGAAATACTAGGGTAGCCTTTTTTCAATTTTCTCATTTGCTATTCAAATTTTTGTGTGTAATTTTCGTGGATCATTTTTTTCATCTTCTCCCAACATCGCTGAAAATTTTGTGGAATTTTGATATGTATTTGGAAGTTAGACCATTTGGCATACATGTATTAAATTAAATTCTTGATGGAGTGATGGAGAAATGACAGCTGTAATCTAATTTATTACATGCCAAATCATAATGGGCTAACTTTGATAATTAATACACAACAAAATCCCACCAAATTTCCAGGGATGTTGGGGGGAGATGAAAAAAAAGATCTAAGAAGAAATCGTTTAAAAATTTAAAATAGCGAATTGAAAAAAGACTACTCCCAGAAACTGGTGTCCAGAACAGACTCGACATGCTCTAGAGTCTAGTAGTACTGTTAATTATACCCTGCAAAGCCAAAAAGCAGTATCTGATTACCTTAAAATCAAGCAGATACTGCTGTTTTGACTTTCCATAGCTGACTTTGCCCCGTTTCACAGACGTGCAGTGCGAGACAGCTATCCTATCCAGACTTGACACAGTAGGCCTACTACTAGATCTATAGTCTAGGCCTACTATAAAAGTAGGACTTTTAGGGATTCATAGAAAGAATGTGAAAAATAATTGTTGCCACAAAAGTCGGAAAAAAAGTTGTGAAACCAACCAAAACTATAGCCACACCCCTCGGATGGTGCGTCCCTTATATAATAAGGGACGCACCATTTGATATCTGGGGGGGGGGGGGCCTAGAGAATTTTTCTTAAAAATAGTTTGTCGCCACAAAAGTCAGAAAAAAAAAGTTTGTTGAAAATGTGGGCAGAAAAAAACAGTTTGTTGTCAAAATTGATGAAAAATATGTTGACCAGAAAAAACACCAAATGGTAACCTACATAATAGGGAAAGCATACGACAAAAAATATCTTCGACTAAACATTGTCGGACGTTGATCGGCAAAAAAAAAAGATTGTTTTCTTTCGGAGGTAATAAAAAAGTTTGCAAGCAACAAAAACTCTAGCCCCCCCCCTCCAGATATCTAATGGTGCGTCCCTAAATAGTACCTATTTTAGGCTATAGTATAGATGTCCTACGCCCAATACTGGCAATAGCAACTACATTTCTGCTGTCTGGCTTTTAGCATTTGGCTCTCCTTTTTAGGGGGAATATCCTAGAAATCTGATGACGCCTAGATGAAGCGATTATCACCAAATTCAGCAACCATTATTATCTAGTCATTTGGCAACAACCCTGAAAATTTTGCGAAATTCTATCGAGTATTTCAAAAGTTAGACCATTTGACATGTAACGCAATTCTGAGAATAAACCTGAATGAAGTTAATGGGTTATAGAGGAGCGTCATAAATAGACATTTACTACATGTCAAATGGTCTAACTTTTGAACTATATAATATTTTTTTAGGAAATTTTCAGGATTGATGCCAAATCATTAAAAAATGGGGTTTACAAAATTTCATGAAAATCGGTTGAGAATTGACTGACTGGATACCGAAAAGCTAACTTTCATTTTGGACCATCCCCCACCGTCGGACAGACTGTAGCCTAGGTCTAGGACCACGAGACCTTCAGACTTGGCCCTTACATGATATGAGGTGGGGGAAAACGTCTTGCTAAATAGGCCTAATGGTGCGAACTGACTATGGCACCTGCTCTGAGAGCCCACATTGTTTGATCGCCAAACTGATTGCCGGCGTGGACGGTACTACCCCGGTAGCCTACAATCTACATCATCACATGACGACATGTCATGTGTCAAATGGTCTAACTTTTAAACTATACAATATTTTTTTACAAAATTTTCAGGATAGATACCAAATAACTGGAGAACAGCGGTTGAAAAGTTTCACGATAATAGCTTGAAACTTGACTGAGCAATCAGCGAAAAAGTGTGTCCCAATCAGACACTTTCAGAGACTGAGTGAGATAGTGAGCCTGTCAAAAAACGGTCAGTATGAACAGCGAAAACAAACGAGAACAACGGAACAAGCGAAAACAAACCTCAACACAGCCTAAACAACACGTTATTTGTAATTGGCAAACGTTTATGCGACATATTGTTATTGTAGCTCATTGTGGTGATGTTATTCTGTGTTTTCAGTTTTACTTTTTGTAGAAATATATGTTTAATTGTAGCGAAAACAAATAAAGCCACTGTCATACACCTGGCCGATTCATACCCGCGATAGGCTTTACATGTGCAGCGAGAACAAAATTATAATCGTCTTGAAATAGGTCCATAATTCCTTACAATGGAAAATTACATTTTCCAAATAAATAATAGTCATTTAACTGCATGATATGTTTGAATTTCAATATATTTTCAATTGTCATTACAGCGAGAACAAACTGGCGGCCCTTGCCCACACGTTTGCAGATGACAGCGATGTATGAACAGCGAAAACAAACTAGGCCTACACGTCTGCCTGTCACCAGGTCACATACGGCGATGTATGAGCAGCGAAAACAAACACGTCTGCCTGTCACACACCTCGACCTACATGTAGGCCTATGAGTAGCTTTAGAATTTTCCAAATAAATAATTGTAATTTCATTGGGATACAGTAGTTTGTACTTGTAGGTATACGATATGCTTGAATAGCAGTAAGCAAATCGATGGACCGACCTCATCCTGTATAGACCTGCAATACAGCGAGAACAAACTGGCGAGTGGTGCACATAGACCAACCAGCCAACTGTCAGTACAGCGAGAACAACTCGGCGATGTATGAACAGCGAAAACAAACAGGTCTGCCTCTCCAGTGACAGAATACGCCGAGATAAGGGATAGATAGTCAAGCGAAAACAAATATAATTTAATAATTAGACATCCAATATACTTCTGATGTAAATTACTTACTTAGTGTAATGTATTAATTTAAATATCATAATTTTATGTAAACTAATACGGTAGGGCTACGGTACAATAAATAACTAGAAAAACACATTGTCATAACTTTATTTTATTTTATTATATATTAAAATAATGCAGGAACAGTAACTTATACAAACATTTATATTTCTTAAAGACTATGGGTTAGGCCTACTTATAATATCAAACATCATATATTCCAAGAGATATAGGCCTACTGTAAGTGTAACTGATAATAAGGGGCAGATTCTGGTAAATGTGATGTCGGCGGCTTTCACAATTCAGCGTTTTCAGGGAGTATATAAGGAGGCATGATGTTAATTAGCACTTATACGAAGGTAAGCGATGTTAAATCGGCACTCTGAATAAAGAGGCAATAAAGAGGAATGATCTTAATATATTAAATTAAATTCAAAATATATATATATATACTATAAGCTATCTAAAGCCTACAAATACATACAAAAAGGGGAAACGCGCGCTTGTTATAAAATTTGATTGGAAAGGCTTGACAGCGAAAGGGTTAATGACGGTATGACGCAACAGCAATCATTACGGCGACAAGGACGAGTGATCGACGTTTAACGGTTATCTAAACATACACCCTTTAGTCGCCTGTAGCTTATTATTAGACGACACAAATAAAATGTAAGAGGGATAACAATAACAGTTGATTGAAAGATAACGGATGGGATACATGTTACACTGTATATATTATTTAACGATTTATATACATACATTTGTATACATACTACGGGAACATTCGTCTACATTGATATAGGCGCTTTAATAATGTAACAGTTTCGAAGTTTCAGTAATATTTACTAATCAAATAAAAACATAATTATAAATACATACTTATAAATTCATACTTACAAATACGTACATATAAATATATAATATGGTAATCACACCAATTAGGTGGTAATGTAAATAGCATTTAATTTATATATATATGTTGAACGTGACATCTAAATATATTAATATTTATAAATAAGGTCAAAGCAGAGCATCACTATCGCGTGAGTGAATCGACCGTTATATATAGCGGGCACTGCGATCAATATTTATATAGTCACTATAATAAGGTAACAGTTTCAATAATATATACTAATCCGATTACTCCTTTCACCATTGTGTTATTAGTTTAAACGACTGTTACCTTCTCAAAACATAGGGGCAGAAAAAATGGAAAATTACATGGCAAACACTTACCTTAGCAAAGCCGCTTTGAAGTTGTATTCGCCGTCAGGTAGGAAAACACATTTCTTGCAGGCGAACTTAACTTTCTTTCCTGCTGTGTTCCACTCGTCCCACAGTGCATCATCCAGGGTAACACAACTTCGTGTCATTCACAACTCAGCGGAGTGAATAAGCTGTGAACTTAACAGTTTGCATATATGTCAGCATTCACAACTGTAAATGTCTGCATTCACAACGGTATATGTCAGCTCAGCATAACTCAACAGAGCTTAAAAACTGGGAAGACACATCTAAGCAACACCTTGAGTTTTTCTCCGGCGATCCTAATCATTTACTTAAATGTAATGGTTAATTTTAATTATATTTACATATATACACCGTGTTATCCAAGTACCCCAAATTTTGTAATTTGGATAGATATCATTATACAGTACTGTTATTTGTGACATTACCCTTCTGTTACTATTGCGTTCTCCAACTATTCGACCGTAATTCTGTATGTACACTGTCTATTAGTGTTATTCTGAAATATAGTGAAATAATAGATTCGTGACTTCATGTCATGTAATTATGTTTGTATTGATTAATATTTATTAGATGTTACAGATATAATGTAATACTTAATTGTTTGTAGGGACTGAGAGTGACAGTGTTAACGCTGAGTTAACGTGATGGCAGCCGCAGGAGAGTGTGATCAGCCGGAGGTGTGAGAGGTGTGAGAGGTGTGACTACGTTTTGTGATCTTCAATTACTATTACGTTGTCAACACATGGTCAACTGTGAACGAGAAGCTGTGTAAACTGTGTTTTTTCAATTGCAGTTCATAATGACAATCAAAAAGAAGCTGCATAAAGTGGTTTTGTCAATTGCAGTTCGTAATGACAATCTTGAAAGAGGTTTAAATTGCAGTTCATAATAACAAATAATATCAAAGAAAAGCTGTATAAACTGCTTTTGGCAATTGCAGCTCGCAGTCATAGATACGTTGCAGGCCTAATTTAATTTAATTACGCAAATCTATAGGGCCTAACCATGCATCCTTTTTTCTTTACAACTGACCTAAAGTCACTGCTTCATAATAGCCAACCGCCCTACCATGCCAGCCAAATAAGATTTGTTTTCGCTCTTCATACATATATACATACATAGATACATGCATACATACGTGCATACATACCTGCCAGAGGTTTGTTTTCGCTGTTCATACGGTCTAGTCCAGAGCCGGTATATAGGCCTAACACGCTGCGTCTGTTATAATTCTGCCATATTTCAATCTTATAAAACATACATTGTGGGGATTAAAGGCCTACAGTCCAAATATCATAGTCCGAAAAAAAAATGTTTTTTTTCTTTTTTTTCAAATATTCACACTCAACACCTCAGCTCTGAATAATGTTGTTTTTACTCAGTCATATAACCAAGATAACATATAAAAATTGTGCTATAAATATTATTTGTAAATTATATAGACAGTATGTGGAGCACCTAGATGCTCGGATTTAGCTATGGTATGTTGTTTGTAATAAGACTATAATGAGTTCGTTATGTATACATTCCATATACTGCATGGACCTGCATGTTTGTTTTCGCTGTTCATACAGTCACTCACGTCAAGCGTGTTTGTTTTCGCTGTCATTTCATCTGATAAAATCTTCCATAATCATATGTGAAATATCTG
Source organism: Flabesymbios commensalis (assembly GCA_964017125.1). NCBI lineage: Eukaryota > Metazoa > Annelida > Polychaeta > Terebellida > Flabelligeridae > Flabesymbios > Flabesymbios commensalis. The sequence goes on along the minus strand of OZ024908.1, from coordinate 21,651,329 downwards.
CGTTTGTTTTCTTTCTGCCATTTATCATCGTACAATATGATTTATTACTAGTTCTATATTAGTTGATTATATTAATAACTGTAATTGATTTGTTTGCGTGTTTGATACGTCATTGACGCCATATACAGTCACGTTTGTTTTCGCTGTTCATACATCTTTGAAATATATGTGTTTGTTTTCTAATCTTTCTGCCATTATCTTCTTATAATATAATTTATATGATATTACTGTAGTTCTATATTATGTGACTGATTATATTAGCTGTTATAATATTACTAGTTCTAACGGTATAGTAGGTAATTATATTAGCTGATTGTAGCGGTAACGTTAGTATATAGATCAACATATGACACCGTTTGTTCTCGCTGTTCACAGTCACGTTTGTTTTCGCTGCTCATACAGTCTCGTCCAAAGCCAGACTGGACACACTGAGTTTGTTATCATTCTGCTATATTTCGATTATTTTTATAAACTTACATTGTGGGGTACTATATACCATCATAGAGATCTAAAAATAAATTGTATTCATACATTCACATCCAATACACCAGCTCGAAAATAATTGTTTTCGCTTTGTCATATAGGATTATAGCGTAAATAACTCATAATAATCATATAAATATTGTTATATAGATATGATATACATAGTATTCGCACATTTATGATTAAATCATAAGACTGCAGCATAGGCTACGCGGACCTGTTTGTTTTCGCTGTTCATACAGTCACGCCAAGCACTACCGCAACGTTCCGTTTGTTGTCGCTCTGTCATTTTATCTTATAAAACTTATTTTTATACATTAATCGGTGAAATATAATTCGGATAATATAGAAAGAGGATATTAAACTGCCTAGACAATGACGGTGCAACATTTATAGATATTTTTTGCCGTGTATCTTCGTATATAAGTTTGTTTTCGCTTGTTCTGTTGTTCTCGTTTGTTTTCGCTGTTCATACGAACCCGTCAAAAAATGTCATGAGCACGACCATGAATAAAGTAGTCTTACCGTCAAACTTGGCAGATATTCACTGTAAAATCGATGTCATTTGTTTCATTATTATCTTCGTCATCATCAACCCTATCAGGGAAAATCTTAATTGCCGATGAAGATTTGAAATCTTGAACTTATTGAGTTGATGTCTCAATCAGCTGTCAATAACCCAGTGTAACCTGCTGTGTTGTGGTTACGTCATCAAAACCTGTTGACATCGCACTGACGTTTTTCACACATGATATATCTAACTGTGGAATTTTTACGCATTTTTGAAAACATGTCATTTAATTCAATTGTAACCAGTTCGTAAAAAAAAAAAAAAAAAAAAAAATTATCATCACTATCCTATAATCATTACGGAAATATTAAAATAATAAAAACTGACATTATTTTTGATGTCGCTACCACTTTAATATTTTTATTTTATATTTCGTACATAGTCTGATGATCATGTATTAAACACGCTATAATAAGAAATAATGTGATCTCGTATAATCCTGCTGTATTTAGGTGTCTTTCCGGAAACGCGGGACTGCCCATTGATAATACATTGCAATGTATAACGCTCATTGACGGACTCTTAGTTGCCGAATTCGGCTAAGTACTTATCTTTAGTATTTTTATTTTATATTTCGTATATATATTGTGATGATCATGCATTAAATACCGCACATCAAGAAATGAAGCGATCCCGTAGAACCCTGCCGTCTTTAGGTGTCTTTTTGGTGAGGCTGAACTTGTATTGATGATAATACATTACAATGTATAGAGCTCATTGACGTACTTTAAAGTGACGAATTCGGCTACTTATCTTTAATATTTTAATTTTATTTTTCGCATATAGTCCGATGATTACATAATAAACATGCTATAGTAAGAAATATTGCGATCTCGTATAATCCTGCCGTCTTTAGGTGTCTTTTCGGTGACGCGGGACTGCCCATTGATAATACATTGCAATGTATAGGCCTAGTGCTCATTGACGGACTTTAAAATGCCGATTTAGGCAAGATATAATTAACTCTTTTTTTTAAAAATTTGGTATATACACTGTGTGGGGCGTACTAAACACGATACAATATGAAATATTTAGTTCCTTTATCGTCCACCCCGTCTTTTCGTGTCTTTTCATGTCTTTTCGGTATAATGTCTGTTTTAGGAATGTTGTAATAGGATACTGAAAAACTGGTATTATCGCTAGACTAATGCATGAAATAATTTAAAAAAAAACCGTGATGATGTATCTTATTCATAAAAATATATTTAAAATGTAGTTTAAGCTTAAAACTAAACTTAGAGGTTAGGCTTAGGCCTAGATCTAGAGTTTGTACTATTTAATCCTGAAGCCATTCGTCAATTTTTATAGAGTATCTATTATCGCCCATGGGCCATGTGGCATGTCTCACTCACTGACAGTGTCACTGAAACCGAAAAAAAAACAGGTTTCAAATTAGCGTTGACCAGCCTAGACCTACCTGTGGCTCGTTGCGCTCGCCCAGGGCCGTTGTTTACTCGGCTACTTTTAAATAGGCAGTGGCAGTGGATAACCGTACGTTATTTATTCTTACGTTTGACAGTTTGTACAACTAACGTTATACCCAAAGTCACATTAAAAATAAAAGTGATCAACCAGGATCGCATGTTTTTCGCTGATTTCTCGGTCTATTGTCAACGGATTTTCATGAAATTTTGTAACAATCATATTTCAGCAGAATCCTAATATCCCTGAAAATTTCGTAAAATTATATATCGTATTTCAAAAGTTAGACCATTTGACATGTAATAAATTGAAATTACGACGTCCCTCTATAAACCCATTAAACTAATTATAGAATTTTATTACATGTCAAATGGTCTAACTTTTGAAATATTAAGTATAATTTTGCAAATTTTTTACCGCTGCTAGGATTTGAATAGAAAATGGTCTTTGCAAAATTTCAAGAAAATCGGTTCAGAATTGACGGAGAATTTGCCGAAAATTATGCGATCCTGGTTAATTTGACGGCGAGTATAAGTCCAGGACAGTAATTTGAGTAAGAGTCTAGACTAAACCATAAATGACGGTATTCGTTGATAATACCTATGATTACCAGCAAATACATACGGTTAGTCACATAGGCCTTCTTATAGACAATAAGAAAGTTTCTATCTGTACGTGACAGCTAGATGGGTGTAGGAGACGGAGTAGGGAGTGGGGTTTGGTTGATGCTTGCTTCTCTTGCCCAGGTTCTCCGTAAAAGTGGTGGGAGGCATGAGGGGTTTTTAGCCAGTCCTGGATATATTTGGGATTAATTACATAGCTATCTATGATATTATTAATTAATCTGGTCTCAGCAATAGGGATGTTGAACGACCCGCGCCCCGCGTCAATGGCGCAGTGAATTACACATTGTCGCACTGGTTTAGGACAGGGTGGGCCCCAAGGGCTAGCTAAGATTTCAGCCCCCGTCAAGCACAAGCCGGGTCAGCCACTGATGGGGCTACCCAAGGGCCTGCTCAGATATTTTTATATAGCAATAGGCCCATGGGATTTTTAGTACTCCCTGCATGACCTAGACCTAGTCCTACATATATATATATATGAGAGACGCATTGCTTATATATATAATCTGTAACTACCATGCAGTCTGAGACACTTGCCCAGCACCATTGGCTGGATGAATCATCTTGATTTTTTTTTAATTCCAATAGGTCTAATAAAGTAGTATGGTAAGCAGTAACTGAGGAGGCTATTTTTCATATTATTCTGTTTTAGGCCACTATGTTTTTTTTCTCTGTTTTAGATGAGCTTGGCATTAGATTTAGGCCGCGCATTACCAAAAAAAACATGTTTTTTTTTCCTGCCCAGCGCGCGCATTGAATTGTTGCCGATTTTCAATAAAAAACATTCAATTTTGGTAGATAAAAAAACATTCCGAAAAAAAACAAGTTCATTTCAGGAAATAAAAAAAAAATTTCCAGCTATGTTTTTTTCTGCTTGTTTTTTTCGTCGCCCTCATTAAATTTATTTAAAATAGGTCAATTTTTTATTATTTCGCCCTTATTAACTTTTCCGAAAATAGGTGGAATGTTTTTTTTCCTAAATGTTTTTTTTTACCGCCCTCCCTCATTAGATTTCGATTTTTTCTGATCTAAAACAGAAAAATATAAACTAGTGGCCATATATTGGTCATATGTACGTATACATAGAATGAAGTATCTAGTACATTATCACAGAGAATCACTCTCTACTAACAGAGGATCCAATTGTGATGCCAACACAAATTGTCAGTGTTGATGATAATAAAAGGCTGTGGTCTAGCATTCAGCAATCTTGCAAAACACACATCTCACTGAGTTTGAGTCATGCATCATTTGACCCATATGCACAAAATTAATCACATCATGTATTTTTTTGATAATAATTATTCATTGTGAACGAGACAAATGAACCATTTTTGTGGTCCTAACTGGTATGAATTATGATATCTGTTTATTTAAGATATATTGTTTTAAAATGTTCAAATCATCATTGTATCAACTGATAAATATGTGTTTATCTATGTAAAAAAATTGCAGAAAGTAAAATAAACCACCCTAAAAATTGATTTTATGAAACTTACAGTATACTGGTATATGTAAATAAGTAATAATATATAATATATATATATAATAAAATATATATAATCATACAATATTTAATAACATAAAAATTGAAATATTTATTATCTTTTGTATTTGTTATGGCAGGCTGCATATTACGAAATTCTGATTGTTGACATACAGATGTAATACATATTTACTGTTGTGTAGTTCTGTGATTATACAGCTGTAAAAAATGTGAAAGCAAAGTTCTGACATTTTGTTAATTTTTAGAAAGTGTTTGTCAAGCAGTGAAATACAGATTTTCCACAAAAATGGAAATAGATGAAGTGAACACAAAGCTGCAATCTGCAAGAAAAGAAATGAGGGGTATCAGGTAAGTCTTTAATGTAGATTTACCTGTTTACTAGATGCTGAGAAGAGATATCCGCAGTAAATATACTGCTGATTTAAAATCGGCTGAAAATGATAAAATTCATCTATAAATTTGGAAAATGAAAATCATTGATAAACTTTTTATCACCTAATGTAGATTAGTATAGTAGGTATGTTAACTTTCAAGGCAACGAGTCACCTTCATTCTGTGAGCACAGTTATCAAGATGAATTGACCTCATTGTAGGCCCATCTACATGGCCATTTAAAAATCATGAACTGTGTTCCATTGCAAATTAAATAATATTCTTGATCAATAAATCAGCAGTCATATCAGCTTTAAATGTCTTTAACTAGCGCTTGTCCTGCTGAGCTGTCAGATGGTATGACTATTTCTCATTGATTTAAAGCTGGAATTGCTAATTAATCAAATTTAGTTTCAATTCACAAAAATATATTTCTGATTTTGAAAAAAAAAAAATCTCACAAATTGAATTAGTTGATTACCGGAGTATATTATATCAAAGTTAAACTATTTGACAAATTTTGGTGACATTGATTTTGCTTAAAATATACTTGAAAACAATATACTGTAGATCTGGTAATATTTGTTAGGCTTTAATTTTCAGGAGGAGGACAAATTCTCCAATTTAAGAATCTCGCGAAAATTACTATTATAACAGCGCCGCCACTATCATTGAAATTGATAATTCGTCCCAAAATCACAAATTCATGAAAATTTAAACATGCAAAAATTAGAAGATCTACAGTAAATAAACATGGCCTGGCAGGACAAGGATGGCAATTAGATAGATTTAGCTGATAATATTCTTCTCTTAATCCTTAGACCACTTATGTCGAATACAGAAGACATTCTATCCTTTTATAAGCACCTATAACCTGTTTTTTAAAGTAAAATATGCCTTCAATCTTAAAACACTGAGATATGTTGGGACTTAAATTTCACAAATCCCATTAATTTTCAGTAACTTGAAGTTGTGTATTGCGGTAGCGAGACACCTTCAAGTGACTGAAAATTTAAATTGAATAGCTCAGTGCTCTAAGGGTTAACCATTTCATCTTCAAAGCCAAGTTTTAGAAAAGAGGTCTTGTTGGTGAAAGGGATAATCAAGCTGAGGAGCAACGTAACATGGGTATGAGTGAACTGTTTGATATTGAAAATATACAACTCTTGTAACCTTGCCACAGGCAGCGAATGGAAAGAATGAAGCAGACCTTCGACAAAGAAATGACTGCAGTAAAAAAGCTGTTGGCTGATCAGAAGTTTTCCTCTGTGGGATGTAAACAACCAGGTGAGTCAGTAACCCCTGTTATAGTAGGGGGAAAAACCTAACTTTCATGACCACTTTCTGGCTATGATGTTTTGATGATTGATTTGACTTCCTTGACCCTTTTAAAAACAAATTAGTCCCAGTGTCCCTTGCAAAAATCCTGGCATTTTTTTCTAGAGGCGTTAATCCAAAATGGCCGTCTGCGCAATTATGAAAAAATAACTTTTGACATATAAAAGCTACAAATATGAATATAAAATACACCTTTTTGGATAATTAGACCACAGGGAATCCATTTCTGACGTCAATTTGGTATTAAAACACATTTCTGACCCTAAAATCCAAGATGGCCGACAAATTTGGGTAGAAAATCCATTTTTTTTAGCGAAACAATTTGATCCCCTCACAGGGTGGTATGAATGCAACAGCTATTATGCCTATAGATGAATGCATGGCTCTAAATAACAATCTCAAATTTCAATAAAAAAATATAAAATAATAAAATAAAATTCAGCACGTATATGTCGTATATAGGCCTCCCCCGCCTGAAGCGAGGAGACAAGTATACTGCCAGGCTATGTTCTGAATCCTCAGATTCTGATGAATATGTCATGCTCTTTTATTTACCATCATCTGGTTTTATTGTCATGCAAGCTTCACTTAGCCTTTTCGAGATGAGCCTGAGGTGGTAAATGGGCTGAACAGCATTTCTGCTGTATATGATTATATCATCAATGGAGACAAATCAACACTGATCAGTCCATGTAGCCCCTGTCCATGGTGGGTTGGAAGAGGCTGAAGTGATGGCCAGTGAAAAGTTGTTTTGTATCGATACTCTGGTGCTACTGGAATTTGCCAGTATCAACTTTTAAGATCTAAAGTCGAAAACAACTTGGCAGGCAGTAGGAGTCTAAGTCTTCTACTGTGGCCGCATCAAGCTGACATGCAGAAGATCTAGGTATGATTCATCTTTTTGGGGGTCAATGTGACTGGCGCCGCCCATGGTGATGTTGAAATCTAGATTACACCCGCTTTTATCATATCGTTGACCACTTAACCTTCTTCAGAGGGGTGTACAGTATGCCCTCAGTTTAATGCTGACACAAATGAGAAACAAAAAAGAAGTACAACATGGCTGATGAGAGTATCCCGTTAACCATGACTGGAGAGGAGTGCCAGCACTTCGTCACAATGTGTGTTTGAATGGATGCGACGCATCAGCAGATTGGAACAACAAACTACAAAGTCCTATTTTTTTGCGCAGGAAACGACAGATGGTGACCTTCTGGGCGAAGTACGAGACTGGATGCAGTCACCCGATGAGGTGGGTAGCTGGTCGGAGAGGCTCATAGTCTCATTTGCGTCACCAGTGTAGAATTTGTGCTTACAAAAAAGCTACATTCGATTAAACAGAGGCCACCACACAGCATGGGCGATGGGTGAAGAGGGTGAAGTAGTCAGCTTCCTGAAGGGATTCACTGACAGAGCCTTTGCTGGCCACCTGTTGAGAAGACTACAAGCTAATACCGTTTGAACGGCAACAGAGGTGGCCCTGGAAAAGGAGGCTGAACAGAAAAAAGAACACCAGGTGATGGACGAAGAACCCATAGAGGTGGGTGGGGCACAGACAAACCAGGAGTCGGCAGATGCGTTTCTGTCGATTCTGGAAACCATGCGGTGACACATGGGGCAGCTACAGGCCTGCATGGATAAGCAGGAGTTTGCACAACTACCGGCACCGAGACGAGTCAGCACCTTGGAGCAAGCAAGAGAACGCAGGCAGTATTGTGGACCACGCATGCAGATGCGCAAAGGACAGTGAACCTGAACCCAAACCAAAGAACTAACGGGATGTTGTGAACAGCCGACCAGCCAATCTGTGCGTGCTGCAATGGGGTAGGCCATCATGCAAATGTTTCTCTGTATCAAGCCAAGTCTCAAGGGACCACTAGTAGCAGTACTGCCACCATTTTGTATATAGCTAGATATTGCTGGAGAGCAGGTCCATGCCCTACTCGATACTTGTGCTGCCAGATCATTCATGGCTGAATAATAAATATCTAATGAGGCTCAAACTGGGATGTCTGTCATTACTTTGGCCATCCAGTCTGGTATGCAAACTTGGCGGAACTCCCCTGCCAGTGATCGGTGAAACAGAAGTTAAACTCATGGATGCTGACGCGCTCCCAGTAAAAGACTTCCCACATGAGTTGCTGATAGGCAGTGATGCCATCAGCCGAGGGAATGGGAAGATTGATTATGAGGGAAGGAAAGTGACATAGATTGGTCAAAATTTCAGGATTACGCCATATACAGACTTCATCCCCCATACAGCTTCTGTCTGAGAGCTGTTGACACCCTTGCATCAATGACGTCACGAAGGGGTAGACAGACGTTTTCGACGAGGACCTTTTCAACCTTGGTCACTGCAACCTAATTTCTCTCACCATCAAACTTAATGCCTGCTGACCAATTAAACTGAGGGCCTACTGTACACCCCTCTGAATATGGAAAGTGGTCAATGATATGATAAAAGCAGGTGTAATCTAGATTTCAACATCACCATGGGCGGCGCCAGTCACATTGACCCCCAAAAAGATGAATCATACCTTGATCTTCTGCATCAACTACTGTAAGCTTAATGCGGCCACGGTAAAAGACTCGTCACAATGTGTGTTTGAATGGATGAATTCTTTCACTGCCTGCCAAGTTGTTTTCGACTTTAGATCTCAAAAGTGGATACTGGCAGATTCCAGTAGCACCAGCGTATCGATACAAAACAACCTTGCCATAGCGGCCTATTTGAGTTCAAGCGAATGCCGTATGAATTGGCCAACGCTCCAGCCTCTTCCAGTGCACCATGGACAGGGGCTACATGAACTGATCAGTGTTGCTTTGTCTCCATTGATGATATAATCATATACAGCAGAAATGCCGTTGAGCACATTTACCACCTCAGGCTCATCTTGGAAAGGCTAAGTGAAGCTGGCATGAAATTAAAACCAGATGATGGTAATCAGAAAAGCATGACATACTCATCAGAATCTGAGGATTCACAACATAGCCTGGTAGGAGGTGTAATCCAATACACATATTATATTTTCAGTATACTTGTCTCCTCGCTTCACGCGGTGGAGGCCTGTATACGACATATACGTGGTGAATTTTATTCTATTCTATTTTTTTTATTTTTCATTGTAATTTGTGATTGTAATTTAGAGCTCTATAGTCATATTAACTGTTGCATTCATACCACCCTGCAAGGGGATCAAATTATGTTTCGCTTAAAAAAATGGATCTTCTATCCAAATTCGTCGGCCATCTTGAATGGGGTCAGAAATGTGTTTAAATACCAAATTGACGTCAGAAATGGATTCCTTGTGGTCAAATTAGCCAAAAAAGTGTATTTATTCATATTTGTAGCTTTTATATGTCAAAAAGTAATTTTTTCATAATGGCGCAGGCGGCTATTTTGGATTTACGCCTCTAGAAAAAAATGCCGGGATTTTTGCAAGGGACACTGGGGCTAAATATTTTTTTAAAAGTTCAAGGAAGTCAAATCAATCATCAAAACATCTTAGCCAGAAAGTGGTCATGAAAGTTAGGTTTTTCACCCTATTATGCTACACCTGTATATATAACTGGTATAGGTTTCAGAATTCTGAACAAATTCCAAATTAAATTTAATCCTGCTGAAATTAATTAAATATTTCACGTAAATGCTCAATTACTTCGTTGAATAATTCAATTTGGAAATGTCTTTTTCCTAAACAAAAATTTTAGTTATTTAGAGCTGACAATTAATGAAAACGAAACTGAATGAAAAATAGTAACAAACATTTCAGGGTTAAACCTTTCAATAGACAACAATATATTTATTCATGTACTAAAACAAATATCTAAACTTGCAAAATGGAATGTTTGGATTTTTTTCTACATATATAGTATATCTTTATTTCATCGCAATCTAACAAATGATAGCATTTCAGATTTGCTTTTGATTGGTTAAAAGCATATATTCATTCATTGTGAGGTATGAATGATCAGGTTGATAAATAATATCATGTGGATGATCCGTAATTTAACCAGTTGAATTCCAGAAATTTAGAGCTCGATCTGAATAAAAATGCCTTGACTTTATATAAAATCCTGAAATTTAAAACAAAACCTGAGAAAGCCCTGTGTGGTGCACCTGTCATGGATACGCCGCTGGTTCCCACTTGTCACAGAATAATAACACATGTAGCTCAGGAACCCTCTCAGTGAACAGGACATGACTGTGTGAGTTTGGCACAGTGTTGAAGACCCAATGTGTGTTGTACCAATAACAGATGTAAGATAACTGCTTCCTGCTTACAGGGCCACACAAATGAGAGTAGTTAATAAATTGTTTGTTTCATAAATGTAATGGGTTTTTTTTTAAGAAAAGGAAGAGAGTTTAGTTCAGCTGTTACCAGCACTCAAACCTATTGGATACTTGCAGTCGATTTTCAAGAACAAGAATGGTACCCCTCGACAGTCTGGTATCTGCTCATCTGCTTGTGCCTCTCTCACTATCGACAGCAACCTGTTCAGTAACGCCCATCATTCTCTAGAAGGTCTCCATGCTTATTCCCACTTATGGTATGTGTTGGGAAGTAGTGATAGGTGTTGATTGATAATTTGTGTATAATAAATTTTTATGTGTGAACAAGATTTAAAAATTAATTTTATTCTCCTGATGAATTGTTAGTCAATATTTTTAGAAACGCAATTTTGAAAACGCAATTTCCAGCTTCTAATGGTAAAAAATAGTTATTTTTACAAAAAATTGACACATTCAGAAATAAATGATTTTAGTAACTACACATCTACAACAACATATTTTACCAATTTCGACTGCATTTTATTTGGTTTAAATAATTTTTATTTTAACCCTTAGGCCACTGTGTTTGTCTGCTCTGTTTTAGATCAAAAAAAAATCCAAAATCTAATGAGGGAGGGCGATAAAAAAAAACATTTAAGAAAAAAAACATTCAAACTATTTTCGGAAAAGTTAATGAGGGCGACGAAATAATAAAAAACTTTAGACAAATTTCCGGAAAACTTAATGAGGACGACGGAATAAAAAACCTTTTGACCTATGTTAAATAAAGCTAAGGAGGGTGACGAAAAAAAAAGCAAAAAAAACATAGCTGGGAAAAAGTTTTTTTATTTCCTGAAATGACCTTGTTTTTTTTCGGAATATTTTTTTATCTACCGAAATTAAATGTTTTTTTCGAAAATCGGCTAATTCAATGCGCGCGCTGGGCAGAAAAAAAAACACATGTTTTTTTGGTAATGCGCGGCCTAAATCTAATGCGCGCATTTGTCTAAAACAGAGAAAAAAACATAGTGGCCTTACAGCACGGGGACCAACTTATTATTTTTAATTATATAAAAAATATTTATGATGGACGTAGACCTATAACATAGGTATTCAAATGAATCAGAAAGAGCTAACTAGGACAGTTATGATGATTTCAAATTGAAAAAAAACCTTTTGTCCTCCAAGGTTTTCATTAAAAAATTCAGCGCTCTGAGGGTTAAGAGCGTATATATTATAAGGTTTTTAAAACAGTTTCAAATCAAATAAAATGTCACTGAAATGAATAAAAGATTTTGTGGAAGATGCTCAGCTATTACGATTACCTCAATTTGGGCGATGACTATTTTCAAAATAGAAATATTTCTTATCATTTGAAGCTGCAAATTGCGTTACGAATTCCAGCTTCAACTGAATGAAAAATAGATTCAACTAAATGAAAAATAATAATTCAGCAGTATCTTTTTATTAGTGTACACAATATTTTTTATTATTTTTAATTATATAAAGTTATGATGAATATATCTTTGCAGGGTAATGTTTATCTTTCACAAGAATAACAATGCATACACACGGGCCAAAGTGAAACCACCCCGACTGGATGGAGCCCGCACTGGACTGTTCTCCACTCGATGCCCATACAGACCTAATCCAATAGGACTGTCTCTCTGCAAGATAGATAAAATAGACGGTATGTTACATTTACTGGTGTCACCATTTGAATCCCATATTAACCCCTATCCTGTCAGTTCATTTATTCAAATTTTCACCCACTTGAAATTGTGTCTCGCTACAGAGACCTACCACTTCAAGTGGCTGAAAATGACTCATATTTTTTTTTAATTTGAGCACAAATATTCACAAATCTTGATGTTTAGAAGCACATTTCATTCCCAATAACAGTGATTTGGTCGACTAATAAACCAGATTAGAAACGACAATAGTCTTGATCAAGGGAGATATGGTCATGAAGCTTGGAGTGACATGAGAATTGTGGGTATCATCAAATCAGTATTTCTTAGCCAAATTTACATCCGCTACCATTTTGTCATGAAAGGATAAAAGTTATTTTTCTCATCAATAACTTTACAAGTATTTTACTGTTATATATATATATATATATATATATATATATATATATATATATATATATATATATATATATATATACTTGTATATGACCAATTTTTCTGTATTGTTTGTATCCAGGAGGCACCGTTTACCTATCTGGTGTGGACATACTAGATGGCACGCCAATCATAGACATCAAGCCATATATACCAGACTATGACCAACCCAAGACAGAGGGGTTGAAGGATAGGCAAGAATCAATGGACAGTGAAACTGTTGATGATAAACTCTTCGATGACTGTGTCATATCAGACGTGAATAGCGAATGCAACACTAAAATAGAGGAGGAAGATAAATCAACTATCAGCAGAAGAGTGGTTGAATCCGCAATTTCAGAAGATTCAGACAGAGTTGGAGGTTGTGTGGAAGACCTGTGTAATTCTGGTGAGAAAGACAAGAACCTGCCAGCTGGTGTAGAGCTGTGTGATGACAGAAAAGGTTATAAGGACGCTTGTGCTTCTGTTGCCGACTGGGTAAAACAACCCCCTATTCCATCTCTGTCAGTTATATTCACATCTCGGGCCGAGGCACAAGCAGAAAAACTGGTGAACGGGCACGGGTGTAAGTTCACCACGTCAGAACAGTTGAAATGTGCCATGCGGGAAATACTAGAAGCCGACCCGAGGTCATCGTACAGAAGAAACAAGTGCAGTGACCGACTGTATTATTTTATAGTAGGGGGTGTACATGTGGTTTGCTGGTTTGACAATGATGTGGCAGAGGTGGTCAAAATTGAACCAGAAGATATTGAAAAAAGATGATCCAGCCCAGCAAACACTACATGTGCCGACCCAATGTTTGGCCAGCGGTAATTATTTACGTTGGACCCACATTGAAACAATGTTGGTTCCATGTCTCGTGTTTTATCACTAGAGCTGACCATTGCTCCAATGTTGTAGTGATGATTGATTCACCTTGCTACAATATTTATATATAATTTTATACTATTTAATGTTACAATATTCTAACTGGTCTTCAAATTATTCTTTAACTTTACATAAAAACATTTCCAAGACAAAGTGAAATAGAAAATATGTAGGTCCCACCATAGTTGAAACATTGTTATTTCAAAAAATAGTTTTCTGCAAGTGTGTTTAGGATCTTATTTTCCCACTTTATCTTTATGGATTGATTATTTTTCGGTTATAAAATTCAATATTTAACAATATTTATTGGCTGTCATTTCCTAAATTCAAAATAAGATTCTCCAGCTCTTACAGTCACATGAGGAAGTCGGCGAAATGTTATTATTGAGCAACAAAATAATTATATTTCTGTCACAACTTATGAGGAGAGAGGTTTGCTATTTTTTTGGTCAGACTTTACAACAATATTCATTGAAGTTGGAATTTGACAAGTAGACAGCAGCGTAATTGACATTATTTTTTATTCAACTAATGTTAAAATTTCCAACTCACTTTTCAGTGCAATGGCGAGAATTATTTATATTTATAAAAACTAAACATATCCTTGACCATGGTTATTAAAATGTGTCGGGACAATAAAAAAGCCTATCGTCCTCAAATATCATATTATTGTTATATTATTATATTTTATATTTATCAGTTCATAGCGATATGATCTGGTTTCACAATTAGTCCAGTACAGCTATGTCAAAAATAGGGTCAACCTGTAGAACCGTATAATGTAACCAGATGTATAATGTAACCGGTTACATTATGCGTCTGGTTACATTATGCGGTCACAGGGAAAAACGTAATTTGTAACCAACACTGACGCATAATGTAACCGCTCCTTTTATTGGCCTCCATTTATCCGAGAGAAAACAGTCTTGATATAAAAGGACTTTTTTTGAAACTAATTGATGTAGTAAAATATTTTCATTGCAGTACTTTAATCCTCCAAATCAAATCAGGACGGGGCCTCGTGTAGTGGTTTAGCACTGTTCCTATCACGCCGAAGCTCGCGGAAGCCCAAGTACTCTTTTCAAAAGAGACATGTCTTCATTTAGTTATTTCTGAAATCAATTTATCATATGGTCTCACCACCCTAAATGCCAGTCCCATTGAAATTTATGCATGTGAACTGCTTCAATTCCACAGGCCGAGTTTACTTCTCTTCGCCTTCCCAACCATCTAGTGTCGCATATCATGATAAAGCATGAGCTGTGTTTTTTCAAAAAACAGATCCGATATGGGTTTTCTACCCAGACAGATTTTCATCTACACCCCCTAGCTTTTAAAAATGTCACCACAGGTCAAATTAGGCTAAAACTCATATCCTCTTTCACAGACCAGACACATATCATTTAACCCACTGTATCCCCGCCAGATTATCACGAGACCGTTATATATGATATTCTGTATGAAGGAGACATCGTGTACTGATTAAATATCCACACAAGTGTAACCTCTTTTGCATTTGTTTTTAATTAAAGTTTGGAACAGCCGCATTAGAAATATTTTCATCATTAGTAGACACCTGCCGTGATTTCAGCTTTTTATTATGTTAGTGTGGTGAGACCATATATAAACAGCGGTGTAAATTTATATTTGTCGTTTTTCAGTGACGTGTCTTTGATTAAATTATGTGAGACAAACCAGATATGGCTCAAGCGATAGACAAAACATGGGTGGGCCAGTTAAATTAAGTTAGAAGCCTACAATTTTAGAGTTATATACTTTGGTTTCAGGTTTTGTGTCATTCAAAGTTTACTTTGTACCTCAGATTATGTCATATGATTGCGGGAGGTCTGGTGCTGTGGGTAAATAGTGGGGATGCTTGTGTTCATAAATAAACTCCCGTGGGATTTTGATGGTTAAAATATGCCACCTATATGAAAATGTTCAGAATAGACTACAGAATAAGTAAAAGTTGATGGAGTTCGGAAATTGGTGTCAAAACAATCTTTTCAGGCAAAATTCAAAATGGCCGCCATGAAATCACTAAAGTTATCATATCTTCATCAATAATTGAGATAGAAACAACATTATTTTACCAAACCATATGTTTTCGGTACCAAGGAATGCAATAAAACAAACGATACATTTATTTGACATCATTATCATGCAAAATTCAAAATGGCCGCCATGAAATCGCTAAAGTGATCATATCTTCGTTAATAATTAGGATAGAGACGAGATTATTTCACCAAACCATATGTTTTCGCTATCAAGGAATGCAATAAAACAAACGATACTTTTACTCAATATCATTATCATGCAAATTCAAAATGGCCGCCATGAAATCACTAAATTGATCATATTTGCGTTAATAATTGGGATAGAAGCGATATTATTTTACCAAACCATGTTTTCGGTATCAAAGAATACAATGAAAAGCCGATACTTTATTTCACTTTATTATCCTGCAAAATTCAAAAAAGCCGCCATGAAATCACTAAATTTATTTCACTTTATTATCATGAAAAATTCAAAAAAGCCGCCATGAAATCACTAAATCATATATTTATCATTAATCCAGATAGAGCTGATAATATTTCACAAAATCTTATGTTATCGATATAATGTACATGCAATACAGTAAATCATTCAAGATGGCCGCCATGAACTTAGCAAAATTTATCACATCTTAGGATAGAGACTGTATTATTTCATCTAACCACATATTTTCGGCATCAAGGAATACAATAAAACACTTTATATCTTTATTTGTATATTATTATATAGCTTTAAAAATGTATGTCATCACCTATTTATCCAATGTCTCGATACTAGTAATGCTAATTACATAGTAGAACATATGTTTATGTATAGCACACACCAACCATCTACGTAACAGACAGCATGATTTTTTAGCTGAACAATTCAGGCATATCCACATCCACATGAGATCGACTGAACACTGTTTTAACTCACTCAAGAACATATAGATCCATGTTGAATTACACCGCTTTGAATGTAATGTCTTTTGAAATAGTAGCTGTCACTCCTGTATGAACACATTGATGTACAAGAGTGTAGAATTGTTCATATACACTGAGGGTGCACTTCACGACAGGGACCTTACATGTTCTAGATATTAATAATACTCTACACCTCTAAGACGCATGTTTACCTATTTTAAACAAGTTAGCAACATTAGTGTGTATAGTTATTAACCACCTGTATCATAATTAGCCTACATGAAGTCAACAACAATGTCATAGCATACTATCCTGATAGTTGTATTTCTAAATCCGTTTCAAGCACTTGAACAGACACTGTTATAAATTTAGTTATAAATTACTAAAACATAGTAATGCAATGTAACACAATGGGGCATAGCAAAATGGTATCAATATTTGTACAAATCATGTTTACATGGTTAGCGTCTACACTGCAGTGTATCAAATATCATACCAAAGGCATAGCAACATTTTTCTTCAATTGATTGTCATTACACTTTTAGGTGACAAAAAATATTTGACAAAACCCAGCGAATGTGCATATCATTGAATAGTCAAAATGATTTGTTTGTGAGTTCACATTGTCATGGTTGTAGAATAGATACTATACAACCCCGAAAAATATACACATAACTTAAGATTTGGGCTTGTTTGACGTTGAAATGTATTTTTTTGCACCCAAGTTTTACCTTTCACTTGTCGTGCAATAAACCTATATTCCAAAATACATACGTTCACAACTAGATTAGAACTGGATACGATGTTATAGGGTAAATAACAGGTTATTGTTCCTTTCTGCATTGTATACTTGTTGAAATATTGTAGAGTTATATGGCAATAAAGTACATTATACATTTAAATTATGAAATTAATATAAAAAATGAAATGACATTAATCGAGGTTGCCACGACACCTTAATAATCTGACAACTCAGGATTGTTTATGATAACCCTGAGTTGTCAAGGAAATCACCTTACGTTAAAACATTAGGCAAAGTCAGGGGAAAGTGAAGATTTTTGCTTGACTTTAATTTAACCGAAAAATCAAAGGGACAAGCCCCCAACACATTTTGAAAAGACAGTAAAAAGACAGTAAAAGTCATGATTTTCTAGATTTTGTAACAACCCTTAATAATGTCTAGGATTTAAAGAACTTTTATCGCTACGATTATCTAATTGTGATAATTCATTAACCTTGGGGTCACGAACAGATGACTTGTTTAACATGTGATATTGACTTGCAAGAGATATAATTACTACGTAATATCAGATATTTAATTATATAATATTTTTGTTAAATATAATTATAATAAACATTATTTTATCTTTGTGTGGTTTGCACTGTTTATAAATTAACTAACAGCAAGTATTCCATAGGATTATAACATCGCGGCATTATCCCCTAAATATAGGAGGAGGGCTTCCTTCTCATGATATCAGCAAAAAGCGGGGTCAAAATATTTTTACTCACTCGTGTGACCTATCGCAGCGGGCGCCTTCTTAACTTTTACCAAATGCCTTAATGTGCACAAAAACAGTTCCCCTTTTTAGATCCTGGAGCTGCAACTGAAACATGCGTGCCTAATGAAGCCAAACTGTTTCAAGTAGGCCTACGTACTTGCTTGGGTCTTAGTGATGATTAAATTTTATTCTCAGAAATGTGTTCATAATATAGCAATTTTTATCTCTGTGAATGAATGAATGAGCCTCGGAACAGCGACTACGCGGACAAACAGACTACACTGAATCAGGATTACCCACCAAGGATAGTGAGATGAATCTGATGACACTGTCGTCTAAACCTACGGTTTAAAATTCGAGTCCTGGCAGTCTGAAAGCAAGCACGCTACTTCTCGTGTGTCGTGTGTCTACCCAAGGAAAATAGAATCTGATTCTATTTTCCTTGGTCTACCGCATCCATTGATACCGAAAACATGTCGTTTGGTGAAATAAACTCGTCTCTATCTCAATTATTGACAAGTAAATGCTAACGTCAGTGATTTTCATGGCGGCCATTTTGAATTTTGCATGATAATGATGTCGAATAAATGTATCGTTTGTTTTATTGCATGCTTTGATAGCGAAAAGATATGGTTAGGTGAAATAATCCTGTCTCTATCTAAATTATTACCGAAGATATGATCACTTTAGTAATTTCTTGGCGGCCATTTTGAATTTTGCATGATATTGATCTCAATTGAATGTATCGTTTGTTGTATTGCATTCCTTGATACCGAAAACATATGGTTTGGTGGAATAATCTTGTCTCTATCTAGATTATTGGTGAAGATATGATAACTTTAGTTAGTTCATGGCGGCCATTTTGAATTTTTCATGATAAACGGTTTTTTGACACCTATTTACGAAGTCCATCAAACTTTTTCTTATTCTGTGGTCTATTCTGAGCATTTTCATAT
Source organism: Flabesymbios commensalis (assembly GCA_964017125.1). NCBI lineage: Eukaryota > Metazoa > Annelida > Polychaeta > Terebellida > Flabelligeridae > Flabesymbios > Flabesymbios commensalis. The sequence goes on along the minus strand of OZ024908.1, from coordinate 21,632,326 downwards.
AGGTGGCATATTTTAACCACTGAATTTCCACGGGATTACACATGCTCCTGCACTAAAAGCTGCCTGCTTGGACAGTCCGAGATCGTGGGTTTCGTCCCGAGCTCGCTCCGACATCCAGGTTTCAAAGAAACAAGATATGTCTTCCTCGCTCACTCGTAAAGATTCAATATCGTGGAGAGCATCCCTGACCGAGAGGTACATGTACCGTGTTTGGGAAAGGACCACCAGGGCTCGAATTTCGAATCCTGTGTCCGGAGGGCAGTGTCATCTCATTCATCACACCATCCACAGGTTCTCCTGACCAAGTTTAGATATATGCACCCCCTTTCCACAACCACCTCTCCCCCTCTACACGACATAGTGTAGAGTGTGAGGGGTGGTTGTGGAAAGGGGGTGCCCAGACTAAACCCAATTCATTCATTTTTAATGTCCGTCTGGCAGGCTTGATCGCTTGTCCGTCCGTCCGTTCGTCTATTTCTTTGTTCGTTCGTTCTTTCATTCGTTAGTTCATTTGTTTCTTTCATTCATTTAGCATTTGCCCGTTAATTCGCTAACTCGTTGGCTCGTTATTTTTTTCATTATTTGCCCCCTGTTTGTTGGTATTCCTGATTCGTTTGTTCATTCCTCCTGTTTGCTTGATCGATCTGCAATCTAAGAATGACTTCTTCCATGTCGATAACAGATAAACCGGCATTGATTGGGCATAACCATTTTTTTAAATGAAAGTGCCTGCGCTAAATGTTCACTTGGGACAGGAAGGGTCGCACAGATACAGGTCGACAGTTCGACAAGGAGGTCAATAGTCTGGCAGGTTTAGGTTATATTCTGACAGGTCTATAGTCTGAATGGCTACATTCTCACAGGTCGATACTACGACATATTTTTTAATATCGAAAAAGAGGATGAACAAAACTATTATTACTGTTGTGATGAATAGCGATGGAGACGAAAACAGGTCTATCTATTTAAATAACTAAAGTTGTTTAACTGTTTAAGTGCTGCATTGTTCGTTAGCATTTTCCATTCATTTGAAACGAGCGTTGGTGACGCAAATTTCAGCTTCAGATAAATGACAAATATTCTAACATTTAACAACTAGATATGTTAGGCATACTACTTCATAACAGGTGCTTTATTTGGGATATGAACGCATTTGCCCACACTGAAAGGGCATTTTTTGAATTATTTATTTAAGAAACTTGAATTGATTGATTCATTGATCACTGATGGCATGTCAACAGTTATTTATATCCACATCGATATAAATGTAATTTGCGTTTTAATTTGGATTGATTGTTTTCGCAAAGCCACCACATCAGGTTTGTGAACACATCTGATAGCTCACATTTTTTCCTCGTAGATAAAAAACAACTATTTAATGGCATTATAGGTTGGTGTATAGGCCTACATGTCGATTGTCATTCATCACAAGAGCACCGTACTGCTTCGCAAATCCAAAAGGCAATATAGGGGCCTACATGATATATGATCACTTAACGTAAGCAGATATAGACCTTTTCGCTCCGCGTGGCAACGTAGAACGGCTAGCGCTCTAGCTGATTAATAAGGTCATTCATTAATTAAAAAAAGTAAGCGCGAACATTTGAAATGATAATTAATTATTATGTATTGATTGAAACCATGACATTTTTTAAGCCTTTGAAAAAAAGGAGCCGTAATTAGTTATGCGTCTCTCATGTCATGCATATTGCCAGTGTCATCGGTATATTATAGTCCAGTCAATCTAGAACCAACCTACAAAAAACTGCAACAATTTGTTTTAGTCATGCCTTATCATGCCAGATTATTCATTTACTCATTTATTCATTCATTCATTCGTTCATTAATCCACCCGTCCATACAATCATTCATCCATCTTCATATCCATCCAGCCATTCAATTATTTCAAGACAGCCTTTTCATTTCGCTGAACATCCGTGGGTACCTAAGCTCCACTATTGGCCCTTCCCAGTAAACACCAAACATAACCACTCACTCAGTTTAATTTAAACATACTAGTTATAAAAAAAATTCCCGGAGTATAATCCCCAAAACATATACTTTTCGGAAAACTATCTCGGTTACATTATACGGCACTGGTTGCATTATACGGTCGTATGGTACCTTTTTTCCCTGGTTACATTATACGTTCACGCTGTGACCGCATAATGTAACCAGTCACCGTAAAATGTAACCGGTTACATTATACGGCGCCGTATAATGTAACCGGTTACATTTTACGTCTGGTTACATTATACGGTTCTACAAACCCACTACAAATTCCAACAGAAATTATTCTTTCACCAAAAATCTCATAAATTATCATAGAACAACATATTAAAAGTCACATAGAATCGGAGTAGTGGAAGAGTGCCTAATTCGCATCAATCCAAAATGGCCGCCAAGAAAATTAACTGAGTCTTATTTTGGCGATATCTCGGCTAATAATCAATGAAGAATCATGATTTTTGTGTCTAAACTTATGTTTTTAGGGTCAAGGAATCTAATGATTACTCAATTGAACATCCTGGACATTCCGTTAACACCACAAATCAAAATATTTTGTATGACGTATGTGAAATCACCTCAAATTTCACGAATTTTGTTTTTGTAACATGACCATAATATTATTATGCCTGACTTGATTATTAATGACCTGAACATTATGGCTCTTTATAATAAACATGTTATTGTATCAGTGGTTAAGGTTTGAAACGTCATTAGGGGCCCACCATCCAATCACCAGGGGGGAGGGGGTGGAGTTTTTGTCGCGGACAAATTATTTATTTTTTGTATAAACATATTTTATTAGGCAATTGAAACATATACAAAATAGTAATACGAGGTTTCGTTCGCTGAGTGGTGACATGATGACTGGTTTCGTGCAGGCTGCTGTAGTTGGTGCGGGGGTGGAGGGGGCGCAGCGCTCCGTCTTGTGATTAAAGTCAGTGTAGATCCAATTAAGTGGAAGTCAGGGCAAGAAAAAATGTACTGTGATAGTATGAAACAGTTATAACTGGTTCGCTGAAGACAATGTGGCGTTTAGAACTTAAATATGACAGCAGCGAGTCCATTAACTGAGCATTGCGATAGGTTGCATACGCAGGTAGTAGACAAGATGCTGTCATATGAACAGTGTTAAGTATAAGGTAAAGGTATATATCAAAAAACACTTGGAATACACGCTGCTGGCATATACACAGCGCAGCGTAAAATATGATAACTTTTAGGGAGCAGCTCGGACATGAAATTACACTAGCATCATGGCCAGCGTCCCGGTGCTGCAGCAGGCTGCAGACTGAGGTGGTATCCATGCAAGAGCAACTCGAAAATAGTCAAATGTATGCCTGCATATCCACCACCCCGATGATTGCAGCACGCTGCAGACCCAGATACTAGACATGATGCTGTCATATGAACAACATAATATAAGAGTGTAACGTACTAAAATGCAACTAGAAAATGAATATGCTTGCACCATGTCCAGCAACACCATGTTGCAGCGGACTGCAGACCGAGATACCAGACATGCTGCTGTCTAAATAATAAGAAAATATTATAAGCACAGCAAGACAATGGATTGTCATTACCAAATAAATTGTTAGTGCATTTGTTGCACAACAGAATGTTTAATTATGTTACATCGGTGTGAATACAGCATGGCAAGGCAGAAAACTGAAAAACATTTATACAGTGTCACTCACATAAACTTAGTATAGAAAACCGTTGTGTTTCACATATATATTGTTCAACTGCAGCAATTAAAGTTTTGGTCATATTTTCTTGAATGTCACCATAAAGAATATTTTTTAAAGACAAGGGTGCTTCAGTATTTCGAAAATATGCAAGTAAAATGTCTCTGTGAGTTAAATATAATGGACATTCTAAAAAGTAATGTTGAGGCGTTTCTATACATCCACATAAGCAATTAGGAGTTTCTGATACATGATTGATATACAGGTGATATTTTAATTCACTGCAGTTCATTCTTAATCTAGACATTATTATATTGACTTTTCTTGAGAATTTATAGAAATGTGGGGGTTTTTTAGGGATTGGATGTTTTATTTTAGATAAAAGTATATTATGATCGTCGATTAATCTGATTGCTTCATCGGTAGTGTTCCAGGTATTCAGGGTGAAAGGGAAAAATGAATTACGGAATGTTTCTGTTCTGGGCCTGTAGTTGGTTAAATTGGCATTATTTCTCAATTGGTAGCGATTGTCAGTCCTGGTTTGTACGGAAGGAGGCAAGTCGTCACAAAGATAGGATGGTGTATGTTTATGAACAATATCGGAAAAGAATAGTAATTGTCTGCGGTTACGTCGAACATTCAATGGTTCCCACCCGAGTTCGTTAATTCTTACATCATATGAGGTACCTTTAATAGCACCAGAAACAATTTTACCTGCCCGTTTTTGAACTTTTTCTATTTGAAGAGAATCATTTTCAGTTAAATTTGTTAAAAGTACATCGGCGTATTCCAGGATGGGTCTGATGAAACTGAAGTATAAAGTCTCTAAGGTTTTTCTATTTAATTTAAAGGATAATGAGTACATATTGCATATTCTTTGTTCAGCACGAATACATATATCATTTACATGGATATTCCATTTTAAATCGCTGCTGAAAGTGACACCGAGATGTTTGTGTGTGGAGACGGACTTCAGGTGGCTACCTGAAAATGTTAAAGGATTTGGGGGGTCGGAACTTGGCCTTAAAGAGAGAACCATGTCACAAGTTTTTTCTGCGCTAAACATAACCTGCCATTGTTTAGACCAGGAGTCAATGCGACACAAATCTCTGTTTAACGCCAAGTTACAGGTATGAATATTGTTAGAAAACTTACAGAAACGGCTGTCATCTGCATATAAACTCAAAGTTGACTCTAAACTGTATTTGATGTCATTAATAAAAATTAAAAATAGCAGAGGACCTAGAACCGACCCTTGGGGTACGCCGGCTTGCAAGCCGCCGTAAGATGAAGTAAACCCGTCAAGTACTACCCTCTGTTTACGTTCAGAAAGATAGCTTGAAAACCAGGAATTAAGTTCACCGGTTATACCAGAATTATTCAGTTTATGTATAACGCCAGCATGCCACACTCGATCAAAAGCTTTCGAAATATCACCGAATACTAGCCTTCCTTTTTGTTTATTGTCTAAAGCTTGAGAGAAAACATGATATAGGTGGACGAGCTGATGGGTGGTGCTATGACCAGGCATAAAACCGGACTGTAAGGTATGTAATAGATTATTATCTCTGATAACATTAAAAGTGTGTTTGAAAATAGCATTTTCCATAACTTTGCTTACTGCACTAAGAATTGATATTGGTCGGTAGTTGTTAAGTAGAGAAGCGTCACCTTTTTTATAAAGAGGAGTTACGTTTGCGTTCTTCCAAACAGACGGATATATTTTTTGCTCTAGAGAAATATTAAAAAGGCGTGTGAGAGAAGGGTAGATAGAGGAAGCAGTATATTTTAACATTCTGGGGCTTATCCCGTCTGCCCCACTGGCTTTGTTAGGGTCAAGAGATTTTAATATATCACAAATTTCTAGTTCACAGCATTTAATGCTGTTTAATCGAGATTCTGTCTCGTAATGTATTGGAGGGAGAGTGGCGTTAGTATTTATTTCAACTAAGCTAGGTGGCGCGCTGAAAATTTCTAATTTTATTATATGTTTATATATAACATTTCTTGACGTAAATTATTTATTTCACAGAGTCTCCCCGAAATTATATATTTAAAAAAACTACAGCCCCCACCCCCTTTAGATTGAATGTTGGCCCTGTTGACACATTCGGTAGGCCTAAAATACATAAGATAAGTTGTATTTGTAAATCACATTTTAAGCACCCATTTTCCACACCTTCCCCCCTCCCTCTACAAAATATAGTATGTCGAGGGTTATGTGTGAAAAGAGGGTACCTGATCATATCAGGCGAAGAATGCCACATTAAAACAGTGCGATTATAATCGGATTCACATTAACTGTGGTGAATGATTTTCGTCGATTTCTCAGTTAATTCCTTACCAATTGTCAAGGTACATGTACAGGCACTATTTTCTAGTCATGGTGCGACAACCCTGAACATGTCAATGAAAAATATTACATAGTTTAAAAGTTGTTCTATTTAACGTGTAGTAAATAAATCCATTAGCTTCGTCTCAGAATTTCATTACATGTAAAATGGTCGATTCTGAAATACTTATCAAAACTTCGCGAAATTTTCAGCGTAGTTGCGACATGAATGGAAACTACTGTGTGTAAAACTTCATAACAATTGCTCTAGAATTCACTGAGGTATTTGCGAAAATTATTCACCCTGGTTGATGAATTTTCATCGCCTGGTTTTTATGAAACATATTGAGAAATTTTATAAAAGATGTAACCGCAGCGTGATAAACTGTTTAATGGTTGCACAATTAAGTAATAATACTATCAGATTTAGATATTGATATGTTTCGCAAATATTGAATTATATATGTTTGGGTTACTGAGACTAAAACAACTGCGTTGACGCATAGTTATAAGCAAAGATCAGCCGTATAGTTATAAATTAAACCAAGCTTAATAATATGTGTCCCCTTTTTATAACGTAGCATGTAATTATTTACACATAATGATACTATGAACAATATCAACCTCGTCTATAAACATAACCGCTTAATGGCTGCACTGAAACATTAACAGTAATATAGCAAATGCCAGCCATAGCTAAATAATGATATCCTATAAACACACATACTTCCATACAGGTATGGAAGTAGCGAATCTAGACGTGCATTTGTATCTGATCTCGATATCTGGATCTTTATCTGTTACGATTGGCAAGTTCGTCTTCGTTGCACCAACCCCAGTCCAATAAAATCAGTGCATTCAAATTAGTCAAAAATGAGGTATTACTTAAGATTCTAGGGCTTGACTATGACTTTATGATGAAACTTTTGCAGGCTCAGATGGTCAAGGTTTACCTTTGTATAAAGCGACTAGAGCGTCTTCACCTGTAGATATCACGTCATCCTTTGAGCTATTTAGATCATTGAAAACTAGCCCACTGTTACCGGAATACTATACTGGTGAATAGGAGTGTCAATGCTGCTTTTTTGCCAATCCCGACGCCAGACGTGGTATACCATCCAATAATGTGATGAATAAACGACACATTTCTGTACACTTCTGGACTGTTACTTACAATAAAGCAATAATCCATCATTTTGGTCATTTTGGTCTGGTCTGAGATATAATTTGTGGATTTGGCATGGAAGCATACCAATAAGTGGGTTTGTGTTATCGCCAACCACGACTGTTGGGCTTGGTGTTTTCTTAGAAGCCGCTGTGGCAGTTTGCACTATTAACAGATCTCTTTGTAGGACATGTTAGAAATGATCTTCCCGTTTCTCCTTAAAGTCCACAGAGTCTGAAACTTGTAGAGTTGCACCTACTCAGATACTAGAGAGCTTCTGGTGAACTACATCAACACAATAATTGGTGTTCCATAGTGGTTGTTGACATACTTTACATAACGCTTGCATGTTTCTTCAAATGTTATTCCTTTACACAGAGAGACTCTATGAAGTAAGGTACCTCTATGATCTAATATATATTGAATGTTAATTTTGGGTAGTGGTGTGTTATCAGGCATGTGATGTCACAGTGCATCAGCTAGACTAGTTTTATTTGCGCTTCTTTGAGTAAACTTACTATTATAGGGTTGAGGGATAGCTACATACATGTAGCTCGTACTGAAATACATTTGTTAGGTTATCAGCACCCTGTCCTGCAGCTACAAGTCTCTGGAAGAGGAGTTAGGTATCACTGTAAATGATCTCGTCTCTTACCTTGGTGAGTTTACAAGTTTCTTGAAGAGCGGTTAGGTGAATGATCTCGTATCTTATCTTGGTGAGTCATCATGCAGTGCCATGTCCTCCAGCTACACGTCTTTTACAAGTACATAATCTTAAGGGTGTCTGTCATGTCCTTTTATCGTCGTGCATGCGAAACTTCCTTGTATTGCACACTGGCTGTGTATGAAATATTAGTCAGGGCTTGCATGGCAGAATTAACATGAGTAGGGGAGACCCAGGAGGATTTGGACACAAGGTGCATTTGGACAGTAGGTCTAGACCATAAATAGATGACGTCACTACAGGATCACCGCTCTCAGGGGATGCCTTTAGGGAACCCTTTAACCAAGACGAAGTCAGTGGACGCCATTTTTTTAATTTTAAATGTTTGGTCACATTTGTTTGATTTTTAACTGTCGAAGTAATTTGTCAGACGTAAGTTCAATGGTTTTTTATTTATTTATTAATGGATTTCACCTTAAATATTTCAATGGCTGTATTGCTCATCTTGTGTGAATCATTCAAATGTATCCTGTTCGATAATTGGGCTATTTATAGATTTTCAATCTGTTAGGTGCATTTTGACAAAAAAATCAGGAAGGAATTGGACACTTTTTAGGGAGGAATCGGACACCTGGGGGATGTTTTGACAATGTCCATATCCTCCCCAAATGACTTGTCCAAATCCTTCCAACAACATGAAATTCATTATCTCTAGCAATGTTATTCTTCTGCATAGAATGTTAAAAACACATATGGCTATCCATAGGCATAGTGAGTTTCTTTCGCGAAAGATTAGCTTTATCACATGAACATAGTATGAAAAAAAGACAAAAAGCTGGCAATGTCCAAATCTGCCTGGGTTTCCCCTACAAGCCGGAGTTCAGAGCAACCATACGAGACGCGCCGATTCATTCATGTCACTTCCTTTTGTCAAACCATCTGTAGTTCTGAAGTTTCTCATCACCACTTCAATGATTAAGTCAGTCGACAAGTCAGCTCAGAACCTATCATTTCTTCTGATAACATGGTGACCATCATAGTGATGGGTGATCAAAATATGTGAAATTTTACGCAATTCGGCATTCGTCATATACGACAATCCCATTTATGTTGTTAGAGACGGTCAGAAACGGTCCGAGATGCTTAACGATGTGCTCATCCGATTCCTTGACCCCAAAAACGTATGGTCAGACACCAAAATCATAATTCTACATTGATTATTAGCCGATATATCGCCAAAATAAGACTTAGTCAATTATTTTGGCGGCCATTTTGGATTGATGCAAATTAGGCACTCTTCCACTACTGCGATTCTTGGTGGCTTTTAATATGTTTTTCTATGACACTTTCTGAGACTGTTGGTGAAGAAATAATTTCTTTTGCAATTTGTGGTGGGTCATTTCATAGTTTGCCTGGACTAAATATATAGATAATTAAATTGAAACATGCACTTCTAAATTAGCCAGGGCTGAGCTAACCAAGTACCGACGATGCAAAAATGTTATACAAATATTTTGTGTTTGCTGGAAAGGTAATATCTACTGTTGACACTAGGCCAACCTTAAACCATCATTGGTTCAACGTCTCGTGTTTGCTGGGTTATCGTTTTGTATTTGTTGGATATGCACTTCTCAATGAAAATTACAGTGAGTGTAGGCGACTGCAAACTAAAACTTGTTATTAATGCAGATAAGGGTTAAATATGTTAACCCTTGTGCTGCTAAGACCGTATATGTACGTTTTCAAGCAAATTTCGGACCAAATAAAATACCACTAAAATGTGTAACATAACTTGTGGTGGATGCTCAGTTTATCAAATAGTTCAATTTGGGATGTGTCTATTTTTCCTAAATAATACTATTTTTCATTCATTTGAAGCTGGAAATTGCGTTAGCAATTCCAGCTTCCAATGAATGGAAAATACTGAAACAATTCAGTAGTCCAAGAGTTAATGTCGGAGTCCTGGCGACAACTACTCTACAAATCACGGGTACTAAGGTCATTTGGCTTCGCATGGCAAAACATCACTTGTAATCAAACACAACACTTTTTGACTTCATGATGGTGTTTTTATTCTGACTGGTTTCTACATCTGACGTATATAAATGATCTGTCGTACATTATTGACATTCTTGTCAAAATATTATGTTCAATAAAAAAATCCCTATGGCATGCATCTTCAATAAGCCAATGAAGACCCCGTTATATTCAATGTATCACAAATAGGGTGCATATTATAACAGATGAAAAGGCGCTTGTGGCTATGCATCATGGAAGAACACTTTTAAGTAGGTCTATATTTATACTATTTTTCAGTCATGTAAAAAATCAACACTTAGTTTGTGGCGTCAAATTATTATGCTTTGTTGTAAAATTACACGGATCTCAAAACCTCACATTTTGTTGTGAACAAAGGTGTTAAATTCGCTCACGAACAAACAGCTTCAACTACAGAGAAATTCAATGGCCCAAGTAATTTGAGACCAAATATTTGCAAATGTTGATGTTTAACCCTTTAACCGCTGATTATTTAATTGGAATTTTCACCTAATTAAGTTGTGTCTCTATAACGCGATCAAAAACTTCAAGTGAGTGAAAACTATTCATGTTTGACGAATTGGAAGTCAACGATTTTGAAAACTTGCTGATCGAAGTCTACGTTTTATCTTTAGCTGGCAGGCCTATTTTATGTGCTAATAAAAAATGAGAAAACCCGAATATAATCGGGATCGGTGATTAAAGGGTTAAACATTCATTTCATTCGCAATGACAGTTATTTGATCGGCTAATAAAAGGGATAACAACGATTATAGTCGTCATTAGCGGTGAAAGGGTTAAGTTAATCCTTTAAAGCGCTGAATTTGTTTGTGTAAGCCATGGAGACCAAAAGACTTTTTTCAATTTGAAATCATCATAAATGTCTTAGTTAGCTCTTTCCTATTCATTTGAATACCTGTTATGGGTCTACGACCATGTTAAATATTTTTACTCTAGTTTTACAGTGTGTGATTGACTTAGTCGTCAGAATCTGAATTCTGACGACTAAAGTCGATCCCCGCGCTATAAGGGTTAAGCCCTCACGACACATTAAAACTTCCCTGAAAGCAGACTTAATTTTCCTACAACTAAGGGTTTTAGAATGAAAATTTCTATGAAACTGGCTTACTAGTACATTGCAATTTTCTTTATTATTTTTCAACCATTTCAAATCATATTCATCCACTACAAGTCGAGAATTGCGACAATAATTCGCGGCTTGTAGTGGATGAAGATGACAATAGTAAATTCAGGCTTGAAAGGGTTATAAGACCACTCTCATGATATTCACTGCAGATGAGGCCCATCCTAGCCGTGTCGTCCTCTCCAATGCCGTGAATTGATGTATTTACTTTACCCGAAAAGTTCAACATGACTGTGCGGGCTGTGAGTTGAGCATGTGCGCATGTGACTGAAATATTACTGATTCTAAAAAAACTGTTTTCGCCCTGATTATTCGAGGGCAATCCTTAGAAATGACCGTCCAGATAAATGTCCCAAGATTTCAATCATGAGATTGAAATTCCAGCTGAATTTATGAGCCTGGCACATGAGCCTGGCACATGAGCCTGGCCAGACAATCCGATTCCAGCGCCGCGCTGCCACATGAGAATAACATGCAAGAATTAATTTGTGAATACAACAATATAGCTGCGTGAACACGTTTGGTCGTTGATTTAGATCAATCAGCATCGTCTTCGAGCTAAACTGAAGTTCAATTTGTTTTTACTTTAATCTTATTTGTTTGTGCACTAGGTTTTCTGACTAAAGTTCCTTACATCATTACAAGCTCCAAGGACAGAGCTCTACGTTCAGTCATGCTACATCTCTAGGCAATGATTTACTTTACGTATGTAACTAAGCGATTTACCTATCCATATACATAATCTACGTTACACATCTTCACCTCCCACCTGTGTCTTTATAGCAAAAATACATGAAATTTACAAGTTTGCTTGCTATCTCTCAGCATGATCTACTTACAACCCAACCCTTGGCAAATATATACACATAGTAACCTACTCAAGTGTGGTACAGCGATATGCAGTGGTAAAAATACAGCCTTCTCAGGTAAAATGCGAGCTACGTAGCTAACAGGAATAATTGACAACATAAAAACAAGTAACACGAGGGCTGTAACAAAATATAGCCCGCACTAATCAACCTCAGGTAACAAATTCAACAACAAGAGGACCTGGATAGTCCACTTGGAAATAACGGGTCGTAAGTGTCACTTCTAAAAGTGTCATTTTTAAGTACCACTTACGAAACATTTATCCAAATGTTTTTTGGCATTCAGTCATATCCTAGAATAATATGGTGCTGGATTTAGTGTTGGATTTAGAGCATCATAGTAGTCCTAAGCTTAGTTGCCAGAGAATTCAAATGTAGACTAACATTTTGCGCTTTCTATTCAAACGTTCTTATACTGTGTTATGCAGCAATGTGTATGAAATTCTGAGCAACAGACTTCTGTTTTAAAACAAAAAGCAGTAACTGCTCAATTTACATAAGCAGTTACTGCTTTAGGTTTTGGAAGACGGTATTATAAGTAAAATGTTGTGGTGTGTGTGTTTTCTATATTGAATTGTGATACCATCAGACACTGTAGAACTTCCAAACATAACGGGGGCCCGCCCGGCCACTTTTCATAATTTTGATAATCGATTTTGTAATTATATTTCTAACTGGATACGATGTCTGCTATGTATAAGTTGTGCCTTGTAAGTGAGCGATTTTAACTTTCTGTTTGTGTGTGTGTGTGTGTTAGTTTTCTAAAATACTGTACATGAGCCAATATTCGATGAGGTTTTCCACATGGTCAGAACTTATAATAAAACATTGTGACAGTTAGTCAGTAGGCCTATGTTTTTAAATTAATGAAAAAACTACTAAAGATCATTCACACATTACCTGACTACATAGGTACAAAATCTGCTATAATAGATAAGCGTGTAAACAGAAAATGTGTTTAATTGTGATATATAGCCGAGACTAGGTAAATTAATAGCAGAAGAAGACCACCCCATTGGAAACAAGGGACATTATTTATTATTTGACGAGTATCAGACGAGATCGTCTGACAAAATGAATGGGGTTTTAGGCCAGCTTTGTGCACATAGGCTAAACTTGGCCAGGAAAACCTCCTGGGGATGGTGAGATGACACAGCCTTCCAGACACAGGATTCGAAATTCGACACCCTGACTGTCTGAGGCCGAGCTCGCCACTTCTTGGTCACGGAGGCTCCCCACAATATCGAATCTTTATGAGTGAGGAGGGAAGAAACATTATATTTCTTTGAAACTTGAATGCCAGAGTGGGGTTGACCCACGATCTCCGACTTTCCAAGCAAGCAGCGTTAACCACTGCACCAGGGCCCCCGTCCTGAGACCACGTGACACTAGACTATGACATATAATATTGGCACATTTACAGTGTGTTGTTTTGATTGTTCGTGTATGTTACCTTCATTCAAGTGTAATGGAAGCATGCTATGCAGTGAATCATATAAACAGACATATATATCGTCCCCTTGGGTATGTAAGGGTGTATCTGCCACTTTGTAAAGTGGCAGATACACCCTTTCATATCCAAGGGGATGATAGTCTGCCGCGCAAAGGCCAACAGCAGTAAGCGCTTTCCTGAAAATAAATGCACAAGAGAACAGAATGATAACTGCTGCCTTGACGAGGAAGTACTTACTGCTGTTTTCCTTTGCCCGGCAGCAATATTTCAAGACGCTAGCTAAGCCTTCAACAACATAATAACTATGACAATCAGTCCAAATACGTGACAAAATAACGTGACATTAATAAACAATATAGACAGATGTGACACTAGCCTCTTTGGAAACCCTTGAACATGTTGACGAGGCGGCTATAAAACATTTTCACATGATAACACGTTGTCTGCACTATTGACAGAAATGAGTACAATACGATGCAGTCCAGATATCTTTACACTTGCTTGTCGTGTGTTGGTTTTGCTTACACACTATAGCAGTTTGTATATTTTTAAATTTTACGCCACGCCACATAAGCCATAGCACATATTGTACAGCACTCTCTATGGTAAGCAGATATCGGCACCCACCCAGCCTCTTTGAAATTTTGGCAAAACTAATTTCAGCACTTTTTAACGTAGATTCCTCCACTCACACCACTCTTAAAATACATCGCTTTGGCCTTTAGACAATATTCAGCAAACACAAAACATTTGAATAACATTTTAACATTTTGTGTTTGATGGTTATGGTCTGGTGTTGTATAAGAGTTCAGCATATTTAAATTTTCCACCGCTTGTGGTCGCGCGATAGATACGGAATTTCAAGTTGTGGTAGTTTCAATGTGAATTTGGGACTTCAAGGGTTACCTTTGCTAATTGCAAAACAACTCAATTCATTAAAAGCGCAACAGTTGATTTGAACACAATAACCATAACATCGTCCTTGTAAAACACCAAATTCATCAACAAAGCTACGACAAATTATTTGTCTGCAAGTCAAATAAACTACAGTGTTTAGCTACTAATTAGGGTGGCATTCTGAACTCATGGTCATTAAATGACTACATGTATAATCTACCCGTTATCTTAATCATAATCAACTAAACAAGAAAGCTAATTTGTTCAAAGCGCTACATCTGATACTCCGTTACTTTGAAGCAACATTAACACCAAAAAAGGTTAAAAATATAATTTTCTAGCTACGAATATGGTAGGCCTAATCTTGGCATAGTTTGGGGGCTAGCTGCAGCTGCACAAATAAGCTTTAATACTGTCTGTCTGCTCAAATTGATGTTATGCTCCAAACCTGTTGATCACAGCTATTACTGTCGTACAAAGCCATAAGCGATAACCATGATAACTGCTGATTTTTAAATGAAAAAAATCATGTCCGAAAGGAAATTATCACTTAAGGCAAGTGATAATTGCATTACGTCCATTTTTGACAAACAAAAGTATTTTTCGTCATTTGAGGCTGGAAATTGCGTTAGCAATTCAAGCTTCAAATGAATGAATTCCGCACGATGACAATGACGAAATTTAGCTATTTCTGTTCTGCAGAATGTAATTTGACAAACATTGAACAAAACATCAACATGGAACTTAACAATAAAATGCTACGTTATTCATCTGTACACAAACAACAACACACGCCTTCGAAACCAAAGTGTCTCCTCTGTCACTCACATGAGCGAAACAGTCACTCATGTGAGTGACAGATGTGACAACTCATGGTGCCTCTATAGTGGTTTTCAAACGCTTTGATCTGACAAAAAAACATGGTACAATCACTTAGTCTTTGAAAATATACATTGCTGATAGAATAGTAAACATGCTAAATGTCGCTTGGTTACACATGGAAGAGCTTGGAATGTACTTGTACAATGATTGTGATATTGCCGTTGCATATTTATATGGAAGATTTGCACTACGGCAATAACTGAATAATTGAGCTGGGTTACATTTTGAGTACAAAAACGAGCTTTGTGGAGCGCCTGTATCACAGAAGTATACTTAACAGCAGGCCTACTCAGCAGTATAGTATTATAAGAACACTTATTGAACAACAGCGATCAGCTTTTCAAAACATTGTGAATTGAGATCATGATCAGCCAAGGTACGGTAAACCCCTTAGGTTCCAAATTCGGTAATTCAGTCACTTGAAATTGTGTCTGACCATTGCGAGTGGCTGTGAATTAGATAGGCCCTACATGTATATGGGATAAGATCGTCGCCTCGGAGCTAAAGGATCCTATCTGCCACTCTGACGAGTGTCAGATAGGATCCTTTAGCTCCGAGGCGACGAGATGTGTATCATGATTCATCTATATATTTATAATTTGTAAAATCACCGACGTTAATTCTTCCCAGACAAACAGCAGTAACCGCTTACTTTTCAAGTAAGTGGTTACTAATGTTTGCCCTTCCATGACGGCATCATGATTGTGAGAGGCTTTATGATCAGTAGCAGCAGTCACTACTACATTCACTGGTCCAGGTTTATTTTCTGACGAAGCAAAGTAAAACATTATTAATACCTAACTTTTATACTACAGTGTGGAAGATAACAAAGTCATTGTTACATTGATAACGTCATCTCAGAACTCAATAAAACATCTAAATACAGTTCTAGTGAGGTAATAATACATATGGCTATGTTATGACGTGGAAACTTTAACTTCAAAATTGTGAGTCACAAGGTACTGACATTGCATCGAGTGAAGGGAACATTAAAACAACATAATCATAATTTCTATAAAAAAATGCATAATACTTATAGCCATCTCAACAGCGGAATGGATTCAACAAATGAAATGCAGTTTCAACAACAAAATATATTTAAAAAGTATGATTGCTTACAGGTCACGGATCAAGCAGGAATTGTTTGGAGAATTAAAAATTGATAACAAGAAACTTTCTGTTAGATTTTCTTCGGGATAGAAGATATATATCATCTGATCATATAGGCCTAGGCCTACACCAAGCCAACTGTTATTGACTAGTGTACTAGAAGCATTGGTTACACAAATGACAAGACAATTATTATTTTCATATTTTTCAGATATGCATGTCCATAGAGAAATTGAAAGCCACTCGGCACTTCTGAGCCTAGATTTTCAATGGGGATGTAGGCTATGCATGCAATGCATACGATAAGACTACATGGGACTGAAGGCACTGTATACATATTATAGTAAACACGAGAATAATGTAGAATAAAAATGGAAGACTATCTGTGAAAGGTCACTGGTGATAGGCTACAATATGGAAACTTGTGTAAGTTCAAATATTATCTCATTGGGTCCTTAGCACCTGCCACCTTTTATTGAAATACCATCAAAGTCAATATGTGATCTGTTCTCTTAACCAACTGAATAGTAGTATCTACACATACTGAATCAATGATTGACATCGATGAATACCTTTGTGCTATTGATTTTTATATTTCTAAAACAGCAGATGCATATTCATGATATTTGGAATGTTCACATTATGAATGTTAAGAATAATTGTGTAGTTCAATCTGTAGAAATTGTGATGACAGTAGGCCTACATCGGATCTGGTCACCAATCATCGTCTTTGGAGGAATGGTGGAAATATTGGTTGATTGGAATGAGCAAGGAAGTTCTAGGCCCATTGAACCTTCTTGGAATGAGCGAACTATCAGTAGCACGTTTGTGACAATACTCATCACCGTAACTGGTAGCGTTATAACAATGTTTTTATGCGTGAAATACTGGTGTGCATATTATATAGTATGATACACTAACAACTCCATGATGAAAGATGAACACGAGAGGCAAAACTCCCGCTGAATGTAAGACTTTAACAAGTTCAATAACAGTAAACGTAGGCACATCAGGTGGTTGGAACAGTTCAGAATAATGTATATCAGACAACTCTATGTGGATGTCATAAAATATCTTTTGAACAAATGGGAAATCAGGTGTTTTGTAGCAAAATATTTGAAAAGCGCTATTTCATATTTTAGACGCATTGAAGAGAAAGGTTCTCTAATGTCATGATCATCGTCGCATTCACCTGGGTATAGCGACTTTCAGTCCTAATAACGAGCAATAACGTACCCTGGGTGGCAGCTACCACACTTTACCATAACGCCTTGTGACAAAAAAGTCTTGTGAAACACCTAGGGTACGTCAGAATCAGACTGGCGAGATCACTCTGGCTGCTGATATGACGGGGCTTTCAGGTCTTAGCGGGGTTGAAGGGTGTTCCAGCAGTGGCTTGGGCCGGTCCTCGGCGACCTGTTGTTCAGGTGGCGGCGGTTGCTCGGTGTGCTTGTTGGTATCTGCTGGGGTTTGTCTCGTCTGGTCCGGGGCCTGTTGCACATTGTGACAGTCCTGTGGCTCCGCCATGGCCTGCTTCTCCGCGTGGTGGTCTGAGATGTGCTGCCTCAGCACCTTGTTCGTGTCGAACTTCGCGTTGCAAAATGGGCAGATGGTGGACTTGGTGGGAATACCCGCGTGTGTTCTCAGGTGTACCCGCAGGTCGTACTTGTACTTGTACGTGCGTGAACACATGTGGCACTGGAAGGGGCGTACGTTGGTGTGCACGGGTAAATGCTCGTGATACTTGGATTTGAAGAGGAAAGTTTTGGGGCAGAAGTCGCACTTGTACACCTTCTGCTCCGCGAGAACACCACCGCCCTCACGTATGTCAATGTCGTCGTGGGTCCTGGTGGTGAGGGGAGAGGCGCGCTGGTCAGTCGTGGTACCATCTGGAGTGAGCAGGGTACGCCTGGTCAGCATGTCGTGAAGGGTGGCTGACGAGGAGATCTTCACCGCTCCTGGGTAGGAGTGTGACAAAACCTGAGCAGTGGTCGGTGTGGAGGTCATCAAGGGACTTCCCCCGTTAATAATGCCCAGGCCAGGTGGTGTCATAAAACTCTGGGGCAGTTTCTCTGTTGCGATCATCGACCACTCTCGTTTGGTACCACGCTGTTCACTAGTCGGCGTTTCAGGCGTTCTGGTGGGGGTGGCATTCAATGATTTACCAAGGGCAGCTTTACCGAGTCTACCAGCCAGCAGTCTCTGCCTGATCACGTCACGGACTTGAGCGGTGTAGCTTTGTGGTGATGACAGAGAAAGGTCATCTTCACGTCTGGTTAAGTCTAGGGCAATGCCAGAATCTGATAAGTCTAAACCTTGGCTGGAGGAGTCCGCGTCTTTGTGGGCTTCCTCTACAATTTGTAGTTTGTCAGCCTCGTCTTCAGACACGTCCTCCTCCATGGTACCATTGGCAGAGAAGGGTGTGTAATAACCTGTACCTGGACATACTGGACCCGAACTCATGTCTTCCGCTCTGTCATCGCTGCTGGAGTCCTCTGACACAATCTCACGTTTGATCCTGAGTAAAGGGGATGCATCTCGGGCTTGCATCTCCATCCTGGCAGCTTTTCTCAGAGGCCCTGGGGCAGAATTGGACCGGTTTTCACGTCCCCCTGCGTGGGGCGGGGATATCTCATGGTTTGGCGAGACCATAGACGCCGGCGATAGTTCTTCAAAATAAGCAGCCATGGAAGCTGCTGTTGAACCATGGTGGTGCTGGTGATGATGGTGCATAGTGTCCACGTGTGGGGCATTGTGATAGCCACTGGTCAGGAGGGTCTGACCGGGAAGGGGTGGCTTTGACGCGTGCATAAAGTTATCTAAACCCTCAGGAATGGTACCTCCGAATTTGTCTGCCACCTGAAGCACGGTGGTACGCCCCGCACCGGACGTTATACATATCGTACCCTCTATTACAACGGATGACATACTACCCGTCTCCTTCTTCCACATTTCCAAAATGGCTGTCGCCAACATGTGCTTCAGTCTGTCTCTTTGTAAATCTAACATTTTGGCGGCTGGGATTAGTTCTGTTGCGAAAATAGCGTCATATGTTTCTAAGGGACGACCTGAAACACACAGAATAAAAATTGTATTGAAGCTATATGGACTGAATAACAAATAGAAAAAGCAAGGCAAAATTAACTCAGGCTTAGTGCCGTCTGATCAACAAGTATAAACAGTTTTCTACAAACATAAACACATCATAGCAACTGGTACCCAGCATGACCAGGGTGACCTAGGTGTCGATTAATCGTGCTAACCCAATGTCGGTTTGATGTTGGTCCACTGCCTGCGACACTCATTTAATGTCTGGTGTTTACTGGAGTAGGTAAAATATAGCATTAAAAATGATCTACAACATTTATTTATTTGAAGGTATATCTCGCTTAAAGCTCAAGTGGTTGCAAATAAAGGGACTGCATATGTTGACATGCCAATTTTGAAAAATAAATGTATATGAAGAGGTTATAGACCTATACAGTCTATTGATGTTAACTAAAAATGCAAAATATCCTTAAAATTCCAAAAACAATGAAAACAACTAAGGTGGTCAACCTTAGTTTTTTTCATTGTTTTTGAAATTTCAATCACTGGTTTTATTTCCAAGTCGTATCTTGCCATGTAAACAAAACTGTGTGCATTATCAGTGATTATAGGCTACAACACTTTATACCACTGTCTCAGACCGTGGGATCCAGGGCACATGAAAGACACCGACGTTAATTGGCGTGTGAAAGTGGAGGACTGGGGAATTCCCCTGCAGCACCGATTGTCTATTCAACGCTGGGCCGACGGCATCAACATGTGGCCTGATGCTGCGCCAACATTTAAACATCTTTTACGTATACAAATCTGGATTATTAGAAATATTTAAAAAAATGTTTTTAAAAAGCTGAAAATTGAAATCATGAACTGCTGATACACTACTTCCTACAAAACTGAATACCAAAATTGGTGTCATCCCACGCAGCCCTTTTAATTAAATGTTATAAATATAATTTTGAGAAAAAATACAGATTACATACATATTTATATAATGTATATACACGTATCAGGTTTTCAGTGTTTATTGGTGTAGCTTAATTAAATATAATGTATGGGGGTTCCAAATACATTATGTCTACATTCATATACCAAAAACATTTTGTCTGGCCCCCTTCTTTCTTTATTTGGATTATATTTAAACCCCATTCGCCAGGTGGCTCCACCAGGTAGCACCACACAGAGAGCCAGCCCTGGACACAAGACTATTCCCTGATTCCGGGGCCGGAGCTGAAGCTCGGGCGCCGAAATAGTATTCAGAGCTATCGCGGAGCGGACTATTAACAGCGACAAAAGAGGCTACAATCAGAAAGTCGATCAATAGAAAGATCTAATTATATATCGTTTATGATAATTGAAAGTTTTTTCCTTTAAATTAAACGAAAATATGGCAGGACTACCGAGCAGTCGCGTTCATGCCATATAACATGTAGCAATAGTAGGCCTAATGGTGAAGGATTCTCATCCCGTGGATGATCATTATCCATGCCCCTGGGCCCGTATTCTCGTACAAGTTACGATATATCGTAGGCTTCTGATTGGTCGAGATGGCCATCTCGACCAATCAGAAGCCTACGATATATCGTAACTTGTACGAGAATACGGGACCAGTGTGGTACATGGTTTTTCAATCGCGACGACCTACTGCATGCCTTGGCTCAACAATGGCATTGACGCGCACTGGGCGTGCTCAAACTCATTTAAAAACTATCAATCTAAACTCGTGGTTGACTTCAGAAACAGAACTCATTAGTCATTACACCACCACCAGAACCATACATTAAATAAGTATCAAAGAAACTGATACATAAGTTATAAAAATCACGAAGTATAAATACTTTTACAATGGAATTGGCACTCGTTTGTAAAATATACTGTTGGCTAGTAGCCTGCAGTTACAGTAATATCGTGAAAATTCTCTGGAACATTATTGGTAATAGGCCTACATGAATGTGGATATGGTTGTGGTGAAGATTGGGGTCCAAATGGTCACACGGCCAGATTTGACCGGAGGCCAACCTGACCAGTTTCACTCCAGATGTGGGGATCTATACTGACCGCCTGGCAATAACTTTAAATATAGCTCATTTATTGTTGATCCACCGTTTGCAACGTTGGCCCGTCAATAAATCAACATAGATTTAAAGTCACGTGTCCACTGAATGGTGGCCAAAGAGGGTGTCCTCGACTGAAACGGAGAGTGGGGTGCGCGTTGGCTGAATGGTGGCCCGTCGTCTCAGTCGTCGGTTCGGCTTCGCATCCATTGCTCCGATTGCTGTTATTGTCACGGTCAAGAATTGGACGGCATATGGTGCGGTGTTGGTGGGGGTACTCATGCAAAGTCAAACAGCAGTAACTGCTTACTTTTCAAGTAAGCAGTCACTGCTGTTTGCCTTTGCTGGTGGGGGTACTCGTGCGCGTATCCCTCTGGTGTACCTTGCCCAAGTAACAGATGGCAGGAATACTTACCACCCTTAGCGCCCCAGAGACCGGTTGGAAAAGGGTGAGAAAAAGATCGGAACTTAAAAAGCAAAATAACGGAGAGCGAAGTCGACAGGATGTAATATTCTACTATTTCCGATTTTCTACATATAATGTAGCAGTGACTCTTTAACAATGATTTTCTCAGTAATGCACGCCCATACATTTGAACAATGTGGAGTACTATACAAGATATTACCAAGGATATATGACCACATTTTAAATCCTTGATATGGATATGACATAATTATGGGCCCATACCTAATCAATCAAATAATTGTGCGATGTAAATATTAGAAACTGAGCAGAAATCGCTCCTAATATTCCATTACGGTACTTTATTATTTTCATCAGATCAATTAGAATTATAATGGATGCCTCAGCAACAGCAGAGTGCTAATTGTATAATTAGTACGTGATTATGGGGTCATCCGATTAGTGATGGGTATATATACATGATACCAATGTCCATGCGTGAACGACATATTGGCCCAAAACTGAGGCGACTTGGCCAGTGCAAGGAGGTCCATATAACCTCCATGAACAGTGAACGCCCCCTTGGACCTTTCCTTCACCGTTATCTGTTTGATAGAATGAATAACTCACGAGAAAAACCGCGATGCATCGTTACCCTTTGAAACCTGCCTTGTCATTTGAAATCTTCTTTCACTACAAGCCGCGAATTGCTGTCACATTTCTTGAGTTGCAGTGGACAAGGTGGATGAAGATGACAAATGAAATGAATGATTGGGGTTTTAGGCCACCTTTGTGCACAATGTCAGATAGGATAACCTGGGCCATGAGAACATCATGAGGATGGTGAGATGAGACTGCCCTCCAGACACAGGATTCGAAATTGGTACCCTGGCGATCTGAGGCCGATCTCGCTACTTCTCGGTCACGGAGGTACTTCACAATATTGAAGATGACAAAAGGGTGACAAATAAAAGAAATTGTCAGATGTTGTTAAACCGCTACATTAAATCAGTAAATTTTTCACCCACTTGAAGTTGTGTCTCGCTACCGCGACCCACAACTTCAAATGGGTGAAAATTACTCATATTTGTTTAATTTGAGTCCAAACATTTCATATTTTAATGTTTAAACGTTCATTTCGTTCATTGATAACAGCGACCTTATCAGCTAGTACAATATATTAGAAACTATAGTCGTGCCTAACAGCATAAGGGTTAAAAGTGCCTTATGAAAATGTACCTACTAACACGGGTGTAGGAAATCATGTCATTTTTCAGGTATGCAAAATGATGCTTTATTTGATTCATAATGAGGGCTTAAAGGGCTGAGTACTGACACCGTCAAGTTTTCATATAGAAATATAACAGGAACATTTAACCATGTTAACAAGCTGCCCAAATTGTTTCACCGTGACTGTCGTTACCACGTGTAGACAGGGCGTGTATAGGTAAACAAGGTGGAGCATCACCATTCACGAGGTAATTAATGTTTCAATCTTGAAGTCTTCGTTGATTTTAGTTTTCAAATGGTCTCTCTTGACGTAAAGGTCAAAATGGGGTGCGCCATTAATTAAAACGTACTGAGAACTGACATGATTGTGATCTCTGCACACTTGAATTATACACTGAATCAAAGTGCATTTCCTCGGTCATTCATATTAAACTCTTCTAAGACAAGTTTTACCGACGGGTGCATCTTGCACCGCATACCGATTGATGCCAGTGTCAAACCAGGGCGGACTCCTTCTCCTGAACACCTTATTAGCTCTAAATAAATCATTTCAATGGAAAATGTCATAATCAATGATGTATATGATGTATATAGCCCTAAAACACTGTAAAAGGAATGAAAATATGACATAATTTCCGACTACGTAAGTAAATTATGGTAAATTGAGATGTTCACTAAAATTGGTTTGTTTATGACGGTTGCTAGATAAACAAAGTTGAAGAATGTTTTCAACGTTCATGTGTGGTAAAGTGCAATGTCCTTCTTGCAAAAGTAGGCTTCGTTAGGTTACATCAAAAAACAACATTCACAGTAGTTTGCACGCAAAGTTTTCTAAAGAACAATATTATGGCATAGTATAGCAGACATGGTTTGTGAAGGGATAGCTGACAATGTCATCCAGGAGACGAATATGATTGATATAATTATTATGTCTTCTATTCGTGTCGCCTTTCTATGAAAGAAGATCATGATTTCCAGTGAAAATCCGAGATGTCCCGTGCAATCTAAATATCGGAAACGGTCGCAAAATGGTCTGAAATAAATAACTCTGTATCGCACAGTACTTAAATAAGGAGTGGTGGCCATTTTGGAATTTTTAAAAAGCATACCATATTCCCACCAAATCTAGAAAACATGACATTAAGCCAATTACAATCTGTTTGTACAATAGTATTCTTCCTGACCTTGCTATCTATCCACAGAGGACACAATCTTCGCTTCGACCACATATCACACAGGCTAAATTGGGCCACATCCTCTCCCAAATACATACATGTATAAATAAATACGCACACATCCTGTCGGCCTAATACTGCAAACTAAGTACGTGGCTCACGAGTGCCGTGATTTCCGGGAGGACTTTGACACCCAGGCAAACACCACCCATTGGCCCAGCACTGGCCCAAGATTGAACCAACGTCTCAGACGTTGGTTCAACATTGGGCCAGTGCTGGGCCGACGCCTTTTGTTTGCTGTGCAGATACTACATATCATTTTATCGGGCGACCTGTTTTTATCCGTTGCTCGGCATTCCATTGACCCACATAGAGCTGCCGTTCATTCATATTGAATATTTACAAATAAATTTAAATGTTACTGTGGTAATGTTTGTTGTTATGTCTTTCTCTAACTCTATAGCATACAGTACTCATCAAATGTATAAAACCCATATTTCATACTGATATAATGGTAAGAACAATAAGCTTGTTACGATTTCCAACATCTATATCCAGGTATATTTATAGTTGGCTGTTTGTTTCGAGAAAACTAACTTATCATAACTTGGAGCCAGTAAATAAACAATCAGATATATTATAATCGTCGTCGAAATGTTTTGCTTAATATGTCATGTTTTTTTTAAACTTTACATCGCAGTTATCAGATGTTATCATCCACTGAATAGCAAAACATCTGGACGGGTAATACTCAACAAAATAGACATATATATAGATAGTATCATAACATTTCACACGAAATATGCGTTAAAACAGATTAATTTTAGTGACGAAAATTATTGAAAAGACAGGGTGGAACGGCATTATAACGTCATCTGTGCACGATTTACATGCGCAAAACATGGGACCGTCACCAAAGTCACACAAGTGCTGGACCCCATGTGCAATTGGTTGGTCCGGCATTGGCCAATTGTTGGATTAATGTCTCTTGTTGTCAGCACGTGTCTTCAGAGCGGAAATGTCCACTCATGCTGCAGTGCCAACGCAGCAAACAGCAGGATTTGACACATTGTTGGTTTGATTTCGGGCCAGTGTCGTAGACGGTGGCCCAGCATTTTTACAACATGGTCATAATCTCGTTTTTGCCGGGGAAACGGTAGCCCCACTTTCCCATGTTTCCTGGGCGATGGGGATCCTTACTGAGAAAATATGTTCAGCGTTGGTTCAAGGGTGAATTGTAAAAACACTGTGCCAAGAATCAGACGGAACAATCTGTTTCCTAGGGCCCGGGGTGCACCCGCTACTAATGAAGGCACCGCATACGGATTCATGTCAGTGTCCCATGTCAGCGGAGGGATGCTTCTTAGATTTAGACTGGTTTCAACTCATCTGACCCTGTACTGAGGTTTCAGCTACAGGACTTGGTAGACCAAGGTGGAAGTCAAGAAGAAATGTTTCGATGCTGTAGTGTAGATAACTAATCCCGTATGATCACAAAAAGACTAATAAGGCGGTGGGAGTTCGATTTAATGTATATAAGAACAAAAAACAATTTAAGGGATCCATGCAATTACCTGTTAAGCGCCATTACCATGTTCTTGTTGATAACGACGGACTATAAGGGCTGAGTTGAGGAAGATTATTGTGTAAAAACATCTTAGTTGTACGACCACTATAAAGCACTTTTCTCAGAAGCAAGTACATGTTTATGGCTGTTAGTGAAACGTGTCTCACTATAAAAAAGTGTCAAGTGCGTTATTACTAAATAACCGTTCACTTGACATGTTCTTACAAATAAAAAAATACAAATCAGAAATGGTAGGCACATTTAACATGGATCAGCAGTATTGTTTTAAATGTGCCAAAGTATTCAGACAAATGGTTGCGAAGTCTATCTTATCGAACTCCATGGTTTCTGGAAAAATTCGCATAAGTAATGCAGCAATAGTTTTGCTAGCGATAAAATGGTAATGTCACTTACCATAATATATTCGATGTTGAACCTGAACACTATTTGCAAATACTAGTTAACAAACATAGAAAATTTACGCAAGGCATGCTGGGAGTTATAGATATGTTTAGTAAAATTATTTTTCCAATAATATTACTGCACGGAGCCATTCAATTATACCCAGCACACCAGCAAACACTTAAGATTTGTATAACATTTATAAAATGTATAAACTGTTATACAAATCTTTTGTGTTTGCTTGGACCAGACGTTGAGCCAATGTTGCTTTAATATTGGTCACCGTCTGCGACGTTGGAGCAAAACTGAAGCAACATGATATATTCCTTGGCGTTACATGAACCCCTAGAACACTGACGTACTCTAGTGTTGCTGTGATTTTATTCACAATCGTGTAAACATTTTTTTCAGAATTAAAAAATGGTTTCGAATATGTGAAACAGATATTATACGTTGTCACTTGTGACTTTAAATTTCACAAATCCAAGTAATTTTCAGTCACTTCAAGTTGTGGATCGCGTTAGCCAGACACAACTTGAAGTGACTGATATTTCAATCGGATGGCTAAAAGCTCTAACATGTCTAAGGGCTAAGTGATCACAGACACAGCACCTATAATTTTAGAGAAGCGTGGAGAGTCACCAGTGTCGAGTAAAGCACCATAGTGACACTTGTATTTATAATGATAAATGAATCCGTCACTAAAATAATTCTTGTAGTATATCATATTGTTCACTCGGAGTAAAAGGATCCTATCGCAATATTTCGGCCATTGAACCATTTGTGATGATGTGAGGATCTTACCATTCTGATACATGTTGCTTTCTAACCTGAAATATAGTGGGTAGGAGGGCGAGATACTTCTAATGATAACTATGGACACGAGCTTTCGTAACGCGCAGCCAAATAAGTGCAGAATACATTTTGTTAACCCTTGTCCTGCTGAACTGTTTCAATTGGATTTTTCGTCATTTGAAGCTGGAATTCAAATGAAAAAAAATATTTATATTTTTTGAATATAGACATCTTCTAAATTGTGTTATTTAACAAATTGAGCGTCTCCCACAAACTATAATTATCTACTTTCAGTGACATATTACATATCCGGGCGTAGCAGGACAAGGGTTAAGTGGAAAGTGATACTAACTGTATGTAACAGGAGCACGTATATTCGCCCCAATTCCCAGGAAACCACAACATAACAGGTTGTATAGGGACTATTTGTACTGGTTCTATAAACCTGATAACTCGTCCATAAAAGCGCTTTACAAAACTATTCATCCTAATTTTATCACTGATATTCTAGCAGAATAAGGGATAATTATTAACCCTTCAAGCCCTAAGCACGACTGTAGTTTGCAATTCGTTTTATTATCCGATCAAAAAACTTTTAGTGGGAATTTTAATGAATTGAGTGTTTTAAACATCAATATTTGCGTATGGTTGGTCTGAAATGATTGAACAATTACAAATATGAGCAATTTCCACCCATTTGAAATTATGGGTCGCGATAGCGATACAGATCTGTGGGAGAGAATTTAAATGATATCACTTAGCGCTTCAAGGGTTAATGTAGAAATTTGAGGGTTAATATTTTGCTTTTAGCGAAAAATCGTGGAAATATTACAAAAGGAAAGAGTCTTAAACCATTAACCCCTAAAGCGCTGAATTATTTTTGTAAAATCTATGGAAACCAAAGGGTTTTTTTCATTTTGAAATCATCATAAATGTCTTAGTTAGCTCTTTCCGATTCATTTGAATACCTATGTTATGGGTCTACGGTCATTAGAAATAGTTTTACTCTTACAGCGCGGGGATCGACTTTAGTCGTCAGAATCTGACGTCTACAGACGTCAGATTCTGACGACTAAAGTCGATCCCCGCGCTGTAAGGGCTAAGTCAGGATTATATGATTGTTCTATATTATTATATAATGGCTTCAAGGGTTATTTATAATATATTATGTTACATGCACTGTAATAATGTATAGTAAGCCACCCAACGACATCATTTGACCCCACATTTAAACAGTTTGTAGCACTGTATGATATGTGCACCCACGATTACAAACATCCGGCGTGGTGTTAAAATTTTATCAGTTTCGCCATTTAACATGTTTAAGTGTTATTTGACCAGGAAGTTGTTGTCACGAAAATTCCCGGAACTCCCACACAGTCATTTATTGCGGTCACCTAGGAGGTGTTTTTTCTGATGACGATGACGGAAACATAAATTAATATTTTAATTTGAATTCCTATGTAATTTTGCTTATTTGCTGTTTTTCTCCGTTTTTTGTGCGGTCACAATTACCAGCGCTGATGAGAACCACCCACACATATAATAAGAGGCATAATGTCGTTCAAAGGCAAACAATAGTAACTGCTTACTTGTATAGTGAGCAGTTACATTTGTTTGCCTCTGCAGGGCAGAATACATGTCATATCACAATATATCCATTCATCCATCCATCAATTCAGACACACGGCCGATATAGGGGAAAAGTGTTTGATACATATACACCATAACCTTAACTTCCACACGATTAGTTTCGAACCCGGATACTAGCGATGTAAAATGATTATATTTGGGAGCATGTACATATGTAACCAATCAAACCACCAAGCCCTGGCCCAATGCTGTCACGAGTTGTTCCCAGCTATATTTCGTGAAGGCCCTTTTATATATAGTTATACGATGGGGGTGGGAGAAATGAAATGAATCGGGCTTTAGGCCACCTTTGTGCACATATAGGCTAAACTGGGCCAGGAGAACCTCCTGAGGATGGTGAGATGATTGAGATGACACTGTCCTCCAGACACAGGATTCGAAATTCGAGCCCTGGCGGTCTGAGGCCGAGCACGCTACCTCTCGGTCACGGAGGCTCCCCACAATACTGACTTTCACACGTGGATGGGGAAGAAACATTTTTGTTTCTTTGAAACTGCCGAGACCGGGAACCGAACCCCGAACTCTGGCGTGAAAGGCAGCGGTGCTAACCACTACCCTAGGGCCCCCGCCCGGGGTGGGAGAGTGGTCCTTTGAAAAATAGGTTCGTGTCAGCAAGGACGAGACGTTGATTCGGTGCTGATCTGATGTTGGACCAGCGTCGCAGACGTTGGGCCAACATCAGACCAGAACCGAATCAACGTATCTTGGTTATGAGCGGATAACTTGGGCGGCGCACTACCTCCTTTTAAACGCATAGATCAAATTTTGGGAAGTTCCTATTTCAACGACCCCGGATACACAAGGTGGCGCTCCAGGCAGCAAATTACACGAGACACTGAGAGTGTGTTGGCTTAATGTTGGCACAATGTCGCAGAAGGTGACCCATGTCAGTAATCTAGAACAGGGTCAACGTGTTTGTTGATTACTGGAGTTGGGTCAGCGCTGTCTGGGCGTTGGCCCAACATCAAAGTATACACTGTAACTGTTGGATTATAATACAAGACGCAGATAGCCAAAGACTCCTGTCACGACCACGTGCTATAAGGGTACACTGCGTGCAAAGGCATGTAAAACATTTTCTCTTATTTTATAATCACTTGTAATATTTCAGTAAGAAAATCATGAAACGTTTCAGCTACTATAAAAATCTCGATACATTTTTATTATTCTTGCTCATTTAAAATAAATCTATTGGGATAAAATAGTTGTGGAAATATTTTTAAGCGATAAATTGAGAATGGTCAGTAAGAATATCCCACCACCCCCTTAGCCACCCCCTGTTACTGGTATATAGCGGGGGTGCAGTGATAATAAGCAAGCACGAGAGGAGCATTGACGGTGATATATGTTGGTTTAATGTTGGTCCAGCGTCGCAGACGCTGGCCCAGCATTAGGCCGGCATTGGGCCGACGTTTAGTGATTGTTGGTGGGCGCTCGCTCAGGGCGACACCTCCAGATGTGGCTGAAAACTTACTGCGCAGAAAATCAAGACAGAGCTTCTAAAGAGAAGCACTTACCCCTCCCCCTGGCGATTGGCAGGATAACTACACAAGATCTACATTTTTCTAATGAATGTAGTAGGCCAGGCACATAAGTAGTGGATATATAGCCTGGCCTACATTTTTTTGAAAAATATTTTCTAATGAGAATACAGGCCTATTATATTTCTAATAAATATACAGGGCCTGCGTTCTTTATTATAAATGACACTATTCTCAAAATCGGGAACATTTCATGACTTGGGTCTACATTTTTATTACTATCGCTCATTTTAAATACATATATTAGAACCTAAGTTAATATTATGGTAGTGAATAAATGCTCCCTGATTCATTAATTAATAATACTAGCCAATTGTCAAAATCTTATTATTGTTATTATTATAGAATTACTTAATGACACCCATTGCCATTCGCCATTGGGCCAGCTGTCAGATCATCACATTGGTATCAGAGGGTTGTATATGCCACTTTACAAATAGGCAGATACGTCTCTTTAATACCAGAGCACGAACGGGCGGCATGAAACATCATTTAACCCGATGAGCGTCTTGAATTGAAGCAGACACAAGGATGGTGATAAATAATAATTCAGCATAATGAAATATACATTTCGTAATCAAGTACACTCACATAGTGATAATATCATACTATCAATATCAACTGAAATACATGCACAGCATACAGAAGCCATCGACCCAAGGTTGAATCAATCTACGACGCTGGCCCAACATTGATTCAACATTGTGTCGATGGCTTGTGTTTTCTCCGGATGCCCCTAATAAATAAATAGGTCCAGTTAATTCTGTCATGTGAAATACATATTTCAATTTCATGATGAAGTATATTATACATGATCAATGTTGTCAATGTCAACTGAATATATATTTCCTAAATTAATTTCACCTGTGACCAGTACAGTTATATGGTGAATTGACGTATCAGATATAGTTATAGGGCCTACCAATGATACTTGGTTATACCAAGTAGTATAGAAAGTTCTTGGTTATAAACTCTATGTGGTGACATGAGGGTCGCGCTTCTCGGTATATCTCCAGTACTCACTGAGTAGAAGCACGTGCTATCACGCTGACCTGACAGTATAATCAGCGAGTACCGAGAAATATCAAGTGTACACATCAATACACAGTATCCGCGCTGAATACTTTATACATTATATATATCTACTTATATCAATAGTAATCTATCAGACTTACCCTGTTGTTTATCAGCACATCATAATAACGTCTTATATCTGTAGTCGGCGGGTGAATAGATTGGTGGTGTTTTCGGTCTAACAGGTGCCATACAGCCCCCTTTGCCACCACGCGGTCCGCTCAATGTCTACCATACCCGTGTACCTGTCTTACTGCCACAGCCAGGAAGGCGGCCACTCAGTTGGAAACCGGGGTCTCTGCTAATGAATATTCTGGGGTGGGTTACAGGGCGCCGGGGAGGGAGGGGGATTTAGGGGTGGGGCGGGGGGAGGACGGGAAGAGTGGAGGTCAGCACGAGGGGCACAGGAAGCCACCCTGCCCGCCCCGCCTAGCATCTACACACGCTAAACACCATGTCCGAACCAGGGTGTCCGAAACAACCTGTCTGAAACTTTTATGCGGATATCATATCATATATGGGAAACCACAGTCGCCATGAAGTTTCTGAATTTTCAATGACCTATGTCTAAACTAGGCCTATCCCAGCAGACACAAGACGTTGAATCAATGTTGGTTTAACGTTGGTCCAGCGTCGTAGACGGTGGATCAACGTTAAACCAACATTGATTCAACGTCTTTTGTCTGCTGGATTAAAGGCTCATATCCAGAAAACACAAGAGGTTGATCGATAGTTGTTTGAATGTTAGGCCAGGATCACAAGCGATGGACCAGCATTAAAACGACATTAGGTCAACGTTTCGTGTTTGATGGACGGGAACCTCATTCTAGTATCCATGCAAACAAAACGTTGAATCAATGATGGTTTAGGGTTAGTCCATCGTCTTAGACTGTGGGCCAAAATTAAACAAGCATTGCTTCAACTTATGGGGTTAGGACTGGCCTATATAGTCTTAGCCGGATAGGCCTAACTATTTTGACTTTATATGTTTTTTAATAAGTCGTAATAAAAGCTTGAAATGACACAAAAAATATTTAAATGAAAAAAAAGACATCTCCCAAATTAAATAATTTGATTAACCGATCATTCCAGAAAATATGGGACATTCCCACAATGTTGGTTCAGTGCTGAGCCATGGTTTGAAACGTGCTTAAAAAACGGATAAATATAGGCTACTTCTCTAGAATGATAATGGTTAATAGTCATATATTAGAGTAGCAGTAGGCAGAGTGGGAGGTGCGCGGTACCCAAAGGGTGGCAGGGATGATGAATAGAAGGGGCTGTAAAGAGGGTGAGAGACTCCCACTGAGGGGCGAACATTGTCTCAACGCTGGCGCAACTTTGACCCAACGTTCAGCCGCTATTGCGCGTCAATTTGGTATAAGGCGCTGAGAAAGCAGAGGAAAATGGGGAAGAAACTTGGTCACGCCCCAGTGCACCTGCTTTCTATGAGACACTTCGTATATATATATATAGCCTATGGCCTATGTGACGGAGAATACTATACCCTCTCCGCAGCAGGTATATAGTTACCTATACCCGAACCCTCTCAGCCCCGAAGACAGGTTCAACGTGATACTGAATTTTATTCTCCGCGCCGCTGCCGTTATATGCCAACCCCTTGATCACCACTGTTTGATTTCTGATGGATTTGTTCCCTTTCTTTTTATACACTGCAAGCGCGCCATCTACTTTATAATTCTAGATGGATAAAGTATGTTTTAACCCTTTGACTTCCAAGCCGGGGTGCATGCCAGGATCCAGATATACTGGTGTAGGAGTTCCATTTTTCGTCATTTGAAGCTGGAATTGCTAACGCAATTTCCAGCTTCAAATGACGAAAAATACATAAATGTAGTATATATTTGACGAAAATTTGTGTCATTTTATGGTTACGTTCATTGACGAATGACGACGGATATTTCCGTCATGTATGGTAGTGAAAAGGTTAAAGGCAGAATAAGAAAGGGATCGAGGTGTATGTCCACTAAAGCTAGGTAAAAATTAGTCTTGATCCCAAGCCATTATCCCCAGCAGTTCATGTTGGGCCTCCGACACCGGCCCAACTTGAATACAACATTGGGTCAAAGTCTTATGTTTTCTGCAGTACTTTCTCATCTTACTTGGTCTAAATGTCAAGTATACCAGTTATTTAGATATATTCCAGTATACAGGTAGTTCAGTACCATTAAGGATCAGCTCATTGTTTGTATTTAGTACTTTTATATACTCGATTCCACTGTAATGGTCTGAACATAAGCTTTATTGACGTCATGCCACAATACTGTGGTCCGGAGTTTCCCAATCGGTCTCTTATATACACCGACCGGAAGCGATTCGCTACGCATGGATCCTATAATAATAGTCAACAAGTACGATTCTTGATGCATACACTCAGGAATAAGTAGATTAACAGATTAATGAATTTGTATATATTGCACATAAACGATAGAATAATCAATTATTGAAAGTGCTATCCCAGCAAATACTAACGTCTGCCCAACATTAACCCAGCATTGGGTCGATGTATCTTGTTTACTGGGATAGCAACTACTCCAAACTACACCCCCCCCCCTCCGTTATCGTGAAGTTAACGTGACTTAATGATGCTATCATTGGTTGGAGTAGAGTACTATACTGCCGTGCAAAGTCAAAATGCAGCATCTGCTTACTTGTAAAGTAAGCAGATACTGCCTTTTGTCTTTGCAGAGCAGTATACTTGGGACGACAAGACTTGGTAGCGCCCTCCACACATGTAAGTGATCGTAAGCGAAAGGTGTCCTTGCCTTACACAGTTGTAAAGGTTGAGTAGTCGCCGGACACTTTTGATTGTTAATAATCAGTTTGCTAGTTAGGGAAGGGGAAACTCTACCAGATGCTTCCTAATAATTAATTGGGGTCATGATTATTACCACATGTACTATATGATGCATAGTTTTATGTATAAGTCAGTGCCCGTCCTTGTATGTGGTACATTGTATACTAGTACAAACATATACATACAATATGCTACATGAGGACAGGAGACGAGATGACAAAAATCCTATTTGACGGGGAACGTGTTCAAAGAGCCGAGGCCACATACAGACCAAATCTAGCACCCGACTATACGCACATGGGGCGGATGAAGCTGGGTTTATGTTGGCCCACCGTCGCAGGCGATGGCCCAACAACAAAGCGGTATCGGGTGGACGCCTTGTTTGATGCCACCGCACAAAAACCTCTTCTGTATACCGGGGTGGTGTTCCCCTACCCCCCGGGGTAACTAAAACTCTCAGTAGTGAGTACCCCCACCCCTGTCCCTCCCCCTCGTGAGGTTCTCTTGTTCGCCGATCCTCACCGCCGTCCCCTCACGGCGCTCCAACCCATCAAAAAGCCTTCATTCACCCCGTTCACTCCATGGTGAGTGTTCAATGCCCTGCAAAGGTCTAACAGTAGTAACTGCTTACTTGAAAAGTGAGCAGTTACTGCTGTTTGCTTTTGCACAGCAGTTGAGACGAGCCGTCTCCCCAGGAAACCGATACATCGCTCTATCGATGGTCCAGTGTTGGGCCGGCATCTTAGATGACAATCCATCATTGAGGAGGCAATGCGCCTTTTCGCTAATATGTATCCCATATCGGAATGGAAACCTGCACCGTTGATTTTCGAAGGGGACGTTGTCAGTGACTTTTTTCACGTGTTTATTTTTTGCACTGTCAAGTTATGTTCACAATGTCATACGTTTCTTACTATAGTCCCAGGCAAATTACCTTGTAGCGCATATTTTTCGTTGCTCAGTCAACTATCAATCGATTTTCATAATTTTGTTTCAGGTAGGCCTACCATGTTATGGTTTTCCGCCAAAGAATGTTAAAAAGTTAGACCATTTGACAAGTGATCTCAATCATTGGGTTTATAGAGGGACGTCCTAATTACACACTGACTACAGATATAGCATAGAGACTAACTATAGTATATTTTTTAATGATATGCAAAATTTCATGAAAATGACAGTACACTCTTCCATGTACCATGTGTACTATACATGTACACTAAAGATGGCAACCTTAGTGAGTATAGAACATGTCAATTGGAATATTCGAATCTTTTATTCATACTAATATTATAACATATTTCGACGGACATAAACACTGATAAACATGCATTAGAAATTTGCCGGGTGGATCCAGGGGGTGGGTGATGTCCGGACCCCCCCTTTTTGCTCAAAATTAGTTTTTGACATAATAATTTTTTTTAAATAAAAATCGATGATGGAGAGTCTTGGATTCGCCCCTGTTTAAAGACCCCTAATGCTCGGCTAATAAAGCAAACTGTTAACTATAATCAGTCCTCAGACTGTTGTATTTGATATTAATGATAATGTAGTTATACCTTTTTAATATACACCGTCATCGACAACATATTTGAGAGTAAATATAATTTAATGCAACCATGGTAACGTTACAGACTCATCACTATATTTGAGGGGACGTTTTTAGTGCTTACCATTTCAAACCATCTTAAAAGTGAATATGATTGAATTATGTTATCACCCAATAAGAATTACATGTAGGCCAATGCCATATTTAATGCAATCCAGCTACATTATATACTCCTTTATAGGCACCCCGTGGGATGACGTCAATATTGGTATTTTATTTTGTATGAAGCAGTGTATCCCGTAGATCATGATCTTATTTTTTGAACAACATTTCTAGCAACATTTTTATGAATCTAGAGATAACCAAACATATTTTGTACACCTAAAGAAAGGATGAATGTCAGCACAGCATTGGGCCACATGTTGATGCCGTCGGCCCAGCGTTGGGCAGACAATCGGTGGTGCAGGTGAATCCCCCGATGTCCTCACTTTAAGTCATCAATAACCCGGCGACGGCTTTCATGTGCCCTGGAGTGGGGTTTGATCCCGCCATCTGAGACGGTGAGTATTTGTGGTATAAAGTGTTGTATATTACAGACAGTTTTGCTTACTTTGCAACATACGACCTGAAAATTTAGCTAGTTTAGTATTTTCCAGTGCTTTCGAATTTTTCTAAAAAAAATGTTATCATCAGTTAAGATTAGTAGGCTATATAACTGTTGTCAACATATGCTGTCGTTTTAATGGGATATTCCGTTTCGTTTTAAGTACTCTGTATACAGGTATACTATTAATGATATCACAGCGAAAGCATACCTTGGCACATACAAGGCCACCCAAGCCCCCCCCCCCCCCCAGTGACTGTGTTGACATGAGCTCCTGTGTACATCCGGGCTCTGGCTCATAACTCCCCATATGTATAGGTTGTCGTGTTGAGGCTTTTCTGGGCATTCATGACCCCACGCTGCTTCACATATATATAGTCAATATACATGCCTAGTACTATGTATACTGTTCTACAAAAGCTAACAGAAGTAACTGATCACTTCAAAAGAGAGCAGTTACTGTTGTTTGTCTTCGCAGTCAAGGTTTTCTTTTCAAGGAATGCATAATCCGACACGCATCATACTTTAAGCGAAGACTCTATAGTACTTGCTTTAACAAACTACATTAGTGAGTGAGTGAGTGAGTGAGTGAGTGAGTGAGTGAGTGAGTGAGTGAGTGAGTGAGTGAGTGAGTGAGTGAGTGAGTGAGTGAGTGAGTGAGTGAGTGAGTGAGTGAGTGAGTGAGTGAGTGAGTGAGTGAGTGAGTGAGTGAGTGAGTGAGTGAGTGAGTGAGTGAGTGAGTGATAATTTAAGACAAATATTTATTTTCTATCTGTTCACCAGAATGTATTAAATTTTCAAAATATAAGGTTTACTTTCAATTGGACTAGACAGCTGGTAGTCTTACTGTGCAATAGAGAGGAATTTGAAAATGAAAGAAGAATGTCAAGGGGTATTGTAACAAGTTACCATTAAGTGGTGTATGTATTCGGTCCCCAGCTATACTGGTAATAAAAACATGAGAAAAAGTAACAGTGTACTATACGATATGTATCGTGTTTTTGTCACTACAAGTACTTTCTTTTCATAACATATGTTTTCAGTTTACCCTCAGAGAAATAAGACTTGCTTGTCGTCTTGTCTACTATAGAGCTACCACTTATGAAACATCTGTTACTTAGTAAAATGGCAGATACACCCTTTCATATCCAAGGGGACGATATGCTGAACACATGAAAATAAACCAAACTCAATGTGTGGCTTTCCAGATTGGTTTTATCAAAAATTATATTCTCACTCGAAAATTCATTAAGGTCAGTCGGCTCGTGCCGGTGCGGAGATACTGAAGCGGATAAGAGTTGATGCTTCACTGCCTTCTGTTTTAGCCTTTGGAACATTGAGCTAAGAAATTTAAATTTTCATCCACTTGAATTTGTGTCTCGCTACCGCGATCCACAACTTAAAGTGACTGAAAATTTGTGTTATTTGTGAGATTTAAGTCCCAACATATATCAGTGTTTCAATATTGAAAGCATATTTAATTTTTAACAACTGGTTATAAGGGTGTTAACAAAAACACAGAATGTCTACTATAGTCGACATCAGTGCTCTAAGGGTTAACAATTCTCCAGCTAGATTGCTTGTTACCATTCTTCGTCATTTGAAGCTGGAATTGCTAACCCAATTTTCAATTTCAAACGATGAACACTGTCTGTATTTAGTCCGTATGAAATCTAAGCATCTCCAAAATTGTAATTTTTAATTAACCCTTTAACCGCCAAATTATTTAATTTGAATTTTCACTCACTTGAAGTTGTGTCTCGGTGACGCGATCCACAACTTCAAGTGAGTGAAAATTATTCAGATTTGACAAAAAGGAGATCAACTGTTTTCAAATATTGCTGATTGATGTCACATTTTATCTTTAACATGTTTAAAAGGTGGTATACTTAATGTGTTATTAAAAAACGAAAACCCGAAGATATGCGGCA
Organism: Flabesymbios commensalis; assembly: GCA_964017125.1. Classification (NCBI taxonomy): domain Eukaryota; kingdom Metazoa; phylum Annelida; class Polychaeta; order Terebellida; family Flabelligeridae; genus Flabesymbios; species Flabesymbios commensalis. The sequence continues at coordinate 21,594,240 of OZ024908.1, read as the reverse complement.
CCGGCGGTTAAAGGGTTATTATTAACCCGTATGAAAACTAAACATCTCAAAAATTCTATTATTTATTTAAATGATCATCTACCGCAAGCCATTTGATTGATTTCAGAGATGCTTTTCAATTTGAAAATGAACAATTTTTTCCAGTCATCGTCATATCCACACATTCCAGCATATCATAAAAAACCCTCTGGATCTGAACAGGTGCCACAATCTCTGGCGCTCCCTCTAGACCTTAATTCATATATATGTGCTAATTTGTTTTAGGTATGGGCCATGGGTTGTCTTTTACTCAATGCATATTTTTTTTTAATGTAACCAGTCAAAAATATATATGCTTATCCGCAGTCGCATAGCGGCAATAATAGAAGTGCGTGAAGTAATTAAACAACTAAACAGAATCAAACTGTGAGGCATTTTGATAGAATCTTACAACCAGAAACATTATCTATTTCCACAAATAAGATATCAAATATTGGAATCCCTGTGTGGTCCGGCATAGGTAACTTGTATTATAAATTAACACATTTATTACAATTGATGACAATACACAACGTTGCAACAACGATGATTTCAGACCATCATACCACGCGTCTACACATAATTAAATTAATAATGTACATGCACTTGGAATATGGAAATGCAAATTGTGATCAAAATGCGGAAAGTACTAACCTTAACATTATCGGACCACTGCGCTTCTACTAACATAAGGTATGGCGATTTGAAAATGAAGAACTCGAACCCGAGTTTTTGAGCTCATGGCGCTCTAATTATGGATCACCGTCTGCAACATTTGCCTAACATTAAATCAACATGTGTGAGAAGGGTAGATTATCTATTCATATTACACAGACATTGTTCTCCTTTGATACTGAAGCATGGGTTGTAAGTCGAGTATATGCAGAACTATATGCGAGACAAAAGTACAAAGAAGAGCACGAATATATTGCATTTTAGAAAATATTTTTCCGAACTCAGCTATCACTCGTATCCGTTTTGAACTGTGTCAAGTATAAGCATAAGCCCTCATACAGTAGGCCTACACTACATGCAAAAATCTGAGTCGGATGCCGCATAAACAGACCTACTTCAATGCCCAGAAAATTCAATAGTTTTTTGTGACCGTGTGTTAGTTTCGTTTTGCTACCACAGTTCCTGTGTGGTGATATCCTGGTTGATTGCTCTGCAAAGCCAAAAGGCATTAACTACTCACTTGAAAAGTAAGCAGTTACTACATTTGACTTTATACGCAGTGCAGACCTATCTGCTTGCACATGTCGCCATGTTTTAAATAAGGGCTCATGACTCATGACTAAAAAAGTAATCCTTCTATCCGACTATACAATTAGATATCATTCTGTTATAAATCCTTGGTAAATATTAAATGGTCGTATCAGCCACTTTTCAAAACCCAGTTGACGAATTCTACCACATATTAAATCCACACAACATGTGATAATTAGAAATGTAAACAATCGGTCTTGATGAGAGGAAATAAAATAATTAAATTACGTCGGCCCAAGGAATGTCACTATCTCTATTGAATTTTCTTGCTCGGCCTAACAGCCCACGATAGTCAACCTCCTGTTGATAAGGAACTTATAATATAATATATTTCTAAAACATGTGGATAGTGCATTAATGGGCTAATACGCTGGATCATTAAACATCTAAGGAATACAAACGCATCCGAGCAATATTGGGTATCAGTTTCGGTTTGACCACAGCGAAACCTGCATAACTGATTATAAAATAAAAGTGTTAAAAACCTACTTTTTCTTGTGTGGTTAATGTCGTACCACGTACAGCAGATGTCGTACAGCAGGTGTCGTACTAGCCCCAGTGGCTGAAACAGGTTTCAGCCACTGATTGACCGCGTACAAAATCGTGGGACATTTCTTTGGACTGTGATATCGGAAAATATCGGGGAGTAATCAGGTCAAAAATAGGTTTTTTAGAATCAGTAACATTTAATTTCCATGCCTGCATGCTCAGCTCAGAGGTCGCACAGTCATTAAAAAGTTATAGACATTTTTCGGAACTTAGGGTCGGGATCGCTCTCAGTCACCGCCATGTTGGATTTTTCGGGTAAAGCAAATACATCCATCCACGGCCTCGGAGAGGACGACACGGCAGGTGTCGTACCACGTACGTACAGCAGGTGTAATACATAAACCAAAAGACCAGAAAGACGCGCGTGTCATCGCTGTTTACCCTCTCAGTTCTATAGAGAATACTTTTTTGGTGATTTGAAACTGTACGAAAACGTACACGTTTTTTCCAAAAGAAAATGTATTCATTCTGAGAATACTGAGCTGTGGGTCGTGGGTCAAAATAAGTAAAGTCCACGTTGGAGATTCAATTGTTTCTATATATCCAAAAGATTCGGTATTTATTTGTGAAAAGAAAAAATGACAGGATTAAGCATTTTTCATGTTTCTTAAGTGGGAGTGAGGAGAGTATTTAACATATTTGGTGGAGGGGATTCAGCCTCACGAGCCTTGGAATTATGCTTGTACAGGATTCCTTCTCATCAACGGAATCCTTTGGTGCCGATAAAGTGAGACCAAAAATCGAATTAAATAACTCTAGTGTTGACGTGCATCAAGTTCCACACTTGAGCTAAACTCTAAACACATCAACCTGAATGATACGAGATGTACATTTCTAGGGAAGGGTCGGGATCGGGTCACTGACAGCTAGGACATCTGGTGTCGGGGGGGGGGGGTACCCTGTTTGTCTGTTTGTCACACCCAACCAGGATCCCAGTCCCTTGCAGTCCACCGCGTCTGGATCGTGGAACACCCCGTATCCAAGACGCTGGCCAAAATAACTGTTTTCCGTTGGCCCAACGGCGTCGACGGTAAATTGTTGTTTTTTTCCTGACCTAGAAAAGTATCTGGTGTGCTTACAGAAAACACGACACGTTAAACCAATGCCGATTCAATGTTGGACCGACGTCTCCGACGTCGGCCCAAAAAAACGGTCGGTGGGGTGGGTGAGTCGCCACATCTGCCTGACCTCGTCAAAGTCTCTCGTCGTACAGACATGTAACATCGTGCAAAGCCAAAAGGCAGTGACTGCTGACTTGAAAAGTAAGCAGTTACCGCCTTACGGCTTTGCACGCCAGTGTACATTGTGATGCCAATAACGAGTTGAAACCCATAAACGTATTACAATGGCTTCTCGGTGTCGGGCATATTGTTTCAATTAAACCTGTGTTGGAATATTTACACTGATGTAGAGTTGCATAATATTTTCAGACTGACACACCATATTTTGGACATTATGCTGCACACATTGTGACAATGTTAATGCGGCATTGATCATGTTATTGGAGATAAAAAAAAGAACGTACTGCAATAAAACAGGCCGCAAAAAAATACTTGTATAGATTACTCGAATCTACAAGGAGAAAAAGAAGTATAAATTGTATTATATCGTATTGTATCTTATCCCTTCGCTTTAAATCATATCATATCGGAAAATGATGTGTCACATATAATAGCAACATTTCAACATTTTCTGGGAAAGTTTTCCAAGTTTGTCTAAAAAAACGACACTAAATAACTGCATAATATAGCATGTTTTGTAACTATGTAGGTTATAACGATCTGAACAAATAAATCTGTCACACACAGACATTAAAAAATCACATGTGGCAGTAAAACATGGGACAGAGGTGCGTTATTTAGTAACCATGTTCTTTAAAATAAAAAACAATCCATTAGCAAAGACAACAACAAGTACCTCGTAAATATTAGGCATCCCCTCAATGTTGTTTTAATGTTGGGCTTATGTCGGAGACAGTGGCCCAACGTTAAACCAACATTGCGCCGACGTCTCGTGTTTTCTGGGACGTCGCCATGGAAACAAGGACGGTTAACCTCTTTTCGCTTTTCTTCATGGCGGCCGACACTTTCAGTCAAGGAAACAAATTTTCCAACAAATTTTCCAATTTGTGATAATTTGTGATAATACAGAATAAACTTCCCAACCATCACGACGCTGGACCAAGATTAAACTAACATTGGCTAAATATGTCGCGTCTGTTGGGCCAAATGAATGAAAAACACTTTCCGACAATTCAACTGTACACGGGTTAAAATAGGCGGGAGGGGGGGGGGGGTGCTGGCGTTTTTTTGGAAATAAGGAATATTATCCTTTGAAAGGCTGAAATGAAAAATTGTGTGGAAAAAAATAATTTAATCAGACTACGGGCTTTGTTCTGCGATATTACCATGATTGTGCAGAAAGCGACATAAATCAATATTCATTCACTCATTCCTAGGGCCTACTATATGTTTTCCATGCCCTGCAAACATCTTGTCGAAACCCCACCCAAAAAATCTCTAGATTTATTTCCTCAGCAATGACGGTTTATTTTATTTTTGGTCGTTTTGGCCTGTCTGTCTGTCAGTCTGTTACCCGGTATGACTGGGCCGCCTAACTCATTTGCTGCGGGAGGCCCAGTCACACTGACCGCCATTTTGTTTCCACAGCCAGCTGTGTAAAAACGACACCGACGCTGCCTACCAACAAACTCGGATGCCATAAAATTTAGACGATTATTTCAAGTGCCTACGAAAACTAGGCCATTTTCAGCAGGCATAAACTTTCGATCGTATTAGAACTATTACGTTTAAAATATGAAGGTCACTGTGTCAGAGCCTTGCGATGTCATCAGGGTATCAGTCTGTCTGTCTGTCTGTTCATCGGATTACACAAAAAGTTATCAACGGATTTGCATGAAACTTTTATCAGAGGTGTGTCTCGGGCCATTGACCAATCCGCGAGGATGTTCCTGATTACGATCCGTATCCAGGATCAATAATTTCGGCGGAGGTTTGCAGTCTCGACTGTCTGACCAGTTTTATAATATTATGGCCACCATAAAAATAAAAAATATATTCCATAACAAAACTCATCGTCCGCAGTCTTACGAGCAGTGTTATGAGGCTTTCCACGGGTGCACCTTCTACCGCATACCGATTCATGTCAGTGTCAGAGCACGGGGACTTGTGCTAGTAGTATCTGTGCTAGTAGTACTGAGATATGGGTTGTTTCATATCTTACGTCACATCAGTAATGCATATGAGAGATTATTTCTGGTTACATTGAGTCTTTAATTTTCTCGGACAATGAATTTATCCCCACTCTAAAACACGGCGTATTTATAAAAGAAAAAAGTGGCACTTGAGAGGAGGATATGATCGGAGAACTGTCGCCTCGGGGATTTTCTCACTACGGGAAGTGACACACGAACGCGCCAAAATCTGCCTCGTTCTGGCTACAACGGGAAATTGGGGGGAGAGCGTGATGCCGGGCATATACGATCCATTAGTGCGGTGATAGGCAGTATTTTCTAGGTGATGTCTGAGGCCCGTCCTGCTATTAAGTAACACAAATATATGGTGGCCTATTCTAGCAGTAACTGCTGACTTGAAAAGTAAGCAGTTATTTCCCTTCTGCTTTTTGTGGCAGTATTTGGGTCACTCAACTCAGTTATGTCAAGTTTCCATTTCTTTACTTCACTGAGGTCGTCGAGTTACTCAACGCAATTATCGTTTTATTTCAACTGAAATTGCTTTCTACATTGTAGTTCCTCTCAAATGTTCCAAATTCTCACTACAATGTCCATGTATCCATAAATAGGCTTAATCTTTCTGTATCATAACATCTACATCTATTATTTCCTTATCACACCTAACCTGTCAATGTATTAATATCGCCTTATCTCGTTGCACTTTAAGTGTGATAAGTCATTTCATTTCGGGTGGCGCTTTAAGTTCATTCAAAATATTTTTTTAACGAAAATCTTAAGTAGAATTGATCAAATGTGCAAATACAGATACAAATTAACCCTCTCAGCACCACTGTCGCATTTATGCAGAAAATGACATATTTAGAACAAATTATCTGTGCTGTGGTTTTCACTATGGTGAGACGTATATCGGTATCGGCCCATATCGCTAACGGGGTGTATGACTACTACTCTCTACTACCCCCCTAATTTTTTTAAAAATCAGTATACCACGCCCTGAGAACAAGTCTAGACGTGTATTCAGAGCTTTAGACTATAGCGTGATTAATGGCGTCTGATAATGGGTTCCCGCGCTCAATGGGTTAAGGCCTTCACATACATACACACCGCGCTACCAAAAGACGGGGTAGTCATGCATCCCTAAACCACTTGTTTCCAACTTCACAGGTCCCCGCCCTCCCCTCCCCGCCACCCCATTTATCCCCGGCTATAACTGCCTGGGAGACCAGCCTTTCCCACGCGCCTTCAATTTCCCGGAACAGACAAGGGGGTGGTGCCCGCGGTGCATGATATACAGCCAACACGAGATATTGACCCAATGTTGTTTTAATGGTGGGTCTCCGTCTTCGACGGTGGCCCAACATTAAAACAACACTTGGTTAAAACTTCGTGCTTACTGTGATACAGTATATATACAGAGTGACATTTTCAGTTGCAGAGGGGACGCAAAGAAAATAATCATTCTTAGCAATGAAAACTATGAAATCTACCCAAAGCTATACTGTGAACACACGTTGAAACACCTCAGGGCACTGATCATGCTGATAGTTTAAACAAATCCAAGAAAAGAATATCTGCCTCGAAACGGATTTGTTAGGGGTTACTAGGAAAAATTATTCTTATTTCCAAAGAACATAGGCCTTGGCCAGAGAATGTCATATGTCATCACACCAAAACAGTTTCACAAACGGCTTGAATCGTTTTTTAGACATTAAACTTGAAAAAATTGACCATTTCATTTTTATAGATTTATCATTTGAAAAAAAATAATGACACCCACGTTTCGTGGTCGCTACTGAAGATGTAAAATTAAATTCTGGTCATGTAGTGCCCAACTTATTTTTGCCAGAAATGACTTGTAGCTTCTAGAGCTGTTAAATAGTGTGACGATATAGTGATACCGAGAATTTTGTGTGTCGGAGACGCTGTCTATTTTTAGGCGAGTATGGCATGACAAGACGGGCAACCTGTTTGATGTTACAGTCATCATGTCCCCGTCAACAGTAGAGGCTTGTCCGGCATTGTCTCGGCGTTGGGCCAACGTCTGCGACGCGGGCCCAACGCCGAGACAATGACGGGGAAATGCAGGTCTCTGTTGTTTACTGGGAACCTGGCTTCCTGGCGTATAGAGCATGTCATGCTAGGAATTCACCCGCGTATACCGACAGGCTGGACCCCGCCGCATACTACAGACATCCCCACCCCCCAATGCTGTTTCAATGTTGGCCAACATTGAAACACTGAGTACGTGCATTGTGTTTGCTGGGCCGCCCGCCATGTCACCCCAAGAAATCTGGACTTGATATATCTCGGAAAAGACAGGGGAGGGGGTCGTCTCTGGCGAGAGGCTCCATACTCCTGTCGTGTACTTAGTCGTGTGGTGTCAAATCTATGAAGCGTGACAGTCCGCCAACCCAGACGTAAAAGGTACTTTTCCCCGACTCATACACGAGATTGTCGCCCGTGCCAGAACGGGTCCGCTAAGAAAATCAGCAGAGGATTTTAATTGACGACCGTATCGTCTCTCTGGAGTTAAATGAGTCCTATATCCTCGTGCTAGATTTAGGGACGCACTATTAGATTCCTTTTTTTTTACCTCGGCACCAAAATCTCGTTTTTTTGGCAGTATTTTTCACTGGTTATTCTGAGATTAGAAAACTATGCCGCGAAACTTAAAGCGTCCGTTGTGAGTGGAATTTCTGTGATGGTAACATCCTGGAATTCCAGGCAATGTGTCCCACGCAGCGACGCGTTATCAGGAGGCGACGCGGGACGTTGGCCCAATGCTGTATGAATTATGGGATAGCTGTCCAAGCATTGATACCGCGTTTGCCCAACGTCCCGTCATGGCTTTCTGTATTCACAGGTGCCCAAAAAACATAATGTCTTCCCTGTCCACTCATTTTGATTCGATATTGTGGAGAGCATCAGTAGCTGAGAGGTAGCATGTTCAGCCTCAGACCGCCAGGGTGTATATTGCTTCTCCTACAATATTATACATCTCGTAAATAACTACTCTCTTAGTAGTATAGATTTCTTCTTCAAGAATATTACACCTCTTTGAGAATAACCACCTCTCACAGAATATAGTACTTCTTCAAAAGTATTAGGGGGCAAACATTTAATTTCCAGGGGGGGGGGGGAGTATTTTTTAAATAAATCTCCATTTATCTGAAGGACATGCTGTAAATAAATATTTAATGGCCCTTAAAAATATGTTTGCCTCACTTCGCTGGGCATCACTAAATCAATCGGTCGTTGTCTCAGCCCTAACATCAATTCTAAACCTAATTTTCGCTCCAACTTTATGGACAGAATTTTTTTTTAAGAAAGTGAAATAAATATTTTGCTTGAAGCAGAGTGGGACATAAATAAATTCTTGCATGCAGGAGGTGAAATAAATAATTTGTCCAGTTAGAAACTTGAGTCCCCTAGTAATTGAATGGTGCCCCCCCCCCCTTATACCTCGCCAAGAATAACTACTCTTATGTATTGATTGCTCCACAAAGAACATCTCTAAAGATATCTACTTTCTAAATATAGATTGATTCTCAAAGAATATTATACATCTCAAGATATCTACTCTGTGAGATAGATTGCTTCTCCAAGAATAGATTGATTTATTTTTTCCAAGAATATCATACATCTCCAACAATAAACCACCTCTCTAAGAATAAACAGTAAACTTTCCCAGTACCTATTCACGAATATAATTAACATAAGTTACAGGAATATAACACGTCCACAATAATCTGAAACATCACCAATGAATGAATCTAAGATTACAGCATCATTCCGTGTGTGATACATCTCCAAGAATATGGCATACCATGTCTAAGGGGGGCACCATTCAATCTCCAGGGGTGAACTCTGCGTTAAATAAATAATTTACTTCAAGAACATTTCTATATACATGTATAAAATATTTCAGCGCGCCGCCGAGCAGGGTTGTAATAGATAATTTGCCGCAACAAAAACTTCAGCCCCCCCCCCCTCTAGAGTTTGAATGGCGGCCCCCGAATATACTAGAATATACCCCATGCGATATATGACCCAGGTTGTTGAGACGGTCGTCACCTTTGCTTAAAGCAGCCCCTTGGGATGACATCAATTTTCGTTTTTACTTCCGCACTGAAGTAGTGTATCCCACGGATCATGTTTTTATTTTTTCCAGAATTTTCATATTTTTAAAAATATTTTTAATCAACATTCCTATGAAACCAGAAGTAACCCAAACAAACTATTTGTATAGGACGATTGAATGTTTTCACAGCATTGGGCCACATGCTGATGGCATCGGCCCAGCGTTGGGTAGACAATCAGTGCTGCAGGTGTGTCCTCCCGTGTCCTGACTATGAGACACCAATTAGCGGCGACTGCTTTGATCTTACCGTCTGATACGTGAGAATATGTGATGTAAAGTGCTTAATATTGCTGACTTGTTTTGTTTACATGGCAATATACGACCTGGAAATGCAACTATTTCGCTCTTTTTCGGTGCTTTAAAATTGTTTTTTTTACTTTTTCGTATTTTTAGCTAAGATCAGTAGGCTATATAGCTTCATATAAATTAAATTTTCAAAATTGACAACATTGAAAATGTCTCATCCCAAGGGGTCCCTTTAACTGTTTTGTATTTTGTAATTTGAGTATTGCGTGAAAGTATGCCATGAATTTTTCTTTCATAGCAAACAAATAGCAACGATTTATTGGAGGACTGGCGCTTTTTTCTCCAACATATGTCACCACAAAACACAAAGCAATGTGCGCATTACTTAACTTGGCGCCACCATGTAGGTAGTATATATTATACGTAACTTCAATACATTTTTTGACGTAGGCAATATTTAAACATAAAACAAGTTAGTATCATTTTAAATTGACTAACTTCTACAGGCAGCTTACAGATATCTAATTACTACGCCTATACGAAATATATTACTTTCAAGAGATGAGGGGTTCTGGGATGGTTGCTAGTAGTAGTACTTTTTGCCCCCATCCAGGGAGGGACATTGGGGATCTGTTCCGTCTGTTGCATGCTGTACGGTATGGTACGTAAGCACTAATCTACATAACAGTGATTATCCAAGGGGAGCTGCAGCCTGCACGTGTCTGGCTATAATATTTGGGCGGATTGCCTGAGGTGTACCCTGGTTCCTCCGCTCAGCAGCGGTGCCAATACAGCCACCACATGAGTGCGGGCTCAGGTGTTGGCCGTGGTAAGGCCTTAAACTACCGCCAAAAGAGTGTTTGACATTAGGTTTCTCACGTGGGATAAATGGAGTATTGTTACTATAGGGACTATCCGACCCGAGGATAGCTAAAATAATAGACAACACTAAAATAATAGGCAAAAATTTAATACTAGTCACTAAACGTATAAAACGTCCAAAACAACCAGAGTGGATATCAAATAACATCTTACTTGCTATTAATAAGCGAGAAAAATGCAAAGAAAAACAAAGATGAACCAAATTATAAGTATTGGAGAAATGAAGTCACAAAGTTAATACGAGATGCAAAGAAGGAATATTATTCGGAATCAATTAAACTCTACAAAAACGACCCGAAAAAATTATGTAAGGTAATTAATGAACTTAACAACAAATCCAACTTTTCTAACAACATTAAAACAATAACTTATGAAAACAAAACATTTACAGATGATGCTGATATAGCAAATACTTTCAACAAGTACTTTACTAGTGTGTCTGAAAAATATCTAAATAAAGAAAAAAATCTATCTCCAAATCTGAAGAAACTGGGAGCTTTTATTACAACGAAACTACCAAAAGAAAACATTTAAATATACCATACATAACAGAGGATTTTGTTTATACATTTTTGACCAGTCTTGATAATAATAAAGCGACAGGAATCGATAATATATCATCAAAGATTGTTAAAATATCAGCCCCAGTAATTACGAAACACTTAACAGAAATTTGGAATCACAGTATCCGTAACAGCTGTTTTCCGTCGATCTGGAAAAAGGCAAGAGTTACACCACTTCACAAGAGAAACTCAACCGACGACCCAGAAAACTACAGACCTATATCTATTTTGCCCCTTTTGTCTAAAGTTCTTGAAAAACATGTACACAACTCATTGTACGATTTTTTTCTGGTGAATAATCTTTTATCCCCTCGACAATCAGGTTTTCGGACCAAACATTCTTGTGAAACAGCACTTACTGAAATGACTGATGATTGGCTTAGTGCCATGTACAACAATGAATATTGCGGAGTTCTTTTTCTAGATTTATGCAAAGCTTTCGATCTGGTTGATCACGATATTCTACTTAGAAAACTAAAATTATATCAACTTGGTGAACAATCCCTTTTTTGGTTTCAATCCTACCTTTCTGATAGAAAACAATCTGTTGAAATCAATGCGACATATTCAAGCGAAATATGCAACACACATGGCGTTCCACAAGGCTCTATATTGGGTCCCTTACTTTTCTTAGTTTATATTAACGATCTTCCATTAGAAAATGCATCTGGTAAAACATCATTATTTGCAGATGATTCAACAATTACTGTCCGTGGCAAAGAGATACACTTTGTCAAGGAACATTTATCTAATGAAGCAGTACGTACGAACAACTGGTGCTATGAAAATGGCATGGCTTTAAGCTTTGAAAAAACCAAAGCAATGTTAATCCTATCAAAAGCAAAAGAATCACGTTTAACTGAAACTGAAATAGACATCAACATAAATATTACGGCACACAAATAAAAAATACCAAACAAGAAAAACTCCTAGGTGTGCTTATCGATAATAACTTAACGTGGCATAGTCAAGTAAAAAAAAAGTTAAACAAACAATTGCTTTCAAGCTGTCTATTCTCAGAAAAATTAGACATTATTTACCCGTATTTTGTATTATAACTACTATATTAAACCACACCTACAATATTGCTGCACTATATGGGGACAATGTAACAAAACTGACATATATTCAATAATAAAATTACAAAAACAAGCCGCACGGCTTATTCTGGATGCAGATAAGTATTCCCCATCTAGTCCTCTGTTCGATCAAATTGAATGGGATACTTTTGATAAAATTGTTCAGGAAAAACAGGCCACAATGGTATTCAAAGCTCTAAACAACCTTACCCCTGATTATATATCTAATTTATTTAAACCAACATGCACAAACACAAATCATTCTTTAAGATCGAAGACAAGCAATAAACTCCATGTACCAGCAGCTCATCACAAAAGCCTTAGGTTTAATGGTACAAAAATCTGTAATTCTCTATCCGATAAAGCACGTAAAGCAACGACATTAAAAGAATTCGTACGCAAATACAAAAACGGAAATAAAAAGTAGTTACAATATACATATATCAGATTTGTAATTATTGTGTTTGAAATAATATATATGTTGTCTGCAATTGTGCTTTAATTGTACTCTCAAATGTAATTTATGTATGTGTGTTTGTAGTTGTCATGTTTACAATGTATATGCTGTATATATATATGTGTGTATATATATGTATGTATGTATATATATTATATCAATACCATACAATATTTTATAAGTTATGTAATATGAGGTTAGGTATTGAGTTATATAAATATACCTCAATATAAAAAATGTCCAAGTATATTTTATTTTATCAATTATTTCCATGTATACAAATCAATCATGTAAATTGTTTTACTTCAAAATGATCACTTCTTCTGTAGATGTTTGTAAAATTATATGTTGCTGCCAAATAGATTGTCAGATTTACCATGTACACGAATTTAAATATATGCTATTATTACTATTTTATATTATATAAGTAAATGAATCATACGAGTTATGTATATATTACTATATTATTTAAATAGATGTATATATCGATGTATGTTTTTTAATGTTTATGTATGAGGGCCCTACGGCGGTGAGCTATGCTCAGTGGGTTGGTACATACATGTATGTATGTTTTTAATTTTTATTGATTTTGTACGTTGTTGTATATACCTGTACCCTTGCTAAATAAAGACTTTATTATTATTATTATTATTATTGTTATTATTATGCGAAAGGCCACGGCGTTTTAGCATTAAAATTGCATAGCAAAACCCAAGTCTCTGACCGTCTGGGCATATCTGGGGGTAAAACCCCTGGACATGCCCAGAACAACATGTCCTATCGCCTCGTTATCACGTTATCATCTGTACACAATTCATCTCATCAATGGATGCACTGTTTTTATGGTATTACAATGTCACTTAAATGACCATTAGTGCCGAATACTGACGCATAGCCTTATTTGACTACTACTACTACTACTACTACTACTACTACTACTTCTACTACTACTACTACTACTACTACTACTACTACTACTACTACTACTACTACTACTACTACTACTACTACTACTCAATATATAAGAAATCAAAGCCATGTCGTTCAGATTAGACTGCCATACAAAATACTTAATAACACTGATTATTATTAAATTATTTGCCCCAAATCATATAAACATCAATGGGAAGGCCTTACTTTATGTGATGTAATCCCTGACATTTAAGAGGATCATACGACATATGGGAAGAAGTAATTAGTGTATAGAAACGGTTCCCCTTTTACATAGCAGCGAAATGGAGCTCGTTGTGTCAGGTGACAGAATAGGTCAGCGGTAATTAGTCAGAGCTATACATAATGTGTCAATGTGTGAGCGTTTATTGAGTGTAATGAACAAATGTATCAGGGCCAAAAATTGATAATTTTATACTAGAGATTGTAAAGTTGAAATAGATAATTAACAGGGATTAACGCATAATAAATTGACAATTTACATAGCAAACTAAAAATAAATCGATAAATGATATACATAAAAAAATGATCCAGACAACCTCCATAAAAAAGAATGAGAAAGTAAATTGAGGAAATAACTAAGCTAGAGCAGGTGATAAATATATATCTCTAAATACATATCACAAACAGCAGATAATAATACTACAACCAGGTATGATTTTGACACATGTGTTTATTGTACTGTTTCGAGGTTAAAATATGAACCAGTCATACCCGTCAGTATTAAACTCAAATTTTGCAAAAGGCAGATTAGACCCACGAAGTCGTGGACCCATTGAGACACAACGTCATTCATCCAACATTTCCCCATACTGCACTCCCAAATGACTATCACTTTAAACGTTAATATGATAGCTATTCACAGCATGATAAACATTATAATTAATTTTAATTTGCAGGTAACGACCCCCTCGTTATCTCCATGGTTACAGTGTGACCTTGGGCTGGCCGGCCTTGAGGCTTCCGTTCGTTCGCACAATAAACCATTCACAGACTCAGAAACCATATTCACCTGTTCACTTGAGACGTAGATGTGCTGTACTGTCTTTACCCTTTGTACACAGTGGGCCATCCATTTACATTCCACAATTTCAATAAGAGTGAGTGAGTGAGTGAGTGAGTGAGTGAGTGAGTGAGTGAGTGAGTGAGTGAGTGAGTGAGTGAGTGAATGAGTGAGTGAGTGAGTGAGTGAGTGAGTGAGTGAGTGAGTGAGTGAGTGAGTGAGTGAGTGAGTGAGTGAGTGAGTGAGTGAGTGAGTGAGTGAGTGAGTGAGTGAGTCAGTCAGTCAGTCAGTCAGTCAGTCAGTCAGTCAGTCAGTCAGTCAGTCAGTCAATGAGGGAGTGAGTGAGTCCAATTAGTGGATTGTAATTTACTAAAAGTCCTGCAAAAGCAGACAGTAGTAACTGCTTAAAGCAGGTGTATCGTTTTGGTTGACTGATTCATAATGTTTACTTCTGATGGACCCCACTTCTTAGAGCATTGACCATGCTGCGCATGCGGGTGGGCCTACAACCTGTGCTCAGCGAATCGTGACGACTCACCTATACGTTTATTTAAAAGCAAGCAGTCAATGCTATTGTCTTAACAACATTATTTCCCCTTTCTCAATGTGACTAGGCGACCACGTTAATGGCGGCCTCGTCAAGTTAAGGTTGAGACCAGTGTATCGACGGTAACTTCGCGCTGGGCCCCGCGCTGCGCGCTTCTCACATTGTCTTAATTGACACGTCAGTAGGCAGGCACGTCTATATCCTTGAATCCGAAGTAAATTTAGGGACGAATCAAATTATCGTAACTAATCAACTTGAACCGAGTACCAGTCATTACGTCATACATACACCCAGTGAAGAGGTGTGTAGTATAGGTAAAATTGATAATCTTTGTTAGTGATTATATTGGAATCTTAAAGCAGCCCCTTGGGATGACATCAATTTTCGTTTTTAGCTTTGTAGTGAAGTAGTGTATCCCCCAGATCATGAGTTTATTTTTTTCAGAGTTTTTAGATTTTTACAAATATTTCTTATTAATTTTTCTATGAAACCGCTTAAAACATAAACAAACTTTTTGTATACCTAAACACATGCTGAAGGACGATTGAAAGTTCCTACAGCAATGGGCCACATGTTGATGCCGTCAGCCCAGCGTTGGGCAGACAATCAGTGTTGCAGGTGTATCACCTCATGTCCTGACTATAAGACACCAATCAGACACCAATTAGCGGCGATTGCTTTGATCTCCTCGGCCAAGACGTGGGAATATGTGGTGTGAAGTGCTGTATATTGCTGACTTGTTTTGTTTACATGGCAATATACGACCTGAAAATATAACTATTTCACTCTTTTTCGGTGCTTTAAAATTGTTTTTTGACTTTTTTGTATTTTTTGTTCAGATGAGTAGGCTATATAGCGTCATATAAGTTAAATTTTCAAAATTGACACCATTGAAAATGTCTCATCCCAAGGGGTCCCTTTAATTAAAATATGTTTCAATAATCGAATCTAGATATTTCTGGAATTATCACCCTCCTTGTAGCCAGGAAATGGTGCACATTTTCTTAGGCAATAAAAATAAATCTCTATTCAATTACCTTCGTTTAATGTATTATAGTATTTCTATTATAAGTTCATGTAGAATCTGAATGACCGCCAATTAAAGGACCGCACTACAAACGCATTCGAGCACAGTGTAACCTGGTAACGGGGACATTAGAAATTATGCTACAAATCATTTTCAGTGATGAATTGATATACGTGACATTTGAATCACTGCATTCAATGGAAATGATAAGTGTTGATAGCGAAGGTACTAGAAATAGATGAACACTATTTCTAGAAGCGGCGCCTGTTATTTACAAGTTTGTGATTAGAGTACACTGCTGGGCAACGACAAACAGCAGTAACTGCTTAAGCTACTTTTCTAGTGAGCAGTTACTAGGGTTACTGCTGTTTGACTTCGCAGAGCAGTACAGACTATCCCATAGTACGCAGGTGAAAAAGCGCGGGAAATTGCCCAACACTGGAATTTGACCCCCGCTGGCTACTCCACCATTTGACCTTTTATCACCCGAGTCGTGCGAACGGGAGAGGTTGCATCATTATCACCGGTGGACTGGGGGTACAGGTGGAAAAGGCGGGAAATAGCCGGACGGGAGGGTAATACGAGCCTCAAGCCAATCAGGATATTCCACTAAGTAATGTAAATAGAGGGATCCGTGATTTTTCATGGCTCAGACACCCTTCAAGCACCGGAAGCCCGTTATGTTTACCTGTTTACTGATCAAATACTTAACTGTTAAACATGATGAGGCTTGCTCGTTTGACTTATGGCTTATTTCTGTATGTTGATTTAATATTTATTTCACAAAAGTATAAATATAGTACATTATATAAAAATCGCACTTGATGAAAAATTCATTTACATGTATCCACCCGATGAAATAGGTCTACAAATATTTTTAAGACAAATCTTCAAACACATTTCAATAAAATCTGGTGTAAAAATATGACATTCTAGCGAAAAAACGTGACGATAAAGGTGAACATCAAATAAGACATTATTCGTAGTAAATTTACGACAACCTTGCAGTGGCCAAAACCAAGTCGCCAGAAAATCTGGAAAAGACGGTCCAGATTTTCTATAGGCCTACTCTCTGGTCACACAGTACACTAATATTTAAATGTCACCTCTGGGGAACATAGGGTCAACGGTCAGTGTCAGTGGACAGGAAGACGCAGTGCTGAAGATATCAATCTTGTAGCTCAGCCGTAAACAGTGTCAGTCGAAGTGGCACTCTGCAGGCATTGGCCCAGCACCGCACCAACAATGGCCCATCATCACAGACGTTGGGGCGTAGTTCAGGCAGCAGACAGCCTTATCGTGAGTATTGATGAACGACGATGCCACCTACGGCTCTGTGAGGGATACATTGGCACAGCGTTGGGTGAGTTCTGGGCCAGCATCACAGACGCTGGCCCATAACCCACCCAACGCAGTGCCAGCGACTCTTGTCACACTCCACGCACCTGTGCGACACTACAAGTACAGCAATACGAACTCGATGCTATATCAAATACTCATTACGGGTGATTTTAACGTCCGATTTAACGGGTTCGAGAGCAAATCATGTAGATGTTCCCGGCTCTTTTAGCATCAGTTCACGAGAAATTAATGAGCTCATCTGAATTGGCTTTGTTCAGCTCTACACCGCAGCTTGATTGGGATTTTTCCCAGTCCGACTGGGACTCTGTACATTTAATGCGGGGAATATGTTAATTAAGATATACCTATTATATAGAGAGTATTAATTTTTAAAGAAATACATAGGGCATATTCTGTCAGTATTCAGTTATCTATGGCAAAAATAACAACAAACGCGTTAACAAAACAGTAAGAAAATACGGAGCCTTTAATTCGCAAACAAACGATCTCTCCCACAGTCAAATTTGTGGAGTAACGCACTGGCGCTTAAAAAGTGTTGAAGGTATAGAGCATGAAGCAGACGACACCTGTTTGCGCGGGAATTCGTTTCCTGTGCAATGTCAATATGTGCAGAGAGAATGTATAGGACGACCTGGCCCGGGGGCGAATACACCTGACCCATGATATGGCCCTGCCCGGCAAATACGAGGCGCTGATCCAATGTCGTTTTAACGTTGGGCCATCGTCTACGACGCTGGCCCAACATTAAAACAACATCGGAACTACGCGTCGTGTTTTTGGGGTATTCACACACCCTCGAAACACCGCATCCTGTCATCTGAACCCTATCTGGTGTGCCGCTCAGCGAAACCAAAAGGCAGCAACTCCTCACTTGAAAAGAAAGCAGTTACAGCATTTTGGGCTTGCGGCAGTACAGTTCCCCGAACACGACGCCGGGCTGGCTATTGCTAAATTTTGGCCCAGTTTAGCCTATATGTGCACAAAGGTGGCATAAAACCACATTCATTTCATGTCATATTGCTTAATTTAATCTTGCAATTTGAAAAGTACAGAGTTCATAATACAAACTAAAATCTATTACTCAACGTTGTGTTGATATGAAAAAGAGGGGATATAAACATATCAAAATACACATATGATACTGGTGTTAGATCGATATTAGCTATTAATGTGATATATTTTACTTTTGTACACGTGATTATAAGTCAGTATCAGTGCTCCACTTCTAGGAGCAGTTGATCAAGATCTTCAGGTAGATAGACATCTCGACCAATCACACAGGCCTACTTAAACTGTTAAAGGGAGACATGGGGCAATGGCTTTCAGAATACCGACACAGAAATGTCAGCATACCATTACAAATCTCGGCAAGTAGAACAACATCTTGTCCAGCCAAGACTAGATCAGCGTATAACAATTTTTTTTTATGTTTCGTCGAAGAAATGAAATATATTTTTTTGTCGTATGCTTTCCCTATTATATACGTTACCATTTGGTGTTTTTTTCAACATATTTTTAATCAATTTCGACAACAAACTTTTTTTTTCTGTCCACATTTTCAACAAACTTTTTTTTCTGACTCCTGTTGCGACAAACTATTTATTTCAATTTTTTTCTAGACCCCCCCCCCCCCAGATATCAAATGGTGCGTCCCTTAGTGTTTACTCGTTTCACATATATCTGCATTACTCATAGCTTACTTGCATCTATTTGATTTCTCTTAAAATGAATCGAAAGAAAACATTAAAAAATGCTTCCAATAACAAAGTCTAGAATGTTCCTAATAACCAGACATATAATAATGGTCTATGTAGATGTTATTGTTCAAATTGGACCTGTAATCTGTCTAATCATATACAAACATCAAATAAGAGACCCCATGTTGGCTTAATATTGGTAAAACCTTCTGTGACGTAAGTAGAACATTAAAACAGCATTGTGGTCACCAGACCGTGTCGCCGGGATGACTGTGTAAAATAAGAGTTTGTCGTGTATTAATATCGGCTCAAGTGTCTTATAAGGTGAGCAAACATAATATTTAGAATACGTTAAGAAAAAACTTTATGCTGTATCTCGAAATTCTCCAATGCTTTAATAAACCTTTTTCCATGCTTGTTTAATGTTGGCCCAGCGTCGCAGACGATGGGACAACGTGAAAGCAGCATTGTATCGAAGCCTTTTGTTGCTGGGTGACTTATAACGGCTCAACTATATACTCTCAAAACTCTCATATGTCCACTTCGTTATTTCTTCCAAGGGGGGCACCAGTCAATTACTAGGAGAGGGTGTAGTGGGGCTGGAGCTTTTGAACTGGAAAAAAATAATTATTTCAACTCCTGTTTGCAATATTTTATTTATTTCACACTCTGCCTCAAGACAGACAGACATAAATTTTATTGACAATAAAAAGTCTCAACTGGACTTAGATGTCAAGCAAAATATTTATTTCCCTTACTTAGAAATAATTTTTTCTGTCTACTAAACAGGTAGCTTTAATAGTATTGATGTCGGAGTTGAGGAGACGAGCCAAGCTTTTAAGTTGCCGAGTGAAGCGAGGACAATTGTTTTTAAGGGCAATTAAATATTTATTTACAACATGTCCTTGAGACATTTATTTATTTCATGAAAATACAGTCTCAAAATATTTATTTTAAAAATGCTCCAGCCCCCCTTCCCCTCTGGAGATTGAATGGTGACTAAACGATAGCCGTGCTGTATTCGTTTTACCCTGGGACCCCTACACAAGGTCCAAATTATGCCCATAACTTTTTAATGGTTGTGCGACAAGCGAGCTGACCATGCGATCATGTATTAACTGAAATGTTACTGATTCTAATCAACCTATTTGCGATCTGATTAATCGAGGCCAAGTCTTAGATATGACCGTCCAGATAACCGCGCAAAAAAAGGTCCAGCGATTTTGCATGGGCGCAATCTGTGGCTGAAACCTTTCAAAAAGTTTCAAATTCTGTTTCAGCCACGTTGGGACAGACAAAATGACGCCTGTGATTGCATGGTTAGAGTAGAGTACTATACTTTGGCCCCACCCAGGTGAACTTTAGCTGTGTCAATTTTGAATGTTTTAATTTAAACTACCTTAAAATATATAGAAAACTATACGTGCGTGATTTAACCTCAGTCCTCTCCATATATGAAGCCAGTTGGGCCGACGTTGTATAAATGTTATACAAATGTATTGTGTCTGCTGAGTTAGGCGTTGACCAATATTGGTTCAACCAAGGAATCTGTGGTTCAACGTTTGGTGTTTGATATAATTATAAGAGCTGTTGACGATTAAGGGGAATGAAACAATTTGTGAGTGACATAATCTGATAATACGATGTCCAAATTGGTATATAATACAACTAAAAATAAATATTTTTCCCGGACAGTATAGTTTAAATATATTAACATTCTCAAATTGACTTTTACAACACGTAAGGGTGCCTCCATGAGTAAATTCGATAAAAACACGTCTACATTAGCATAGCACTAAGCCAGCACTATGAGCTTAACCCTTTCAGTACGGAGTTCCTGGCATAAATCCATTCCCCGACCTGAGCTCCTGGCAGAGGGCGCATCCCGGGTGCACGATCACGTTATATTTTTGATTGATATATTTTTAATCCTGGAGAAATTAACAAAAAAATATAGAATGTCATGTCCCCCAGACTTCCCTGATGCTTCGGCGACCTCCTTTCTGCATATTTTGTATCAGTTTTTTTTAAACAAATTCACTCGAGTTATCTCTGCAGCCGTCCTTTGTGTTGCATCCGTTTCTCCCGAGTTACCTCGGGAGCCGGACTGAAAGGGTTAAATGATATAAAGTGATTTATCGGACCGTTGGCATGCCAGTGTGGAGCGCTATTAACTTGAAAGTCTGAATACTCAATGCATATATATGGAAGAATATTATTTTAAAAACTTTCGGTCAAAATTATTTAAGTATTATATATAAGATTATTTTAAGGGTGCCACATGAAATAACAAAGATGTCTTAACGTATCATTGATGGATCAGCTTCATATTTTGAACAAGCATAACCCTCGACCGACAGGGTGGCCAATGCACATTTAAATTTTAATTAACCTATCGGATGTACGTTGAACCAACGTTGGTTTAATGCTGACTCAGCGTCGCAGCTCGACGATCACAAAAATTACGATACGGGAGACGTGCCTCTAGACGAACGAGCATATTGTGAGCGACAGGTTATCCAGTTGATTGACAAAAGTGGCCTTTGTTTCTCAACCATGTGCACATGGCTGTCAATATCGATGCTTTTTATTTAATAGGAATAAATGTTTTACTAAGTACTAGAATGTCCAGATCAACTTACACTCCTATACACATAGCGACAGCGTCGTTCACTCACTCAGAGGCCACAGTGAAAGATCATCGAAGTCTTAATGAAAAATAACGGATGTTTTCATTGTTATGTAATTCCATGTTTAAAAGGTATGTATTAATTTGATAGGTTTTTATATGGAGTTGTCGTAATCAGGAATAACAGTTAAGTTACGATGTGCAAAAACAAAAGACAGTAACAGCTTAAAGTTCAAGCCATCGCAGAGCAGAATATAGTACTGCTGTGCAAAGACAAAAGGCAGTAACTGCTTACTTTTCAAGTAAGCAGTTACTGCCTTTTGACTTCGCAGAGTCGAATACAGTATACAGTGGGCTGTTACACGCTGTGCCTCTCCCGGCGCTGGTATTCATAATGATCATGGTCTCGTGACACTCATTCAATCTATTAATATCTGCCCGGATACTGCGCGCGGGGGCAGCTGGAAGTCGCGGGGACCTAGCCCGCTGGTTGTCCTCGGCACATGTCAGTATGTGAGTACTCAGTACTAGAATAAGTACTGCACACATCGCGACGCTGTTGAAATAAGCCTAGCCTCACTTGCTGAATGCATCACGCGCCACAAGGGCACCGCTTGCGCCCCGAAGACGGTTTATGCTTAGCTCTTAAGCCCCACAACGCTGAAATATTATTTGATAAACCATGGAGACCAAAGTCGATCCCCGCGTTGAAAGGGTTAAGTATTTTAGTATGCAAAGGAAAACAGCAGTAACTGCTTACGAGTGAGCAGTTACTGCTGCTTGGCTTTGCACGGCAGTGCAGAGGTAAATGAAAATCCGTCTACGCAAATATTATCAAAGTGTAAAGAAAGATTAAAATCAAAAGATTTGCACTGCAACATTGTAGCAGACTATATCTGCGCGGCAGTGTATAATTGTCATTTCTACATTTTTGCAGTTTCTTTCTCCGTCATTTGAGTAAATTAGACAGGATGACAAAATAATGTAAATATGAACACCAACATGTGAGCTGAACACTGCTGAATGGTTGCATCGTAAGTGCCATTTCTCTAAGTCTTACATAGTTATTTACTAACTTGCGACCCTGTTAGGTCATAGCTGCATGCTTGCGATAAATCATGCCTCACATAGCGCAGCAAATGTGTTATCATTGCCAGGCAGGTTTATCGATAATGACTCATAAAATAAATCTCGTTTAGAATCTAGGCAGTTCCGCGAAAGATCAATACATGCTACAACGGAACGAGAGATTAATAGCCTTGGTGTGTAGGCCCCTAAGCTTATAAATATATGTTTACATAGGATTATATCCTAACACTCTTATAATATATATATTCAACTTGTTCACCCTTCAACATGTTCACTTCGGGGAACTAATATATATATGAGCCCTCTTCACGGAGAAGAAAAAAATACTCGGGGGGAGGGTACTATGTAGGCCTAAGAATGAATGCTAAAAGCTAATCAATAAAAATGGAATAATTGTTTAAAACAGCAAATGTGATGTTCTACAATAATGCTAATAACAATTATATTTTTGATAGGCCCACATATAGGCCTATGCCTAAGTTCTGACATCAGCGGGCCTACTAGTTTCGTTATGGGACAGAGTTACCTGCCGTGAAAAACTAAATAGCAGTAACTTACTTACAAAATAAGCAGTTACCTTTTGGCAGAGTAGTGCCCAGCAAACACAAAACATTTGCATAACATTTATACAATGTTGGACCAACGTCGAAGACGTTGGGCCGACGTTGTATAAATGTTATACAAATGTTTTGTGTTTGCTGGGTGATGGCCCATTATATATGTTATATATGTCTGTATATATCAGACTTTGGTCTGGGGCAGTGTCATGTCATGCTATAGCCCGCTGACAGTGTTGATAATGTGCCGCACAGACAGACTGACAGTGACACCTCGGATGCTCCAGTAAACTTCTGTCGCTTCTCGAGGGTGACACCCAAAAATAAACAGACCATATTTTCCGGACTACCCACAGAATTCGTTACATCTTTATTCCCGGTCACTAACCTAGTATTGTTTGGGCAGGCAGTCGCAGTCTGTCGGTGAGCGGTGGTTCAGGACGGCCTAGAATCCACAGGTAGCCATGTTTATGCCGCCAGCATACCGTCACTTGTGATTGGCAGGCGGCCAGTGTCATTTCGCGGCATTCCACGAAGACCTGGCTGTGACGTCACCACCTGACCCCGAGGTCATATATCCGGGCGCGGAGACGAGCGGAGCAGACGACCATAATGCCGTGCAAAACCAAACGACTGTAACCGCCTACTTTTAGAGTGAGCAGCTACTGCCTTTTGGATTTTCAGAGTAGTATAGTGACAGTGGAGGGCTCTTTGCATTTCTTTGCATATGAAAGGAGGACACTTCCTGCGACGAATTGTTTGACTTTGATCTCTAGAAAATTTAAGTGCAGTTAAGTGACTTTGTAAGAAGCCAATGTTGGTCTATATAGTTAGACATAGGCCTACTTTCAACTTTAGCGTTTCTCGGAGTCAAATGGTCCTAAAATCCACTCACTGAACGTCACTCACTAGAGTGTCATTTAGGACCATTCAGCTCCAAGGTGATGTTGGATCGAAGTTAAACATTTGGACAATGTGTGTCGGGATATAAACGAACTGTTTCAGCGTCAGAAGACAACTAATCATTCGCTAGTGGAATAATTTCACCGTAGAAAAATGATTTTTCTTTATTTTATGCATATATTAAATAAAATATACTATGTACTATACGCAACGGACCGAAACAAAATGTGGTAAAAATGAAATGAAATATTATTGTTACATTTTCTTGTTTCTATGTACTAGTAAATGTTTTAATAACATGTAAAGTTAAGATCAGTATATGCTATATAGCTTCACATAAATTTATTTTTCAAATTTTACATGTCAACATATGCTGTCCCTTTAATAACAATTAGGCTATTTTTATTTTGTTATCTTGTTTTATTTGCATTTCTGCACTTGACAAAATTCGTTATGCGACTGATTAGGGCCTACGTGCAGATGTGTCACAAAAACGATTTTCAAACCAAATAAAATGTCACTGATATCAATATGTGGAATGCTCAGCTAGGGGTACACCATTTAAACTCCAGGGGGGCTGGAGTTTTTTTGAAATAAATATTTTCGGGCGGACTCCGCGTAAAATAAATAATTTACTTAAAAAAATGGTCTATATTAACAAAACATGGAATAAAATTTAAAATTTTCAATAATTTGTCCGCGACAAAAACTACAGCCCCCCCCCTCCTGGAGATTGAATGGTGGCCCCCTTATCACTGATCAAATAACTTAATTTCGTAGGTATTTATTTTTCATTAAGATATTTTTTTCGTCATTTGAAGCTGGAATTTGCATTTAATAGCTTCGAATGATTAAAAAAAGTAACAACAATCGAAAAGGACCAGTCAACCATTAACCCTTAAAGCGCTACATTTAATAATTTAAATAATTTAAATAATTTTACCCACTTGAAGTTGTGTCTCGCTACCGCGACCCACAACTTCAAATGGGTGAAAATGACTCGTATTTGTTTACTTTGAGGCCAAACATTATGTAATACTTTATGTTTCAGCACCCATTTCATTCCCAATGACAGTGATTTGATCGGCTAATAAAACAAATTAACCCTCACAGTGCGGGGATCGACTTTTGTCGTCAGAATCTGATGTCTGTAGACGTCAGATTCTGACGACAAAAGTCGATCCCCGCACTGTAAGAATTAACATATGTATGTTGGCCGTAGACCCCTAACATATGTATTAAAATGAATCAGAAAAAGCTGACAAAGGCATTTATGATGATTTCAAATTGAAAAAACCCTTCGATTGCGATGTTTTACAAATTACTTCAGCGCTCTAAGGGTTAAGAAGGACTATAGTCGTGCTTAGCGTTGAAAGGGTTAACTGCGGATCCACCCTGCACCTCGTGTTTACTGGTGCAGTGAGTGAGGTTCATCTGTAGAAGTGTGGCAGAAGTGATAGACAGCTAGGGACAAACTATAAATTTGGAACATTTATCGAGTTATTCATTCTTACCAATCAAGGATCGTGTCGCTATAAATGAATATCCTACAGTCTGTTTCACCAGATCCTGGGAGTAGCCTTTTTTCCATATGCTCTGTCAATTTCAACAACACTTGGCTCGGATCATTTTTTCATCTCCCCCTAACATCCCTGAAAATTTGGTGGAATTTTGTTGTGTATTTTGTAAGTTAGACCATTTTGCATGTAATAGAATTTTTGTTTCACGTTAATGGTGTTAAAGAGAGCTGTCATTTTGAAATTTTATTACATGCCAAATGGTCTAACTTCGACAATACACAAAAAAATCAACTAAATTTTCAGGGATGTTGAGGAAAGATCAAAATTTATATGTGAATGCAAGAAAATCGGGGCTAATTAAAACAGGTTGATATTGCGGTATGGTCCATCAAGTGGGGCGGTTAAATACCGGGCCTCCAATGTATATTTTAATAAAACATCTTAATATTACTCTGGGTCCAATTCTATGTTATCGGCACATACCCGGTGGTGAGATTAACTTCACAGGAAGGGCCACTCGAGGTGATTGTGTGGCATGATAGAAGGACCAGTTGATAGTTATGCATACATCTGGCCAGGACCGCCCCCTCCGTATGCTCATTATGGCGTATTTGGCCGCCAGATTGCCCTGAATATCATTCTTATTTGACCTCACAGCTCTCAGTGTCCACATACTTGGCAAAAATAATACTTCGAGGAAGATATATACCGGTACGGGCTTATACGATGCTAACCAGCTGTTGCCCAAAACTACGTAGCAGTCGTATTACCCTTAAAGCGCTTAATTGTTTTATAAAAACCATGGAGACCAAAGGGTTTTATTCAATTTGAAATCATCATAATTGTCTTAGTTAGCTCTTTCTGATTCATATGAATACCCAAGTTATGGGTCTAAGGCCATTATAAATAATTTTACTCTTGCAGTGAGGGGATCGACATTAGACGTCAGAATCTGACGTCTACAGACCTCAGATTCTGACGACTACAGTCGATCCCTGCGCTGTAAGGGTTAAAGAAATGGAATATACATTTTCACCCACTTGAAGTTGTGTCTCGCTACCGCGACCCACAAATTCAGGTGGGTGAAAATTACTAATAGTTGTTTTCATTAGAGTCCAAACATTTGCAAATTGTGATGTTTAAACACTCACTTCATTCCCTTATAACAGTGATATAATCAGCTAATAAAATAGATTGTAGTCGTGATTAGTGGTTAACGGGTTACGGTGCATATAGGACTCTTACTTCAGACCTTAACCCTTTAACCGCCGGCGCCTCATATGTTCGATTTTTACTTTTTTATTAGCACATCAAATACCACATTTTAAATATGGTAAAAATAAAATGTGACATAAACCAGCAAGATTTAAAAAGAGTTGACCCCCATTTTGTCAAATCTGAATAATTTTAACTCACTCGAAGTTGTGAATCGCGTCAGCGAGACACAACTACAAGTGGGTGAAAATTCAAATTGAATAATTTGGCGGTTAAAGGGTTAACCCGTAGAGAACTGAACTATTAAAACCCTTACAACGCTGTATAAACCACGCAGACCATTTTTCCCCATTTTGAAATCATCATAAATATCTTAGTTAGCTCTTTTGCGCGTCATTTGACCTATGTTATGGGTCTCCGGCTGTTATAAATAGTTTACCCTCTCAGTGCGGGGGTCGACTTTATCTCTGACGTCTATAGACGTCAGATTCTGACCTATGGAGACCGTCCCCGCGCTGAAAGGGTTAGATTTAAATTCAAATGGTTTATGCAACTATGCATTTTAAGTTGTGTCTCGCTTTCGCGATCCACAACTTCAAGTGACCAAAAATTACTCGGATTTGTGAAGTTAAAGCAACAACGTTGACCAGAGTCACATAAATTAAGATATACATGTACTTCACTTTTTAAAATTGGTTACATGCTACTAATAAAAAAACACAGACATAATATTGTAATCGCCTGCAGTGTCGCAAGCTGTACTACCATGGTGCAAAGCCAAAACTGCTTACTTTAAAAAAAAAATACTTTATTCCGTTTGACTTTTCTACTGCAAAATGATGAGTCATAAATCGCCAGATAGAAGAAAATTTCAGTGGCGGGTCCAGGAATTAACAGACGGGGGGGGGGGGGGGGCGTCGATTTTTTCTACACTAAAGCCTCTTATATGCTTTTGAGGGGTCCGGGGTTTTTTTTGGCCGAAGCGAGGGATCCGCTTTTGAATGCGACACCAATATTAATAGATCCATTTTTCACCAGAAGGGATGTTTGTTCACAACATTTAATTTTTGTGACACTGCAAAATAATTCTGCTTGGAAATGCATACCGCAAGAGATACCTGTATAAATGATAGCGAAACTATTTTTTTTTAAGAATTTCCCGCAGTCACAGTTTATAGATGCACCGATTTACCCGGATAAATTAAGGATGACAATGTTATTATGTATATTTGATGTAAGCACGACACAAGTAAATATGGGAGATAATCATGTTGGTTGCATTCTGTTTTTTTTATCAATTTTTAGCTGGAATTGCAATTTTCAATTCAAGAAAAATACTTTCATATGAATAGCGGTATCAACCCTTTGAATGATGTGTTTGTATGCATTAATTTAACGCTGGATTTGCAAGTAAAATATTATATTTCATTCATAAGAGAGATATCCCAGAGTTATGATATTTTCCTTTATTTGAAGATAGAGATTGTGTGAACGAATTAAATTTAAAATACTGATCACATTGATATATGTAAGGGTGTGTTATATATGTTACTAAAAGCTCAAAGATAGAATAATTGCTAACGCAATTTCGTCCTTCACATGAAAGTCAAACAAAGTCTTCTTAAGATATGCTGACAATTAGATCTCAGAGTCGTGTGGTATTTTACATACATTATTAGCTGGAGTTACGAGCCAATTTGGGAAGGTGTGTTTTATTTTACTTACATTTGTGACTGGAATTGTGAACGCAATTTACAATGGTGTGTGGTATTTTAGTTAAATTATTAGCTGGAATTGCTGACGCAACTTACAAAAGGTATGTGTTTTTTACGTAAATTAATAGTTGGAATTGCTAACGAAATTTACAAAAAAAGTGTATGGTATTTGATTTACATTTGCAACTGGAGTCAATAAAACAATACCTAAATATGTCAGTATTTTCTTCACATATTTGTTAACGCAATTTCCAGCTATAAATTTGTGTAACCAAATAAAAATATATATCTAGAAGTCTTGCATTTTACTTACCTAATTGAGTTTTACCACCCTTTTATGCTGTATTTAATTTAACTCGTCACCTTGGTTTCATATCACCTACACTACAAAGTGACCAATGTGGCCCTTAAATCCTTTAACCGCCGGTGCCGCATGTATTCGGGTTTTCATTTTTTAGTAGCACACTAAGTACCACATTTTAAATATGTTAAAGATAAAATGTGACATCAACCGGCAAGATTTGAAAAGAGTTGACCTCCATTTTGTCAAATCTGAATAATTTTCACTCACTTGAAGTTGTGGATCGCGTCAGCGAGACACAACTTCAAGTGGGTGAAAATTTAAATTTAATAATTTGGCGGTTGTAGGGTTAACAGTTTAATGCTGAGCTGACGACCTGCTTGACGACGGCGGCATTCGCTCCCAGCATCGGAAGAGTTAAATAAAATGACGCGCACAAATTAAATCGGGGAAACATGTCGCAGATAATGCAGACCAGTGCACATGCACGGTCTGTAAACTTGCAAGCATTTTACGGAATGAAATGTTTTTTTTAAACAGTTGTTCAAAAAATAACTTTTTTTAATAGGTGTAATATCTCCCGGGCGAACCTATTGATCTCTTACAAGTGTTATAATACTATAGACGATGCATATCATAAAACACGTTTTGATTTTCGCCGATGATGATTTTCATTGAAATATAAAAATGTCATCGTTATTTTTAAATATTTTATTTCCTTTTTTCTCTATTAGGGTATGATGGATGTTATAACGACGTTTAATGAAATACAATGATAATTATTGATTTGTTCTCCATTTGTCCACTGTGAGAAAAAGATAATCAGGGCTCCAGTATTTCATTTGCCAATTTTTCACATCACAGATTGTTTTCCATGACGTGCGTAGTTAGCCTTTGACCGACTGAGACAGATACACGTCCACGAAATGGAAAACATTAAATATGGCATTGTTGTTATTTAATCTTACAAATGAACAAGTGGGTCTACAACCCTTTGCAACCAGAATCCGTATGGATATTTGAAGTGTACTTAAGCCTAATTATTATGTTTATTATCTTATATGTCATGCGATGTCAGTGACAACTCATTTTTGTTTCTTTATTTATTTTAACATAATATACGAGACCAGGCTAAAAAGCATCATCCAGATTAGCATATGTTTAAATAATAACATTACTTATAATGATAAACAAGATAAATGCGTACGCATGAAAAAAATCCATTTAAATATAAAATGAACTACAATACTACAATTTCGACGTCAGACAGAAGAATTCAACTCTTGTTTTTTCATAGCTTATCACGCAATTAATTTTGGAATATTTACACTGAATTTTCATCTGTCCTCGCTGTTGAACTTTCAACTAAACATTGTTCGAAAAAGACGTTGAACTTTGCAAAATGGTTCAGTTGAAGTACTACACCAGCCCTGTCAATGAATTTTGTGAATAGAGGAAATGAAAGCGGACATATCTATAGCCCCTATATAGAGCAGGTGCCAATAGATAGTAATATACTAGGGTAGTGTCGTATGTGCAGGCACGTAGTCTCATAGATATGGGGTTATGATAACCAAATTCATTATACGAGCTTGATATCAGTGTCAGAATTCGGGTTGAAATAAAATGAATGGGGTTTAAGGCCACGCTTGTGCACATGTAGGCTAAGATGGGCCAGAAGCACCTGCTGCTAATGGTGATATGTCCTCTGAGGCCGAGCACGCTACCTCTCTGTAACTGAGGTTCCCCACAATATTGAATCATTACGAGTGAGCAGAGAAGAAACTTTTTTTTTTCTCAACTTGAAAGCCTGAGTGGGGTTCGAACCCCGAGAAACCGAATTCTTTTTCAAGGATGACGACTGAGGTGGCCCCTGGGCACAATACCTGTTATAGCTATGCGCATGCGCACATCGCACAAATAAAAATACAAGAAAACATTGCGTCCATGTCACTGACGGTGACCATTCTGATTGGCGATTTTCAACCACCACATGTAATGACATATCTCCATTGCAATTAATGCATGTACACATGTGGATTTCACTAAATGCGATTTTGTTAAAGGAAAGTGGTTTTCGCATAAATGCTAAATTAGTAAAAGAGTTAAACGAGGCAAGTAGATAAACGAGTGGAAACCAGCAAATTGATTGGGGGTCAGCTACAAATCATCTCAAGAACAGTTGGTCTATGTCACGTTGACTTAACGTCTTCTTAATCCCGTTCTGTTTTAGATTGTAAATCTTTTTGCAGATGTCACACGGCCACGTCCGAGTATTCCCAAAATAATTATAGCATCTATGTGTATCTCTCGCCTTGATATAACCATTGTACAAGGTGCTGTTTTGATCCAGCTTGTGCAAATATTGTGCAAGGTTTTTAGGACTTGTAAAATCAGCTGCATCTACGTAAGATCCTGGAGGCAGATACTTCTTGTAAGGTCCTGCCCCTCTCACCACAGGAATCACTCTCACTTTATCACCGAGGATTTTATAAACCTTTTCTGTGATGTACTGATCACGATATGTGTTCTCAAAAGACAAGTAGAACTTGTACATGTTTATTTCGCTCAGTATTTCATTGGATGGCTGCTCTCCAAAGTGAATACGACTGTCATTATATTGCGTATCAAAACTTTGACCACAATTTCCACGTATATCCACTTGTATATACTTTGACATTTCTTTCACATAGTCCATCCTTCTACTGCTTGTATCACAATTGCTGACGTGCCACAGAACAAGTCTACTTTGCCTTTCTGGTGTAGTGCTTCTCTCCTGGTGGATCTGAGTTGTTCTTGGTACGCATGCACCATATTTCAACACAATGTCAGCCTCTTCTTTGAATGTGGCACTTAGATTAAACACGTTAGGGTGTATTTTCTTGTAGATGTCGTATTTTTTATGGATCGTTCCTTCATGGTTGTACAAAATCCAATATTGTCCTGGGTCGTGTACATCTGGGATGTTCATCCCTGTCGTCGGTTTAAGGTTTGGCCAATGTCTTACACGTTGTCCCAATGCTGATCTAACGTTGGCGTTTGCTGATGACAATCTAGTGAGGTTTTTCCCATACTCAAACAACACGGCATCACTCTGTCCCAATTCTCTCTTATCGTAACTAAACCTACATGAGCAGTCTCCACATCGCCGTACCAATGGCCGCTCTGTTAAATGCCACCAGTTCTTGTGACCGTGAAGATTGGTCCAAAACAACACCTTTATTTCCACGTGTTTCTTCTTGCCGCCCTTTGTCACGTCCAAGCTTTTAGTCTTCTCTAAAATGGAATCATGGAACGCGCGTAAGCGTTTGCCATTCAAACGTAAACTTACCGAATTGATTGTGAAAGCATATAGAGCGACGAAAGCAAGTCCACTTATTAGGAGGATGCGAACTTGGGACTCCAGTTTGATTCTGATCACCATATACATCTTCATCACTGCAAATTGGCTGAAACGACATGTATGATGCCATAAAATTTAAGATGTTTATCATTCAATAATAAACACGTTAAAAATAAAAAAGTTCGCCACTATTTAGAGGCTCAGTCCAGAAAAAATATATGAAGTGTATCACACATTGTAGTTTATTGTGGGCTTATATTTGTATTCCCTTCAGTTTTACAGGTAGTTACTAACTCATACAGGGTGCCACGGTTTTGGTACGGTGGTACGGCAGAAACATTTGATCAAGAGATATGATGTAAATGTGAAGGAACACACCATTCGCAGATGACAGCCAAAAAAACATGGTGCATATCCATTTATATTTTATCATGACGCTGCTAGCGCTAGATTATCAGCGCCGGATCCATGATTCTTTCAAAGGGAGGGGGGGGGCGGTGGTGTTTGAAATTTCAGATGCATTCTACTGCAATCTGGGGGTGTATAATACAATGAAAAACGACATGAAAATGACATGTCAAAATCAACATATTTTGCCAACTTTTTAATCAAAGAATGCATTTACCCAAAATTTTGTTATGAAAGGGGGGGGGGGGGGAGTCGCCCCCCCTTAAATTTGCCTCTGATTAGGCCTATAGGACTGATCAGGTGTCGAGTGGTGAACCCTTTCAAAAATCAATCAGTACACTAAATCTTAATAATACAATTTTGATTGATAAAATATTGATGAACTCTGGTGAATAATATTAAAGATAATAATTGAGAGGTATATTTTCTCTGGTCGTTTAAAACAATAACATCCCAGTGTTACCTCTGGTATAACTATCACACCTGTAGCTCCCGCTGCGGTACAGCTTTAAACGTTACGATACCATTATTTGTAATGCATACTGACCTTGTCTGAGATGCTGATACAATGCGACACATTGGAGAGCCACCTGGTGAATGTATCGGTCCTCGCTGTACTATTTGTTTGGTACCAAATAATTCGCCACCACTTTAAAGCCTGTACATCGAAATGAAATAAATATAGGCTAAACTGGGCCAGGAGAACCTCCTGAGGATGGTGAGATGATTGTGATGACACTGTCCTCCAGACACAGGATTCGAAATTCGTGCCCTGGCGGTCTGAGGTCGAGCACGCTACCTCTCGGTCACAGAGGCTCCCCACAATACTGACTTTCACACGTGGATGGGGAAGAAACACTTTTTTGTTTCTTTCAAACCGCCGAGACCGGGAGCCGAGCCCCGAACCCTGGCGTGAAAGGCAGCAGTGCTAACCACTACCCTAGGGCCCCCACCCATACATCAAAATACTAACTGGCAAACAGAACGCGTTATCCCAATGTTGTTTTGATGTTGTGCCAGCGTCGTAGATGTCGGGCCAATAATAGGACAACATTGGGTTTATGTATTGTGTTTGCAGGGATCCTCTTATTCCTGTAGTAATATATGCATGTATTTTGACCATTTAAGGGTTATAACTCTCAAATTTATATTTTCCGGTCCATTCAAGCAGATATTATACTGGCACACACGTAACGATGACCCACTGTTTCTTAATGCTGGACCACTGTCTGCGATAGTGACCCAGCATTAAATCAACATTGGTCCAGCGGCTCGTGTTTGACTTGGTACACGTGTATCTAAACTTCAAAATGAACAATCAAATAATAATCACGCACTGTTTATAATGTCATATATAACTCACTATTTATAGACCGTTTAATACCGGAAGCATGAAGTAGCAAATAATATTATTATTATTATTATTGTCGCATTTTCAAAATAGTTATGTATGTGATGTCAGGGATATACAGTGGTCCACCGAGGAAACGGCTATTTACGACAGCAGCGATGTCACTTTGTCACCATGTGCAATAATGTGATGGAATAAAGAGAGTTTTTTTGAATAATTCATTAAATTATATGTGTGAGTTAATTGCTATAGTCACAGGGTAGGCCTTTGTTGCATAGGGCCTACATCATATCATTATATAAATAATGTATCATCCAGTAAAATATTCAATCAATATGCATCACAATATTGACAGCGTGCAGAAAAATGCACTTAATGATCCCTTAAGATCCCACCAGTGTAATATTCTATCGGTCGCAGTTTAATAAATAACACACAAGTCACAACACAACAACTGGTCACAAACGTTCTTCATCTTTCGTGCTATATGAGAAAATACAGCACACGTCTGATGCTAAGGTATTCGTCTAAAGGTTCACCGGACGAGTGCTGTATTTTCCCATATCTAAAATGTTTGTAGGCTTATATATTCTGGTACCGGCGTTAGATTATACATGTATAGTAGCCTATTCTACCCCCGACCAATGAAACAGCTGGTAAAATACCATACTTGGAATTGGGGCCCTGTTTGTTGGATTGATATGAAGTTATTAATTGATATGAAGTGCAATGTGAGCGTGACATTGGTATGTTGTTTTTTGTAACCGAAATGCCTGACGTCTACAGACGTCAGATTCCGACGACTAAAGTCTATCCCCGCACTATAAGGGTTAATTGATGACACCTATATAATTCATTAACCTTTTAAGCGCTAAGCACGACTCAAATCGTTTTAAATCTGTTTCAGTTACATGGACTGAAATGATGTTTCAACATCAGCATTTACAATTTTTGGTCTCAAATTAACAAAAGGGGGTTGGCTTAATTGTACACCATAGGTGGAACATGGATAGTGAACATGGATAGTATCGGAACAAGAAAGAAGCTGTTTATTTTATTCCAATAGCTATACTATTTGAGAAACAGGCATACGTAGCTTATGTGTTATTGATGAATAAAAATGCCACTGTATTGATCTAAAGTGCTTGACAACCCAGAAAACACGAGAAATTCCAAGAACACTGTATGATGCATTAACATAACATTGGTTCAATTAGACACGGCTGCTGTACGCGCCCAACAGTGAGACTAGTAATATACCACTGCGTTTCCAGGGTCTCCTTACGAACAAGCCTTGGATAGATTATAAAACTGTGCATACCAGGCAAAAGTAGAAATAATTATCGTCAATTTGCCGTTTTATTAAATAAAATCGACCCAAAAACAGCGAAATTACAGTAATTTCAATACATGCAAAAATCGAAATATTAGCATGTTTTAACATTTTGTTGTTGTAGCCTACATTCTCTGTTCCTATGTATTGTTGATTATATTTTTGACCAGAGTTTTGCCATGTCCCAATGGGACGTGCAGGTGCTGCATCCATTCAGGAGACTAATGACAATCAATACCAAAAGGCAGTAACTGTCTAGTTTTAGAGTGAGCAATTACTGCACTTTGTACTTGCACAAAAGCAGAATATCGATCAGTCAAGAGTAGTACAATGTTCTACAAAGCCAAAAATTGTGGATAGCAGTGTCATCAGTCAGACCTGCACCAGCAAGCATGACACATTGAACCAATGTTGATTCAATGTTGGGCCACCGTCTGCGACGCTGGCCCAACATTAAATCAACATTTGTTTAATGTAGCATGCTTGCTGGTGCAGGTCTGACTGATGCTCCACATGTATACTACATAAGGAGAATGAAATATTCCTCATCCTTTGTGGTTGAATGCACAGTGAATGCAGAAACGAGAGAGATACGATTCTCGTTGGGTGAGCGTTAGATCGACGTCTATGTTGGGCAAATGTTGGTCAATCATGCAGACTTGTACACTGCCAACACTGAGAATGAGTGTAGCAGACTTGTATGTTACGCCATCAATGTGAATAGCCTCCTTTATTTATTTTTATTTATTTATTTATTTGCATGCAAAAAAAAAAAAATACAGTTACAATATGTACAATAAAATACACATATAATATAAAATTAATAAAATTGCATAAAAGTATAAAAGTACTTGTGTGTATAATAATTTTGCATGCTAGGAAGTGGGATAGGCAGTATATACCCAGTAATTCCACCCCTGTTAGTTTTGACATTACGAGCATTGTCTACATAATGCACACTTACAGACATGAACCCATGTGCAGGTGTTGTTTACATTAAAATTAGATTCTAAAATATCGTTAAAATATGTAGTTAAGCTTTTCTTAAAACCAAGTAATGTGCTTGCACTTTTAACACTCTCGGGAAGCTTGTTCCAACTATATACAACTCCTTTGTTTTCACCGAGCTAGCCAATACAATAAAGTATGAGGGAGGGTCTTATATAACCGAGTTGCCATTCTGAAAGGTTTCCGGTGACGTCACTGTGTTTCACAGAATAGTAACATTCAACGCGGAAAAACCTTCGATCCATGAACATAAATAATATATAGACCTGTGTGCAGCAGCATGCCCATACTCTCAGGGAGAAGTAATCCGGCTGATAAATCCCCCTCCAGCACAAGGTGTGAAGAACTAATAGGACGATATAGGCTATACTCTGTTCTCAAGAAAGGTAGGCCTACGTATTTGATGTACACTACTCAAAATATTTGCGGAAAAATTATCGACCTGACCTTTCATAGCATTTCAAAAATTCAATAATATAGAGTATTGGAATTATACGCATATCTGATATTATGAATAATATAGCATAAACTGTCCAGAAATAATTGATTAGATTCCCTGTTTGGCGGAAAATTTTGTATCAACTTTTTCGACACAACATTCCGTCCAGGGAAGTGAGTGGTGATATTAGTGCCATGCTCTAAAACTCGGGCCCTGATAGAGAATACTAATGATATTGGTATGAACATATTGTATTACAATCGTAGCTATTAGACAAATGGAAATGTTCTCATAGACCAATAAGAACAAAACTTGTAACAAACAATAACTGTAATATGAGATATAGGCCTACACAACTAGGCCTACTAAAACGTGCTACATTAAAAAGTCATTGACTTGTCATTTTCTACTACTCTAGGCACTACCAAGGAGGTTATCCATATACCCTCCTTGACCCTACTGAATACGGATAAAGCTGTGGCTCCATATGAGCGTGACGTGATGCGTGGCGCAATGCGTAGCGTGATTGGTATGCGTGATGATTATCTCTATATATGCGCGTGATAAACTTCAGTGCGCTGCGTTGTCCCAGGGACTTCACCGATTGTAGGCCTACACAAGATGTGATGTGCCAAGTATTCTAGTTACAAGGTGACACACCCCTAGGCGTGTAGACCAAAGCCTTAAATTGGCCTGAAATCTGAATTTACGATGTCTGTGTTCAAAGGATATCCTTTTCTAAAGTTACAAGAAGAAAAAGATGAGGATGAAATGTGCTTTACAATTGCCCTGACTGTCTTGACAAAACGAAAGCGAACCAGTTCCACCAGCCCAAGATTCTTCACGCTGATAGGAAAACCGCGAGTTTTCTTATGTAGTATGCCTAGAAGAATATGTACGGCAAAGCACGTGTTTGCGATGGAGATTTCCCGACCCTGACGCCACTATAATAATCCCCCCCCCCCCTATATTAGGTGCGCGTGTAGTGATGAAAGTTATGACGCACCGATCGCTACACGCGATCGTTGCGTGATAATTTTATCACGCATCACGCTGCGCATCAGGCCTACGCCACGCTTAAATGGAGACACGACAACTAAAACAATACAGAAGCGATTCCTAAATTTATCACGCATCACGCCACGCATTGCGCTACGCATCGCGTCACGCTCATATGGAGACACAGCTTAAAGCAGCCCCTTGGGATGACATCAATTTTCGTTTTTAGTTTTGTAATGAAGTAGTGTATCCCCCAGATCATGATTTTATTTTTTTCAGAGTTTTTAGTTTTTTTAAAATATTTTTCATCAACATTTCTATAAAACCACTTAAAACCCAAACAAACTTTTTGTACACCTAAACACTTGCTGAACGTCGGTTAAATATTCCTACAGCATTGGGCCACATGGTGATGCCGTCGGCCCAGCGTTGGGCAGACAATCAGAGCTGCAGGTGTACCCCCCATGTCCTGACTATAAGACACCAATTAGCGGCCAATTAGCGGCGATTGCTTTGATCTTACCGTCCAAGACGTGGGAATATGTGATGTAAAGTGCTGTATATTGGTGACTTGTTTTGTTTACATGGCAATATACGAACTGGAAATATAACTATTTCACTCTTTTTCGGTGCTTTAAAATTGTTTTTTGACTTTTTTGTATTTTTAGTTAAGATCAGTAGGATATATAGCTTCATATAAATTAAATTTTCAAAATTGACAACATTGAAAATGTCTCATCCCAAGGGGCCCCTTTAACAATTGAGATTTGGCCAGTCAGCCATTCCCCAATAACATTATTTTTAAAATCAATTTGTACAATACTTATTCGATAAAACTTCTTGGTGTAGGCCTATTTAGTCAAATAACAGGTAAAATATTTTTATTATTATACCCGCGCCCAAAGGGTTACATTTTTTAATAGTGTTGATAAATAAAAGATCAGTTTTGTGTTTTAGATTTGAGAAGAGGTGTGACAATGCGTGTGCGACCAGGACCGTTCATGTTTATTATCGGTTTGATAGGATTAACTCTTATTTTTCTGCATGGCATCACCACCAGTTATTCAAATACCTTGAGACACCTATCCAGTATCGAGCGAGTATCAGGCCAGTATCCTCTACCCAACACAACTAAACATGATGTACAACGGAGAAAGAGGCCCCCGTCCAGGAAAATAAATTATCACATCAATTTAGTATTATGGAATAGTTTCCACAATGCGAAGAGATGGTGGCACATAGATGCCTCTAGAGTAATGCGCCGGTGTGGGCAGTGTTCATGTACGTTTCTTTATGACCGAAAATTCGTAGAAAACGTCGATGCCATACTCTTCGATTATAATAAGGATTTAATCAGGTTCAATCCAGAACTGCACCTGAATCTACCTTCAATCCGTAAACCAGAACAGTACTGGATTCTATACAACCACGAACCAGAACTGAAAGAACGCTCCAGCATCTTATTTGGGACAATGAAGGGTGGTACGTTTAATTTGAGTGCGACCTACAAGGACAATTCAGACATTGTTTTAAAATATGGCAAATGTGTACCCAGAACAAAGAGAAATTATACTACTGAAGGTGTCAACTTCGCATTAAACAAGACTGGGATTGTAGTTTGGCTTGTTAGTAATTGTTTAACAACTAGCGGAAGGATGGAGTATGTGGAAGAGTTAAAAATTCACATTTCAGTCGATATTGCTGGCAAATGTGGAGATCGCAATCTGTCTGATTTATTCGGAGTTGTTGATTATATATCTCCAGTTGAAGCTCTGAACAGATACAAGTTTTACCTGGCCTTTGAAAGCACTTTTTGTGAACAGTATATTACAGAAAAAATCTTTAAAATTCTTCAAGATGACATCAGAGTGGTTCCCATTGTCAGAGGTGCAGGACCGTATGAGGATGTTCTACCAGCAGGTTCTTACATAAATGCTGCTGATTTCTCAAGTCCTAAAGACCTGGCAGATTATCTGCACAAGCTGGACCAGGATGATAATCTTTACAATCAATACTTTAAACCACGAGAGCATTATATTTGTCGCAATCTATTTGCTAGCTTATATACATGGCCATGTCATATCTGTAATGAAATTTGCCAATTCAAGCAAACCAAAACTAAGAAAACACTAACACAAAGGGAGCTGGACTATTTATTTTCATCCTCAGACACATGTTATGACCCTACGTGAGTTATCTTATACAATGGCAGGACTAGGCGATAGTCAGACGAATCAAATTGATGCCCTTATGTGTCTTTCTTCATGTGTACATGCACACAGGGGGGTTACAATTTACCCTTTGAACCCTCACGATCCATTAAAGCATCATTTTACATCCCTGAAAACAAACCTGATTTTCCTACAATCAAGGGTTTTAGAACGAAAATTTCCATGAAACTGGTTGACCAAAACATGGTGATTTTCCTTTAATTTTTAAGCCACATCAAATTATCTTCATCCACTACAAGTCGAGAATTGTGACAGCAATTCGCGGCTTGTAGTGAATGAAGATGCCAATGGAAAATTCAGGCTTGAAAGGGTTAAAAGGCGGGGGGCGGCTGGCAGATTTTATTGAAAAATAACCCGTCTTTCGATTTGACCCTTTCAATTTGACCGAAAATAAAATGCTGGCCTCCTGCTGATTGAAAAAATAATTTGCATTGGGTATCTCAACTGTCTCCAGTATCATTCGGTATTGTGTATCGTGGGTAAAATAATTGTCCGAAGAAAGCGAGAAAAAAATTATTTTACGGAAAAAATCCACCAGTCCCTCTCCCAGCAAACACGAGACGTTCACCCAATATTGGTATAATGTTGGGCCAGCTTCGTAGACGATGGGCCAACATTGTACCAACATTGGATGAAAGTCTCGTGGTTGCTCCCACATAATATTAAAAGGCTATCTGGTCGAGCTTCAATTGCAAGTGAATGATCCTATAAAGAATGAAAAACGGTACTGATATGCCTAAAAATATGTCGTCGTGAATTGATGGATGTCTTCCGCAATAAAGATTCTGCAATGTGCAAATAATTATAATTACTAAACCTTTTGTATAAAATATCATAGCATTCAATGTACTGGTTTCTATTGATAAATAAATGTGCCAAGAGTTCAGTCAATAGTTTTTATTTCATAATATTATGTAGGCCTACTTATCATATGTACACATATATTGAATTCAGGATTAGAGCAAACATAAGGAGAATATCAGATACAAAACTAAACACTTTTATTAAAGACGAGATAACATCATCTGAAGGGACTGAAACCGTGTTCACGTATAATTTCTAGTGGTCTGAATAAATTTTCTGGCAGCTCATCCCAATCAAACCATTTCCAACCTGTAATTAAAAAATGAAAATCAGTCAGATGCAGAAAATATAAAATCATATGTCAAATGGAGTTTTCAAATAAATATATGACTATATATTTCTTTAAAAATCATGTTTAACTAATTCATAGTGAAGTAAAATTGTACAGCACACAGATAGCTAGTAGATTTGTTTTGGGGAAAATGCAAGGACAAATAACTGAAGAGTGTCGCGCAGCGGGCAATGTGTTTGGTGGATCTGGTTAATTTCCACATTATCTTTTTTACACTTATGGCCGTATGCACACGTCATTCTTGAATCTGAGATTGGGTTTAAACAATGCGGCCACATTGTAATAATATTGAGGACGCATTGTTCAAACCCGATTTCAGACTCTAGAACGATGTGTGCAACCGGCCATAGGTGTCCGCAGAAGAGAGTAGTATGCGAGCATGGGGGTGGTATCAAACTTTCACATTTATGTGCCTCCATATTAACAGGCTCATCTCGGTGTGTTTAGTATAGGGGGTGGGATGGTATCACACCTTCAGATTTATGTGGCTCCATATTAACAGACTCATCTCGGTGTGTTTAGTATAGGGGGTGGGGTAGTATCACACCTTCACATTTATGTGGCTCCATATTAACAGTCTCATCTCTGTGTGTTTAGTATAGGGGTGGGGTGGTATCATACCTTCACATTTATGTGGCTCCATATTAACAGGCTCATCTCGGTGTGTTTAGTAGACCCCTATAGGTAGTGGGGTGGTATCACACCTTTCTTTACTTGGCTCCATATTAACTGGCTCATCTCGGTGTGTTTAGTATAGGGGGTGGGGTGTCATCACAACTTCACATTTATGTGGCTCTATATTAGCAGACTCATCTCGGTGTGTTTAGTATAGGGGGTGGGGTGGTATCACACCCTCAGATTTAGGTGGCTTCATATTAACAGGCTCATCTCGGTGTGTTTAGTATATGGGGTGGGTGGCATCACATCTTCACATTTACTTGGCTCCATATTAACAGACTCCTCTCGGTGTGTTTAGTATAGGGGGTGGGGTAGTATCACACCTTCACATTTATGTGGCTCCATATTAACAGGCTCATCTCGGTGTGTTTAGTATATGGGGTGGGGTGCCATCACAACTTCACATTTATGTGGCTCTATATTAGCAGACTCATCTCGGTGTGTTTAGTATAGGGGATGGGGTGGTATCACACCTTCACATTTATGTGGCTCCATATTAGCAGACTCATCTCGGTGTGTTTAGTATATGGGGTGGGGTGCCATCACAACTTCACATTTATGTGGCTCTATATTAGCAGACTCATCTCGGTGTGTTTAGTATAGGGGGTGGGGTGGTATCACACCCTCACATTTATGTGGCTCCATATTAACAGACTCATCTCGGTGTGTTAAGTATAGGGGTGGGGTGGCATCACACCTTCACATTTATGTGGCTCTATATTAGCAGACTCATCTCGGTGTGTTTAGTATAGGGGGTGGGGTGGTATCACACCCTCACATTTATGTGGCTCCATATTAACAGGCTCATCTCGGTGTGTTTAGTATAGGGGTTGGGTGCCATCACACCTTCATATTTATGTGGCTCCATATTAACAGGCTCATCTCGGTGTGTTTAGTAGGCCCCTATAGGTAGTGGGGTGGTATCACACCTTTCTTTACTTGGCTCCATATTAACAGACTCATCTCGGTGTGTTTAGTATAGGGGGTGGGGTGGTATCACACCTTCACATTTATGTGGCTTCATATTAACAAGCTCATCTCGGTGTGTTTAGTATAGGGGGTGGAATGGTATCACACCTTCACATTTATGTGGCTTCATATTAACAGGCTCATCTCGGTGTGTTTAGTATAGGGGTGGGGTGGCATCACACCTTCACATTTATGTGGCTCCATATTAACAGGCTCATCTCGGTGTGTTTAGTAGGCCCCTATAGGTAGTGGGGTGGTATCACACCTTTCTTTACTTGGCTCCATATTAACAGACTCATCTCGGTGTGTTTAGTATAGGCGGTGGGGTGGTATCACACCTTCAGATTTATGTGGCTCCATATTAACAGGCTCATCTCGGTGTGTTTAGTATATGGGGTGGGTGGCATCACATCTTCACATTTACTTGGCTCCATATTAACAGACTCCTCTCGGTGTGTTTAGTATAGGGGGTGGGGTGGTATCACACCTTCACATTTGTGTGGCTCCATATTAACAGGCTCATCTCGGTGTGCTTAGTATAGGAGGTGGGGCGGTATCACACCTTCATATTTATGTGGCTCCATATTAACAGGCTCATCTCGGTGTGCTTAGTATAGGGAGGTGGGGTGGTATCACACCTTCACATTTATTTGGCTCCATATTAGCAGGCTCATCTCGGTGTATTAGTATAGGGGGTGGGGTGATATCACACCTTCACATTTATGTGGCTCCATATTAACAGGCTCATCTTGGTGTGTTTCATCAATCTCGCCCTGTGTGACGATGATGACGTAATGGTATTTCTCAGC
Organism: Flabesymbios commensalis; assembly: GCA_964017125.1. NCBI lineage: Eukaryota > Metazoa > Annelida > Polychaeta > Terebellida > Flabelligeridae > Flabesymbios > Flabesymbios commensalis. The sequence goes on along the minus strand of OZ024908.1, from coordinate 21,550,585 downwards.
GGGCCAGACGGCATTTACCAAATCCGTCTGCTTTGAGTTCTTCAGTTTTAAACCAGTCTCCTCCAGAACTTCCCTGGCTGCTGCCTCTAGGATCTCCTCTCTGTAATAAGTACATATACGGAATTCATAATATATCAAATAAAACAAATTAAAACGAAGACATTTTTTAAAAAAATAATCTATATCTACCTAGTGTGGTGTACGTTGGCTCTCGACAAGTTTTTAAAGGCCTGATTTGTTTGTCTACTTTTTTGTTTTCAGTGTTTTTTTATATGAAATTTGATGAATTCTTATTTTGAACATAGTATAGAATTTGCACGCCTTGCATGCAAATTACCCCCAATCAATTAAGATATTTTGGGTGATTTTAGTAAAAGTAAGAGATCAGCAGCAAGATGGCGACTTAGTGTCAATATTGCTGCTAATCTCTATTTTAGAATAAGGGATTTTGCCGTTCAACACTCACTCCGGACAAGGCGCTATTTCAAGCCACCCAATAGATACCTCCCACACTCATGACACAGGAGTAACATTAAATCTGGAAAACACACAGCACAGCTGCTGCCTAGTATGTTCAATAGCTTCCATGATTTATGTGTGCAATGCTTAGTGCGCACAGGATAGATAGGGTATAATGTCACTTGGTTACACGGGCAGTATACTGTGGGTCAGGGGAGATGTGACACATGGGTTTTAACTGCTGGTTTTATTTAATTTTTCTAAATACATTTTGTCAAAAGAGGCCTTCTTCGGCTAAAGGATAGGCTTTATTGTATAGACTTATAACCAGGGGAAAGTATGTAGTCTTTCTGTATGTTACTGTGATAGGGGGACATACATTCAGGTTTCTCTGAATCAAGGGCACCATAGAATTGGCTTTAAGTACATTATCTATGTGTCTGAATACCGCATGTCACAACTTAAATGTAATCTACCGCATGTCACAAGTTAAATGTAGCTCACAAGGTCAGTTGCAAAAAATTATGACATATTTGATCAGGAGTCAGTTTCAATAACTGGCTCAGCTAAGTCAGCCTGGATTTAAGTCACGTCTTAAGCTCACTGATTGGTTGAAATTTGCTCACGTGATGATAATTGAGACACAATTTAGACTTAAGAGGCTACAGTTACTGAGTAGCCTAGGCTTGTAGAAGGATAATATAAACAGTAGATCTGACATTATTAGAATAATTGTGATGTAATAATTGTAATGTAACAACTTAGCGATCTGAGTCTGATGGTGTAGGGCCTAGGGGCCTACTGTAGGGCCTACTGAGGAGAAGCAGAAGTCTAAGCAGGGACTTTTTGTCAGGCAGATTTGTAAAGTGAGGAAATTGGATCGGGTCTCACTGGTCCTAAAATATTCATTCGATCTTTGCAGGGAGATAGTGAGGGGTCAACAATCGGAAGGCCCGAGTAGCTTTATTCAAGGCTAGCTATCCCAAACAAACAGCAAACAGTGTGCACTCACCCATACTCCATGTGACCACCTGGAGGGGCATAATGTCCTTCTCCGAGAGATCCCTTACGTACACCTAGAATAACACAGTTAGGATGTTTTGGGCTGGTGATAAATACGGCAATTCCAATGTTTGGTCTTTCCATGACAAACACTGTGCATTTGGGATGGGATTCTGAGAGCACGTGTGGCGCTCAATAAGCTGCATCCAGTGCGTTTAAAATTGCGCGTCAACGAACACAAATACAATCACTGTGCTGCACTGTAAAGGCGGTGACCCCATCACATGTACAGTCCAGGGCATTTATGATTTGAGGTGGAACAAATTACAACAGAAGGGATTTTTGCATTTTTTATTTAATTATTGTGTCCAGAATGACAAAAAATGTCCCAAGACGTAAAAATTCAGATGACCGACTTATAGCCATTTTTTTCAAAATGGCACCCAGTATAGATATAAATTTTTTACTGAATAATAATTTTTATTCAAATTATGCTACTTATTATCACAGATATCGTAAAATTACATAGGCATATCACCCAGTCTCAATATTACCCAATTTTAACCCATAATAAGCTCTTTTTAGAAAAAGAACCACTAAGATATCAGCATGGTTTACTTGACTTTCATGTTTCATTTTAGTAGGGGAGCTATCGCACTCACCCGAGTGAATGGCAAAGCTTTGATATGGATTCCACCTCAGCAAATGTTTTTTTTCAGGAAATGCATTTATTTCAAGTAGATCTACCGGTTTGTTGGAATAATATTTTTTTTTTGCTTTTTTAAGTTTTCAAGTTGAAAAAGTGTAAATGACAATTTTTCCAAAAGTCATAAAAATCGTATATTTTTTCACTATCAATCATCGTAATATACTGAAAGAGAATCAAATACATAATATAAACCATTGCAAGTATATTGATAGGGATTAAGTCATACAAAGTTAACGTAATCATCATTTTTATCAACAAAATTCCATATTTTTTCAATCTCGAACATACAAAAATCGTCTGTAACTTTACTATGAACATCAACTCATACAGTGTACTCCTTTTAAACTCCTACATTATATGGGAGTAAGAATATAACACGAAAATAGCTATATCAATAAAATAAAATCGATTGAGTATGAAGTAATTAAATTACCTCCTTCCCCCTTTTAGAACGTAACAGTAATTTGAGATATATATATCTACACTTTATTGTATGCATAATAATTATGTATCTATATTTAGAAAAATACATTTCAATTTTGTCAAGTATAAATAACAAATGATATAGAAAATAAACAATTTAGAACTGCAAACAAAATCATCATTACCATAATAAACATGCCAAATGGTCTGTATTTCTACTTTAAACATCACATTACGTTAAAAAATTTCCCCATGGTAATATGAGAGTAAGAAAAAAACATCAGCATAGCTATATCAATATAATACAACTGACTGAGTATGGTGTAATTGCCCTTATGTCATTTAGAAATACACATATTCAGTCGCAAGCGACACCGATTTGGTATTTCTTTTGTATTTTTTTCATTTAAATGTGTTTTAATGTTGTCAAGTACAGCGAAAAGTGATAAAAGATTAATTATATTGATCTTAATTATTGAATTGTATTTTATTATTGTCAAATTATGATATTTTTTAACAAAATATTACACCGTATTTAATTTCAACATGTACATGATGTAGGCGACAGATAATGGAGGTATCATGTTTCAATTATCCGATTATAATCAAGGAATTTTAAATATCAGGTTGAAATCTAGAAAATAGAGTAAGCAAAATTATAAATGATAATTTTGGATGACTATTACTTGAAGATTTATATTTATATAAATTGACATTTTTAAACATCATGAGTGACTGTTTCATCAGAGTCGGCATCATACAGTCTTCTTTATTTGTTTGTTTTCACCTGATCCAACTACTTTGAAAATCCGTCAGATATTTCGAGCAAAATAATGTACAGATAAAATTGAGAGCACAATATGTAAAACATAATAACGAAGATTATGATATTTAAAAACAAACATAACGACGCTCATCTCTGGAATACAGTGTGTGTATAAAGTCAGTCTCATTGGGTGCTAGCCAAGAATACATAAGAATACATAAATTTAGGCCCTGGACAAAAACTAATAAAAATTGCAATACGAAGATTAAAACAACTAAATAGAACCACTAAATAGACTAAACGTTTTTGCAACATTCCACAAGCAAGACTGCCTTTGTTACAGAACTGCAGAATACTTCGAGCACAATTATATGTTTTTAACCTTCTGCCAAGATTGTTGGGTGAATTGGTGCTTATGCAAATGACTTTATTATTATGACACTGGCAACATTGTCCCAATGCTGCAAATATATTGCTCAAAGATCCATGAATTCATTATTGAAAAATCAAATGAAGCTGTGTAATCTCCCCCCCTGTGGAATTATAGAAGATTACTGAAGCCAGCCAGATTACTGTTTAATATCAATTCATATATTGAGCTGCTCTATGTGCAGAAGTAGGTTTAGCAACAGCAACATGCTCATATGTCCAGCAACAGGTTCATATGTACTGTTACATCTGATTACCAGACCCGTTTTAGATTGCAAATTTACTTCCATATATAAAGTTGTATGCTGTATGTGTCCAATACGTTTTTATTCTTAGATGTGTACAGCCATGCCACATCTTCTAGTCCTTCATACAATTTGCGAGTATTTAATAATGATTCATCATTCACCAGTCTCTACTGTAAATAAACTTTTGAAATGTTTTGAATTATTATTATTATTAAATATTATTAATAAGTGCATGCACCAACCTTATTTCAAGGAATTCCAAGGCTTCAATTATTTATAGAAACATGTTGAAGGTGGAATACACTGTGAACAGTTTTTGCAATAATAAATCAATTTATTTAAATGAAATTCACCAAGCGATAGTCGCTCATCAAATCAAATATTTATACCTTTGACAAAAAAATACAATAGCCATATTTAAACTAAATTTGTAGAAGCTGGGAAAAAAATCTTGGGGGTCGTATATGGTGAAACAACGTGGATAATTTGAACATAACATAACATAACATAACATGACATAACATAACATAACATAACATAACATAACATAACATAACATAACATAACATAACATAACATAACATAACATAACATAACATAACATAACATAACATAACATAACATAACATAACATAACATAACATAACATAACATAACATAACATAACATAACATAACATAACATAACATAACATAACATATAATAATAAGAAGCATATATAATTAATTTAGCAGGAGACCATCATTAAGACTTTTAAAGTCGCTCACATGATAGCCACCTTAAACATTGTAGTGAAAATAAATATATCATTATTATCAGTGCGGCAGTAGAAATGAAACAAACAAACAAACAAACAAACAAACAAACAAACAAACAAACAAACAAACAAACAAACAAACAAACAAACAAACAAACAAACAAACAAACAAACAAACAAACAAACAAACAAACAAACAAACAAACAAACAAACAAACAAACAAACAAACAAACAAACAAACAAACAAACAAACAAACAAACAAACAAACAATAATATAACATACGAGTAATAATTTAAACACTGTTAAATGTAGAAAAAAATGATGTGTGAATACGAAATAAACAGAAAAAGACTAACTATAAAGATATTATCAAGTGTGAAATAAATGAGTGAAGGTGAGAAAATTAGGTATTAATTTTTTGAGATACAAAACAATTTTGAATAATGCAGGTAGAATCATACTTGGCAAGATAATATTTTTAAACATATTGACAAAAACCAGCAAAATAATGTGTATTTATTTTATCAAGAATGATACTAGGAGAAAGGTATTAACAATACTGAAACGTAAACACTTTTTTCTGAATTCGTGTTTTATTTTAGGTGTTCGAATATTATGACGATGGCGAGTGTTCTGTGTGTGAACATCAAAACCAGTAGCAGATGCCAAGTGATAAAAATAATTAGGTAATGAGCGATGTACTAATTTTAAAAAAATTGTTGGATGATTTTGTTCCAGAATATCTTTCACTTTCAGTACATTATATTTTATAAACATGTGATCAGTATGGGCCAAATAAGGACTCTTATTTATTATTCGTAGGGCTTTCTAAAGTTTATATAATCGCTTTGAATCATATCCCCAGGCCAGTATACAATAATTTAAATGAGGTAAAATTCACGAGTTGTATATAGTAAGTAAAATCTGATTTGGTATGATGAACTTCAATTTATTTAGCACACTGATTATTTTGCTTATTTTATTAGATATTTTATCAATATGTTTTTTCCAACTCAAATGTTTAGTAATTAAAAGTCCCAGAAAATTAAGTTCATCAACACAATAAGTTTTCTCGTTATTAATTTAAAGCTCTGGAATAACTATTTTCCCAGGTGGTTTATAGGAAACGATAAATTTAGAATTTTTACAATTTAAAGAAAGTTTATTTGATTTTAGCCATAAATTAATTATCTGAAGTTCGGAGTTTATTTTGCGCTCTTGTTCGTTTTTCGGAATATTATCTAAATCGGCTATAAACGTTGTATCATCAGCATAAATAATTGTTTTTAAATACTTAGTGATATCAGCAATATCATTGATATACAATAAAAACAGCAAAGGTCCTAATATTGAGCCTTGTGGTACACCAGTTTTAATATTAGACAGATTCGACTTAACACGACCTAATTCAGTATATTGACGTCAGTTTGTGAGGTAGTTACGAAATAAAAAAAGAGCTTTGTTTTTAATACCGTAATATTTCAATTTATATAATAGAGTTTCGTGATCTAAAGTATCAAACGCTTTAGAAAAATCCAGAAATATTGCTAACGGAGTTTTACCTTTATCCATTGAAATCATCAGTCTGTCGATTAATTTTAAAGCAGCTGATTGAGTGGAATGATTTTTACGAAAACCATATTGGCTGTCAGTCAAGATATTATTCAGAGATAAATAGTTGGTTAGTTGGTTAAAAATAATTTTTTCGAAGATTTTTGAAATACTTGCTAAAAGGGAAATTGGTCGGTAATTAGTTGCTAGTAAAGGATCTCCTGCTTTTAATAAAGGATGCATTTTAGCAGTTTTTAAATTATCCGGAAAAATTCCGGTAGTAAATATTTGATTAATAATGACAGTCAATGGCATTGATAATTCTTCAATAATATATTTTATTAGTGTCCTGCTAATTCCATCTGATCCACAACTGTTTTTAGAATTAAGACATTTATTAACTTCATATATCTCATTTTCAGTAAATCAGATTTATACTTTTGAAAAAGATTAGCATAATAAGATTTTTTTGCCAAATATATATTCCTTCGTAAAATGAAAATATAAGTCCCAAGATTTAGTTTTAATGTATTGTACTCTGTGCTGTCACTTGAATTATTCTTTAAATCTCTATACATTTTATCCCGAAAATTAATAGATTTAATTAAGCCTTTGGTAATCCACTGAGATTTTCAATGCTTAGATTTATTGAATTTAACTTCTTTTAACGGAAGATGTTTCTGCTTAGCGTGGTTAAGGATCCCATCTAGGATATTATAATTATAGTTAGGATCAGTAAAGCTGTCATATGTTATATCTTTTAAATGTGAATTTCTGATCTCCTCCTTAAATTTTCCTAGAGCCATTGCTGAAGAGTCGGTCAACTTAATATATTTATGAGTAGTATCTTCAGTTTTAACACTCAACTTGAAGGCAATAAAATAGGGGAAATTATCTGATAATGCACTGGTGAGGATACATAAACTACTAGAATTTGTTTTGTAAACAACAACAGCTATGTATGTTTATCCTAATATGTCTCAGAGTTCAGCAATGAGGATGAGTAACTCGACTATGGCCAGTGGATTGGGGAAGGGGAATTGTTGATATTCATCTAATACCGATCATGACAGACATTCCAGCTGAACCACGAAGAAATTAAAAAAAATATTAAGTCTACTGAACACGATAATGCATTATGTCTTTCTTCTTTTTCCTCGCAAAAATTGTAGCTGTTGTTTCATTTGTTTTACTTTGAACAATATACCCAGATTTTCCAAACATTGCTCAAAAGAGTTATTTTTCTATTGGAGCCTTACTTCTATTCTCGTTTAGTTTGTGCTTAGAAGTATTTCAAATACTTCTGGGTAACAAACAATGACTTTTTCAAAACATCCTATGATTTGGTTGAGTGATAATCATCATTTAGCCATTTCAGGGTACCCTCACAAAAAGGCCCATAAAAAAGTTAGTGAATTTTGTCTGGCTTGGGACTTTTTTTGGTCATTGTAGATATGTTAATGAACTCAGAAAAATCAGAAAAGCTTCTGTTGCAATTTGCTCTATGTTCACTAGTTTTTGGCTTAAAAGCCCCGGACTAAAAACATAAGAAAGAGAAACAGACGATCGGGTTCATAGAATACATATATGTGTAGCTGGGTGTGAGTACGCGGACTGGTCAACTTTTGCCAACAAGTTGACTCTTTGGCTTGAGCAAGGAAGGGGTCGATTGTCGATCTCCTGGCTGGATAGTTTCAACACTTTTACAATGGTGCTCAATGTAGGTTATTCTAGGTTTGTAGCTGTAAAAAAGTGCTTAAGAAGTATGCAGGGCTAGGCAGTTTTGGAGACATAGAGCATACTTTCTAATAGATTGATAAAGAAGAACAGAATACTAACATTTCTTGACGTTATATCCATTTGTTATTCATTTTATTGCTGGATAAGTGGGTATTTTTCAATAAATTGTCACAGGGTATTATTATATTTTACTTTTTCTTCTACTAATTTCTCATTCGGTTCTGATAAATATATCTGGTAAAAATGATTAAATAGTAGTTGGGCAATCATGTCCGCTTCTTGCAGCTAAGACATCAATATACGTGTTTCTTGATATTGGCAATATATTGCCAATATCAATCCTTGTCATAGTAGGCTACACAGTAAGTTTAATTGAAAATAACAATAACAAAACCACACTAAATGTTTTTTCTTCATTTTTGTATTCTTTCATACATTTATTGTATGAAATAGGTTCTCCAGCACAATAACAATTTCCCAGCCTGTCTGAACGTTATTGTATTTAGACCTACGTTTGAAGTTTGGCCTCCCATCTAGGCCACCAGCCACCACTGTCTCCTTTTCTGGCTATTCATCGTGATTCTCATCTGCCTCTGTGGTGTTTGTGGATGTGTTTTACTAGGGGGTGATTCATACACCTTCTTATTTCCCATTCTTTTTAGACGCATAACTCGCACAAACTCTTACACATCTTAATGAGAAATAGGGTAAACTCGTTGCATGTCGACTAATAGTCGTGGTCATTTGGATGGCGAGAAGCGGCAACATTCGACGAGATGTCAAAATACCGATGTTTGGGATTCGACACTGTTGATTCGGAGCTGTCGACTATACATCTGACAGTTGACGCTCTGAACAAATATAAATTCTACCTTCCCTTTGTAAACACTTTCTATGAGCAGTTGCCTTTATATTACAGAAAAAGTCTGGGTCATAGATTAGCTAAGTCTGCTTGTTATCACAGTATCCTGACACAACTGCTATAGAGACTGTACAAATATTGTTCTTGAAGCTGATCATAATGGTATATGTTAATAGTCATTATTTTTTGGTCAAATTGGTGTCACACCTTCTAATTGGTTGATAAACACAACTGCCGCGCGCAGCGTGTCAAATCACCGTGCTTGTTATCAGAGGCTTTAATCATTCTACAGCACGCTCGTATTCAGTATAAGGTCATCCTTCTGACATTTAAATGCCTAAAAAACCTGGCTCCTGCTTATCTGGCAGACTTATTAACACATTATCGTACAGCACGAACTCTCCGCTCAGCTGACAAAAGACGGCTCGCTGTACCTCCTCCTGGTAAGAAACACTGCGAGAACAGGTCCTTCGCATATGCTGCCTCTATTGTGGAACAAGCTTCCAGAAAGAATACGACTGATAGATAGTACTCCGCATTTTTAAACAGCTTTGAAAAAAATGTATTTTACTGGAGAATTTTATTAATTTATGAATTTTTTCTTGTATATAGAATTTTTACATGACATTTTTAACTTTTACAATAATATTATACCTAATTTATATTATTTTTACTTTAAATCAGTATTATCCACCCTGATTATGACTTCAAATATATTTAACTTAGCATTTACGTAACTTCGTTAACTTATATTTTCATTTATAGTATGTATAGCGATCCAGAACACACTTTGGATGGACCGCTATATAAATGATTTAAATAATGATAATAATAATTAAAAAAACAGCAAAGCAAAAACGAGAAAATATTTTAGTGGCTAAATAAAAAGGCAAAGATTTCAATCAATATGTTTTATTTCGTCTGGACATATCATCTATACATATATATTCTCTTAAAATTTCACTTCAGGATTGCAGCAAAAATACAGCTGTAAATAAAGTGTTTTTGATACAAAACTAAGCACTTTTGATGGAGACGAGATAACATCATTTGAAGGGACTGAAACCGTGTTCAAGTATAATCTCTAGCGGTCTGAACAAATTTTCTGGTAGCTTATCCCAATCAATCCATTCCCAGCCTGCAAAGAGAAAGTAAAAATGAGTCAGCTGCAAAAATCATATAAATAGAGGTTACAAATAAAGATATAAATATATATATCTTTGTAATTCATCATGGACAATTATCTTTCTTTTTAGCATACCTCCCCTATTTTTACGCTCATCGCTTCATGGATAATTATTTCACGTTCTGGTAATTTTGGTCAGCTTACCTATATGTTTATGAAATTTATGTGAGTCTATAGTGAGGAAATATTTTACTGCACGCAAGTTGCTCAAACATTTGTTTTGGGGTAAACCGCAAGGACAAATAACTGGAGAGTGTCACGCAGCGGGCAATGTATTTGGAGGATCTGGGTAATTGGTATGTGTCTGAAATTAGAAAGCGAGCATGGGGTGATATCACACCTTCAATTTATGTGGCTCCATATTAACAGGCTCATCTCGGTGTGTTTAGAATAGGGGGTGGGGTGGTATCACATCTTCACATTTATGTGGCTCCATATTAACAGGCTCGACTCTGTGTGTTTAGTATAGGGGCGGGGTGGCATCACACCTTCAGATTTATGTGGCTCCATATTAACAGGCTCATCTCGGTGTGTTTAGTATAGGGTGTGGGGTTGTATCACACCTTCACATTTATGTGGCTCTATATTAACAGGCTCATCTATGTATGTTTAGTATAGGGGGTGGGGTGGTATCACACCTTCACATTTATGTGGCTCCATATTAACAGGCTCATCTTGATGTGTTTCGTCAATCTCGCCCTGTGTGATGATATCGACGTAATGGTATTTTTGAGCGGGCCAGACTGCATTCACCAAATCTGTCTGCTTTAAGTTCTTCAGCTTTAAACCGGTCTCCTCCAGAACTTCCCTGGCTGCTGCCTGTAGGATCTCCTCTCTGTAGTGAGTACACATAAAAATTATGAATATATCAAATGAAACAAGTTTAAATAAGGAGAGCTCCTTTCAAAATAATGCACATCTGGTTAAAAAACAATCCATTATTTTCTTTAAAATTAATATTTACTTTTAGTACACCAGCAGGACCTACACAATTATTTAGTATCAGACTGGCGAGTAGAAGAGGCCATTTGACCTAGTGAGCCAACGGGCTCCTACATAAATCAAACTGTTTGATAATTAATTGTAGCTCCAGAAAGGTTCCAAATTCCAATTAACATGATTAATGCTAGTTCGCCACGAAAAATATTTTTGACCCAGTGCTGTGTACGTTGGCTCCCGGGCTCGGGTATATTAAAGTCCTGGTTGTCCCCACCACGTCTCCAGCTGTCTTTTCTTCGTTTCTAGTGGTTATGAAATGCTGAAATTGGTCAAAATTCTTTAAATTTTGAAATATACACAAGTATATAATTGAGCCTAGTATTAACCCAGCTCGAGTATCAAATAAGATACATTGAGTGATTTTGGTAGAAGTAAGAGATCAGCAAGTCACAAACTTGCTATTGATATCCTAATTTTATCTAATTTATCTAGAAGTGATTTGGCTGATGAAAATTTTATGGACTACTGGTATATGGGTAAAAAAATGTCGTCTCTCTCAATTTAGGGGAAATGCATTCAGATTTATCTGAAGAAAGAGCAGAGTAGAATTGCTTTCAACGCTTAGGTCCCTTATCTATATGCCTCACTACCGCACAAATTGTTGGTCATTGAAAATTGCGTGCATTTTTAAAAGCTAGCCCACAAAAATAAAGATTTAAATATGACTTTCAGAAAAGATCTTAGAACGAATACTCCTGGCGATGCAGCTGTAAATGTGACTTTTTTGCACCCCTGCCAACATAGGTTTGATGATTTGTTAGTGAAGTTTTGCTAAAATCCATGTTATTTATGACACAAAGTCATATGCTTCCGTTAAATCATGCACATAATGGTTCCACTGAAAATCAATCGGGTGAATAAATGCGCTATATTAGTCCTATTATATGAAATGCCTTGTTCTTACCGTACTGCTTGTATTAATATGAAGTGGGAATTAACATAGGCCTACCATTGGAACAGTAACCGCATCTTATAACACACACATTCACAATGGCTGATGTTGGTAATTCCATTTATTGAAACATGAAATGCATAAAAACAAGCTCTAGACATCAATCCGTCTTTGACATGACCAGGTATACCCACGTGTAAAATGCTATTGTTATCACCTTCCAGAAACCTTAATTGTGGTTTAATGTTTTGATTATTTGAGTAATTATAGGCTATAAAAGGATAAAATCATCAAACCTATATCTAAGCAGGGGGTGCAGACTTTTTGTATTTCTGGGCCTTATTTAGAGATCATCCTCCCCCAGGACTAAAGTGCTAATACTAATTTACACTCAGTATCAGCGTGGTTTTATTCAAATCATGAGAGACAATTAAATTGTCGTCATCCTTGCTCTGGTTGTTGTCACTCATTCTATTCACATGATCCTCGTATTCCGAGGACTCACTCTGGCACTGAGCCAGGGCAGACATCGATTGCACAGTAATTATGCCAATGTGGTCAAAGGTGGCTTTTAAAACTTAGGTCGGGATTTGGGTCTCTAAATATTGCGTATTTCGAGGGAATAAAAGACACTCAAAACAAACTGTCCTACTCCAATCATGTAAGGCAGTTATGTCTCTTATTAGTTGATCTTAGATTGAGACTGTAACTAGCTTTTTTACGCTAATTACAGATCACCTGCTGATGTAAAGTAAAATAGGTAGGTCGTCACAATTCGTTGAGTACAGGCTGTATAGTAAGTATGCCCAAGCGCACGCGCAGCATGATCAACGATCTAAGGAGTGTGAGAAGTAAATATTTTATCAATCAGTGGAGCGAAACGACTGCTTTAAATGCATGTTTGAATTTCTAACAGTAAGCCTACATCGCCAGAACACCAATAGTAGGCCTATTTATGAAGCATCTAATTTGTCCAGATATAATTGTTTCTGTTATTAAAGCTGAAAATTACGTCAGTATATCCTACTAAGTACTTGTATGCCTAATTATTAAAAATACCATATAAGATCATGACAGGGGCTTTCAACTATTGGCATACAGTGTAGGCCCTGCACTCACCCATACTCCATGTGACCGCCTGGAGTGGCGTAATATCCTGCTCCAAGACAACTCTTCCGTACACCTAGAATAACACAGTTTGGATGTTTTTGGCTAGTAATAAACACGGTGATTCCAATCTTAGGTCTTTCCATGACAAACAATACAGCTCAGTTCACTTCGGTTGCCACAATATACATATATATATATTTTTCATTTTCTTGTTTGCTGTTGTTCGTTTGTTTGGGATATCTAGCCGTGGAAACAGGGCCAAGCAGGCTGTCCGGACCTTCCGATTTTTTTTTGTCGCTCTAATCTCTCAGCAATAAATCGAATGTGATTCTTAGCACCGGTGAGTATAGACCCTGCTTCTCCTCAGTGTACCTTCAGATTCACTAAAGCGTCTCAGGTTGCTGTGGACTGTATGGAGCAAAAGTGACTATATAGAGGAAATGATCGGATGACCGCACCTTGTCTCATTGATATTACCAAGCAGAGCAGCCCAATAGTCTACCGTCCAATTAGCAGGTAAACAGTTCTTCAAACCCTGCTGAAGACCAATAATTCTCACACTATTAATCGCGTCTTAAAGCAATCTACACTGACCAGACAAGTGCCGACGTTTACCGAATAAGACTGAACATGTACAGTTTCCAAGATTAACTGAATTTTCCGTGTTAGGTGATACGAGTGAATCTCCAAGACCCGTGTGAGTGTAGGGTGGGTGTAGTAGCGTTAGGTGGATAGGAGCCTATGCCCTGGGAATTTGAACTATTTAGGCCTAAAGCACCCTTCCAACCCTAGCCCTTCACCCTTATTTCATTCGAATTTTCACCTACTGGAAGTTGTGTTTCGCTACCGCGACCCACAACTTCAAGTGGGTGAAAATACTCTTATATATGTTTAGTATGTGACCCAACATTTGCAAATATTTATGTTTAAACGTACATTTCATTCCCAACAACTCATCCTGGCAACAGAGGTAGTTTCCACGCTACTACGCTACGTAGTGTCGAGACTATATCTGCTGTCAAGATACAATAACTGTGATTAAATCTACAAATAAAACAGAATAAAACGATTTTAGTGGTGCGTTGCGGCGAGCCCGGGGTTTTGAGGGCTTGCCCCCAAGATTTTTTTGTAAATTTAAGCCAATTTAAGGGATTTTTTAAAGTATTTGCCAAAAAATAAGGGGGGGGGCTCCTGCGCCCCCCCCCCGGATCCGCCACTGTGGGAGAGGCACCTACAGAGTTTATTTTGAATATCATAATACTGATGTTTTAGAAAATGCATAACGATGTTTAAAAAAAAAGTTTTTCTGAAAGGGGGCAGGACTGCCTGAAACCCCCACTGTATCGAACACTGTTGATGTATTCGGAGCTGTCGACTATACATCTAACAGTTGATGCTCTGAACAAATATACTACATTTTCTTTGAAAACACTTTTCTACGAGCAGTATAATTACTCGCATTAATAAATTGGAACTATTTTGCTGAATAAAACACAACAACTAAAAATCATTGTTTCCCGTGTAGAACGGACTAGAGTGATTACTACTCTGACTATCGAGTTACCTTAAGGTCGGTAGTTTGAGTCCCGCCAGTTTCAACACTGTTAAAATGTTTTCCCCCCGTTGCTCATTGGTCCCACCTTCCCTCTAGTTTGTAATTGGTGGTACTAGAACTGAGTCTGTTGTAGTCATTTAGTGCTATGAGCCCCACACCGGTACGTCACTTTCCCTCCGGCCAAAACAAATTAAACAATCTTAACATATATACGACCTCATACGTCCTCATGAAGGTACTCACTTCCATTCCAGCAAAAAATCTGCTTTCACCTAAAAAATGAACCTCAACCACATAGCCTCTCGACAATAATATTTACAATGAATATTTTAAACCAATTTATTTGCAAGACTATCTTCATACACATGGTCATGTCATACGTAATAAGGTATGCCACTTCAAACAAAACAAAACTGAACAAACCCACGAAACGAACTGGACTATATATTTTTATCTTTAGACACATGTTATGGTCCGTGATGTACTTTCTACATTTGCACATCATTGTCAGAAAACACGAACAAATCCATATTTTCCGGTGTACATAAGTGAGATACTACAACTGAATGATCAGAAGCACACGAAAAGGAAGTATTGAAAGACAGAGAATATATTCTTAAAAATGTGTTCACTATAGTGACTTTTATGGAGAATTGTGTGATGAAGTGAAGTGTGAAAATAATTATAATCCTAGAAAATATGTGATAAAAGAAAAAAAATATCACTTAATAGAGATCTATATGTGCTGATTTATACACGTACGAATTAGACAATTTGAAATATGATCAGTAAATCTATATAGCCTACCCCCATCTATTTTGAAAGATGGCTGCCAGTGTACGGACAGATTTAAGAATTTGTGCAAATCCGTCAATTTTAGCTCAATTTTCTTTTTTTTAATACATCATTTCAACTAGTTTTATGGTTTGTGAGCTCATCTAAATCACTCCCAGACAATGTTGAGCAATATTTAACACCTTAACATGAGAGTTTTCATTGGCAACAAATGTGTAATTGGTGAACCACTTGGCCCATAAAATTTTACAGCTGTTTTCCAGGTGTGACATTGATTTGTGTTGGACAGATCATTTGATGATATATTACATGTAAGTGTGATGTTTCCTGTGTGAACCACTTATTGTCAGTGTATCCGCCTGGTAATAATGTCACCATACACATACTGGATCACAAACACTATCAGTGATACATGTAACGTAAACGAATATACACAGGTGCTTTAATGCACTGGTATGTCGACGTCAATCAATTGCCGCTAGAAAGGTGGTGTATTTATAATGACAGTGTATATAGGGCTTTTCAAATGGAGAAAGATGGCTTTGGAAGAGAACTCATCAATGTTATATACTCTTTGAATTTATTGTTATTACTATTTGATTTACTGTATATGTGTCAAACGAGTTCACATTATTTAAGAATTACCACCAGAGCGCTGACTATTACAACATCGTCGATACCACCTGTCACACGAAAGTGCAAAAGTAAATCACATTTTTACATCCCGATTTACATAAGAAATAACAGGATGGTAGCAATCCATCAGCATGATGAAGTATTTTACCATATATGTCCCAGAAAAGAACAGTCAAGTCAAAGACACTTAACTGAGTCGTAGGTACAATACTAAAAGTAAACTAAAGAAAAATAACCACGAAGATACAGATACACCTAAAGTTACTGGATTGTACCAAATTTTGTAACGATCCATCAAGGTCAAACACACTAAACTAGGTCAAAGTAGTATAGAAAGTGGACCGAGGTAAAGAAACCACGAACAGCACATCTAGAGCTCCTGAGAATCATTGTACAATATTTGGTGATAGTTCATTAAACCAATAGTTTCAAAGTTATGCCAAGGACAAGAGCGCAACATATTTAAGTACAGTAGCTCAAAAAGGTACATCTAGAGCCCCTAAGGACCATATGCACTAAATTGGGTAATAATCTATCAAGTATTCTCTACCAATAGACCCGTATCTAGGACCTTTATCACACAATATCCCTATAGACACCCTATAGTCATTATATCTAAATACACCACCTTTCCAGCAGCAATTGATTGACATACCAGTGCATGCATTAAAGCACATGTATATTCGTAAGTTACATGCATTGCTGATAATGTTTGTGATCAAGTATGTGTATGGTGACATTATTACCAGGAAATGCATTCAAATAATAGTTTTCATTCAGACAAAAATTATACTCGCTGTCCCCCAAATGAGGACTGTAGGCAAGCAGTGACATATCACCTACATGCAATCCCATGGCACTTACATCAGAAATACATAACATTGTTATGCAGTTCTGCTCATATGCAGTATATCTTCAAATGATCTTTCCAACCTTCCCTAAGCCAGCGATGTGATCAGAATGTGATAAACAGAGTAAGTTTTTGGCTAGTAGGCCAATTAAAAACCATGAAACAAGCCATAAAACTAGTTAAAATGATGTATTACAATTTCTTCAATCTGCCCATACACTGGCAGCAATCTTGGACGCCATCTTGAATAACTAAAAATACTAATTAATTGACCAATAAGCGTGCTTTTAATATAGCTATATTACTGAAACCAATATACATCACCAATAAAGATCGCAGGGTCTTTCGCTAAAAAGCCTCTTGGGATAAAAGGGTTAATTTTAAATTGCTGGGGATAGTCTGTATAGCTTTACTGACCACGAAACTATTTGAAATGGTGTAGGGCCTATTACAAAAGAAAATCGAGCTAAAATCGATCATTTTACGCTATTTATCAAATATGACTATACGCTGGTGGCCATCTTGGACGCTATCTTGTATAACTAAAAATACTACTTAATTGACCAATAAGCGTGCTTTTAATATATCTATATTACTGAAACCAATATCACCATTAATACTTAATTAATTGATTATAAATAAAAATGTTTTCCCAATAAATATCTCAGGGGCGTTCGCTAAAAAGCCTCTTGGGATAAAAGGGTTAAATATGTTTTCGAAATTGCTGGGGATAGTCTATATAGCTTTACTGACCACGAAACTATTTGAAATGGTGTATTACAATAGAAATTCGAGCTAAAATCGATCATTTTACGCTATTTATCAAATATATACGCTGGCGGACATCTTGGACGCCATCTTGAATATGTCAGAGTGCTTGAGGAGGATTTTCTAGAACGTTTACTATGTTAATTTAGATACCTCTAGGGTTCTTTCACAAAAAAATCAGCTTGTTACAAGCTCTCTAATTGTCTTCCTTTATGAAATATTGCTGAATCTAGGTCCCAAGTGGCGGCCATTTTGAAAACCAAGATGGCGGCCGAAATGTGGACGTACCAACTTGCTTCCATCAAAATTCCTGTGCAGCGATATCATAACTATTTGTGTGCCAAAATTCACAATTTTATCCAGAAGTGCACACCCAATTACCTAAGAGCCCCCACTAAATAGTTTGTTCGATTTAGTAGGCTGACTAACATTGATACATGCAGGTTTAGGCAGAAACAAAATTATGTTTTATTGAAAAGGTGAATGCCATGTTTTGAATCTGTACGTATACACATTGTAGATTATGACATGAAATAAAAATAAAATACCTACGATATTAAAAACAGGAAAATGCTTTGTAATTAAAGCATTCCCCAGATAAAACGTTCAAACAGTTTTGCTGAAGAGATCTATCTAGTACCTCATTGGAAGGGACTACTACAATGTTCAAGTATTATCTCTATTGGTCTGAATACATTTTCTGGCAGTTTATCCCAATCGAACCATTCCCATCCTGTAATTAAACAAAACAAAAATCAGTCAGTTCAAAATTAAAGCTCTATGAAACATAATGGTTATAAATAAATATGTCAATGTATGATGACCATTAAAAAGTGTGATTCGGTCTATATTTAATATTACCCTATATTATGTAAGGTCATAACTCTCGACATTAATATATGACTATCATAATATCATACTTTTAGGCAAATACACCTGAATTTAAACTCGCCTACATCTCTTATGAAATTCGCGTGATTAGTGTGGTGAAATGGTACATGTCAACGTATGTCAATTTCGCGTATTGCTTAGATAACTTAAATAACACAGGTTTGCAATATCCGCTCCTGCGCCCCCCCGGATCCGCCACTGTGGGAGAGGCACCTACAGAGTTTATTTTGAATATCATAATACTGATGTTTTAGAAAATGCATAACGATGTTTAAAAAAAAAGTTTTTCTGAAAGGGGGCAGGACTGCCTGAAACCCCCACTGTATCGAACACTGTTGATGTATTCGGAGCTGTCGACTATACATCTAACAGTTGATGCTCTGAACAAATATACTACATTTTCTTTGAAAACACTTTTCTACGAGCAGTATAATTACTCGCATTAATAAATTGGAACTATTTTGCTGAATAAAACACAACAACTAAAAATCATTGTTTCCCGTGTAGAACGGACTAGAGTGATTACTACTCTGACTATCGAGTTACCTTAAGGTCGGTAGTTTGAGTCCCGCCAGTTTCAACACTGTTAAAATGTTTTCCCCCCGTTGCTCATTGGTCCCACCTTCCCTCTAGTTTGTAATTGGTGGTACTAGAACTGAGTCTGTTGTAGTCATTTAGTGCTATGAGCCCCACACCGGTACGTCACTTTCCCTCCGGCCAAAACAAATTAAACAATCTTAACATATATACGACCTCATACGTCCTCATGAAGGTACTCACTTCCATTCCAGCAAAAAATCTGCTTTCACCTAAAAAATGAACCTCAACCACATAGCCTCTCGACAATAATATTTACAATGAATATTTTAAACCAATTTATTTGCAAGACTATCTTCATACACATGGTCATGTCATACGTAATAAGGTATGCCACTTCAAACAAAACAAAACTGAACAAACCCACGAAACGAACTGGACTATATATTTTTATCTTTAGACACATGTTATGGTCCGTGATGTACTTTCTACATTTGCACATCATTGTCAGAAAACACGAACAAATCCATATTTTCCGGTGTACATAAGTGAGATACTACAACTGAATGATCAGAAGCACACGAAAAGGAAGTATTGAAAGACAGAGAATATATTCTTAAAAATGTGTTCACTATAGTGACTTTTATGGAGAATTGTGTGATGAAGTGAAGTGTGAAAATAATTATAATCCTAGAAAATATGTGATAAAATAAAAAAAATATCACTTAATAGAGATCTATATGTGCTGATTTATACACGTACGAATTAGACAATTTGAAATATGATCAGTAAATCTATATAGCCTACCCCCATCTATTTTGAAAGATGGCTGCCAGTGTACGGACAGATTTAAGAATTTGTGCAAATCCGTCAATTTTAGCTCAATTTTCTTTTTTTTAATACATCATTTCAACTAGTTTTATGGTTTGTGAGCTCATCTAAATCACTCCCAGACAATGTTGAGCAATATTTAACACCTTAACATGAGAGTTTTCATTGGCAACAAATGTGTAATTGGTGAACCACTTGGCCCATAAAATTTTACAGCTGTTTTCCAGGTGTGACATTGATTTGTGTTGGACAGATCATTTGATGATATATTACATGTAAGTGTGATGTTTCCTGTGTGAACCACTTATTGTCAGTGTATCCGCCTGGTAATAATGTCACCATACACATACTGGATCACAAACACTATCAGTGATACATGTAACGTAAACGAATATACACAGGTGCTTTAATGCACTGGTATGTCGACGTCAATCAATTGCCGCTAGAAAGGTGGTGTATTTATAATGACAGTGTATATAGGGCTTTTCAAATGGAGAAAGATGGCTTTGGAAGATAACTCATCAATGTTATATACTCTTTGAATTTATTGTTATTACTATTTGATTTACTGTATATGTGTCAAACGAGTTCACATTATTTAAGAATTACCACCAGAGCGCTGACTATTACAACATCGTCGATACCACCTGTCACACGAAAGTGCAAAAGTAAATCACATTTTCACATCCCGATTTACATAAGAAATAACAGGATGGTAGCAATCCATCAGCATGATGAAGTATTTTACCATATATGTCCCAGAAAAGAACAGTCAAGTCAAAGACACTTAACTGAGTCGTAGGTACAATACTAAAAGTAAACTAAAGAAAAATAACCACGAAGATACAGATACACCTAGAGTTACTGGATTGTACCAAATTTTGTAACGATCCATCAAGGTCAAACACACTAAACTAGGTCAAAGTAGTATAGAAAGTGGACCGAGGTAAAGAAACCACGAACAGCACATCTAGAGCTCCTGAGAATCATTGTACAATATTTGGTGATAGTTCATTAAACCAATAGTTTCAAAGTTATGCCAAGGACAAGAGCGCAACATATTTAAGTACAGTAGCTCAAAAAGGTACATCTAGAGCCCCTAAGGACCATATGCACTAAATTGGGTAATAATCTATCAAGTATTCTCTACCAATAGACCCGTATCTAGGACCTTTATCACACAATATCCCTATAGACACCCTATAGTCATTATATCTAAATACACCACCTTTCCAGCAGCAATTGATTGACATACCAGTGCATGCATTAAAGCACATGTATATTCGTAAGTTACATGCATTGCTGATAATGTTTGTGATCAAGTATGTGTATGGTGACATTATTACCAGGAAATGCATTCAAATAATAGTTTTCATTCAGACAAAAATTATACTCGCTGTCCCCCAAATGAGGACTGTAGGCAAGCAGTGACATATCACCTACATGCAATCCCATGGCACTTACATCAGAAATACATAACATTGTTATGCAGTTCTGCTCATATGCAGTATATCTTCAAATGATCTTTCCAACCTTCCCTAAGCCAGCGATGTGATCAGAATGTGATAAACAGAGTAAGTTTTTGGCTAGTAGGCCAATTAAAAACCATGAAACAAGCCATAAAACTAGTTAAAATGATGTATTACAATTTCTTCAATCTGCCCATACACTGGCAGCAATCTTGGACGCCATCTTGAATAACTAAAAATACTAATTAATTGACCAATAAGCGTGCTTTTAATATAGCTATATTACTGAAACCAATATACATCACCAATAAAGATCGCAGGGTCTTTCGCTAAAAAGCCTCTTGGGATAAAAGGGTTAATTTTAAATTGCTGGGGATAGTCTGTATAGCTTTACTGACCACGAAACTATTTGAAATGGTGTAGGGCCTATTACAAAAGAAAATCGAGCTAAAATCGATCATTTTACGCTATTTATCAAATATGACTATACGCTGGTGGCCATCTTGGACGCTATCTTGTATAACTAAAAATACTACTTAATTGACCAATAAGCGTGCTTTTAATATATCTATATTACTGAAACCAATATCACCATTAATACTTAATTAATTGATTATAAATAAAAATGTTTTCCCAATAAATATCTCAGGGGCGTTCGCTAAAAAGCCTCTTGGGATAAAAGGGTTAAATATGTTTTCGAAATTGCTGGGGATAGTCTATATAGCTTTACTGACCACGAAACTATTTGAAATGGTGTATTACAATAGAAATTCGAGCTAAAATCGATCATTTTACGCTATTTATCAAATATATACGCTGGCGGACATCTTGGACGCCATCTTGAATATGTCAGAGTGCTTGAGGAGGATTTTCTAGAACGTTTACTATGTTAATTTAGATACCTCTAGGGTTCTTTCACAAAAAAATCAGCTTGTTACAAGCTCTCTAATTGTCTTCCTTTATGAAATATTGCTGAATCTAGGTCCCAAGTGGCGGCCATTTTGAAAACCAAGATGGCGGCCGAAATGTGAACGTACCAACTTGCTTCCATCAAAATTCCTGTGCAGCGATATCTTAACTATTTGTGTGCCAAAATTCACAATTTTATCCAGAAGTGCACACCCAATTACCTAAGAGCCCCCACTAAATAGTTTGTTCGATTTAGTAGGCTGACTAACATTGATACATGCAGGTTTAGGCAGAAACAAAATTATGTTTTATTGAAAAGGTGAATGCCATGTTTTGAATCTGTACGTATACACATTGTAGATTATGACATGAAATAAAAATAAAATACCTACGATATTAAAAACAGGAAAATGCTTTGTAATTAAAGCATTCCCCAGATAAAACGTTCAAACAGTTTTGCTGAAGAGATCTATCTAGTACCTCATTGGAAGGGACTACTACAATGTTCAAGTATTATCTCTATTGGTCTGAATACATTTTCTGGCAGTTTATCCCAATCGAACCATTCCCATCCTGTAATTAAACAAAACAAAAATCAGTCAGTTCAAAATTAAAGCTCTATGAAACATAATGGTTATAAATAAATATGTCAATGTATGATGACCATTAAAAAGTGTGATTCGGTCTATATTTAATATTACCCTATATTATGTAAGGTCATAACTCTCGACATTAATATATGACTATCATAATATCATACTTTTAGGCAAATACACCTGAATTTAAACTCGCCTACATCTCTTATGAAATTCGCGTGATTAGTGTGGTGAAATGGTACATGTCAACGTATGTCAATTTCGCGTATTGCTTAGATAACTTAAATAACACAGGTTTGCAATATCCAGATTTACCAATCGATGAACAAATTTACTTGTAAACCCACTTTACTTTTTGGAATGGAAATTATGTTTTTGTCAGACAAATTATTAAAGAAACTGGAATTTTCGCAGGGCTCTCCAATGAAGCGTTTCGGCTTAAACGGATTGCATATGTCAATTTTGAAATTTATATTAAGTTATATAGCCTACTGATCTTAGATGAGAATACAAAAATCTTCAAACAATTTAAAAACATTGAAAAAGACTTAACTATGGTTATTTCCAAGTCGTATACTGTCATGTAAACATAGCTGTGTGCAGAATACAACATTTTATACCACAAATACCCACCGTCTCAGACAGTGGTTTCAAAGCTACTTTAAAGGCACCGCCGTTAATTGTTTGTCTGCCCAACGCTGGGCCGACGACATTAACATGTGGCCCACTGCTGTGCTAACATTTAACCATCCTTTAGGGGTACACATAGTTTGTTTGAGTTGTCACTAGAAGATTAGAAACGGTTATACAAATTGCTAATACAAATCTAGAAAAAATGAAATCATGGTCTGCGGGATAAACTGCTTCAGATAATTCGAAACTACTGGAAGCTCTAAATACAGAAAAAGTGTGCGATGCCATAAATAATTTGACTATTTCTTTATGGGAACGAATGTTCGTGATTTATGTACGTATTTCCTGTCAAAATATGCATTCAATGGAGAATGTATTCCAGAGACACTGAAGGGTAGAGTGGGGAAATTAAAGCACTGTGCTGTCTTTCACTGAGCCCATATTGCACCGGAAGCCGCTGGACGTCATTGTTGACTCCCATAAATTTTAGTCCGGATATCGTAACTAGAGGCTCTAGTCTACTAGCCATATATTATTGAAATTATTGATAAAAGTGTAACATTTAACTTATAACTTTTATTGGTTTTCATGTACTATTTTATTGTATTCTACTAATATAGTTTTACAATTTTATTGCATGTTTAATCTTTTTATGTATTTACTCATGTAATGAGGGTTAAATTAATAAATGAATTAACAGGCTCATCTTGGTGTGTCTAGTATAGGGGGTGGGGTGGTAGGTCCTATCACACCTTCACTTTTATTTGGCTCCATATTAACAGACTCATCTCGTTGTGTTTAGTATAGGGGGTGGAGTGGTATCACACCTTCACATTTATGTGGCTCCATATTAACAGGCTCATATCGGTGTGTTTAGTATAGGGGGTGGGTGGTAGGCCCTATCACACCTTCACATTAATGTGGCTCCATATTAACAGGCTCATGTCGGTGTGTTTAGTATAGGGGGTGGGTGGTAGGCCCTATCACACCTTCACATTTATGTGGCTCCATATTAACAGGATCATCTCGGTGTGTTTAGTATGGGGGGGGGTGTGGTGGCATCACACCTTCACATTTATATGGCTCCATGTTAACAGGCTCATCTCGGTGTGTTTAGTATAGGGGGTGGAGTGATATCACACCTTCACATTTATGTGGCCCCATATTAACAGACTCATCTCGGTGTGTTTAGTATATGGGGTGGGGTGGTATCACACCTTCACATTTATGTGGCTCCATGTTAATAGGCTCATCTCGGTGTGTTTAGTATAGGGGGTGGAGTGGTATAACACCTTTACATTTATATGGCTCTATATTAACAGGCTTATCTCGGTGTGTTTAGTATAGGGGGTGGGGTGGCATCACACCTTCACATTTATGTGGCTCCATATTAACAGGCTCATCTCAGTGTTGTTAGTATAGGGGGTGGGGTGGTATCACACCTTCACATTTATGTGGCTCCATATTAACAGACTCATCTCGGTGTGCTTAGTATAGGGGGTGGGGTGGTATCACACCTTCACATTTATGTGGCTCCATATTAACAGGCTCATCTCAGTGTGTTTAGTATAGGGGTTGGGGTGGTATCACACCTTCACATTTATGTGGCTCCATATTAACAGGCTCATCTCGGTGTGTTTCGTCAATCTCGCCCTGTGTGACAATGATGACGTAATGGTATTTTTCAGAGCCCCATACTGCATTCACCAAATCTGTCTGCTTTAAGTTCTTCAGCTTTAAACCGGTCTCCTCCAGAACTTCCCTGGCTGCTGCCTCCAGGAACTCTTCTCTGTAGTGAGTACATGCAGATAAGATATAAGATAAGTTTTATTTCAAGTTGCACATAGTGAAAATATAACAAGTGACATGTGAAATTACAACACATAGTAAAAAATATAACAAGTGACATGTGAAATAAGAAGAAAGATAACAATTAAAACAAGCAGGTTGGCTGGGCCGAAGTTAAAACCAAATTAAAGTAGATTAGAGATTATATAAAAACATGATAAAGGGAAATAAATTACATGATTAACAGTTACATAAAACTTTTGGAACTTATTTATAATTAAATATCTGTATGCAGATCATTTATCAAGGGACCTACATCTACTACACTCCACATTGAATAGAAAAATATACTCGCAGGCCATCTCTGAAGGTTTTGAGGTCTCTGGTTATCCTCAATGCCTCTGGCTAAGGACCAAAAAAGGAAAAATAATTTACTCCATGTCGCACCCTCTTCATTAGAGGAATTTTCAGTGTATTTTCACATTTGCTTAACTTGTGTGTGCGACAACGCTGTTCAATCAGTTCCTGGGGGTAGGTCGGTGCTAAATCAATAAGAATTTTGAAAGTCCGAATTGCGATGTTCATTTGTCTCCCAACTTTCAGAGATGACAATCAAGCTTTATTCAGAAGGGATTCATGTGAGGTATGGTTGGAAAAACACACCTTAGAGCCCTCTCCTGAAGCATTTGAAGCATTGCAGTGATACCAGACGGCTGGAAGGTACACCGCTGGCAATCCACCCAATGATTATAACCAGATACGTGGAGCCTGCAGCTTCTCTTGGATGATCGCTGTAGAATAGTAATTCCGTGTCATGCTGTACATACAACAGACGGAACAGCTCCCTGATGACCTGCCTGAAGTGGAGACACTAGCAACCATTCCAGTACTCCAGCTCCAAATTCCCGAGGATATTTTTTAGTGGTTCATTTTTGCCGGGTGAAAGTTTATTTCCTATATTTTTCTATTTATAAGTGTGCAAGTCTGTGGAGCCCAGTCGTTAGCCAGAATAATCTCCATGGAAGTCCTTGGGCCATGCATTCCGTTCCGTTAACTACAATCTCTAGCTGTAAATATAGCATCCTTTTGAATATGAAAGGGTGTAGCTACCATTTTGTAAGGTGGCATATACACCCTTTCATATCCAAGGGGACGATAAGTGTTCATAGGTCTGGGGATCCCAGTCATTAGACAGAGTGAACTCTGGAGTCATGACATCGCTAGGCTCCATATATTTTCAGACTTCTCGTTGTATATTTCGTCCTGTTTCCCGTCGCCTGGCACCCACTCAGATTGCATTTGCCCATATCTATAATATGTTTGATTCTGTGTTATTCTAAGGATATTTTTCAGTGTTTTTTTTCTGTCGAGTGAAAGCTTACTTGCCAATTTTTTCGTGGAGATAAAATTGATCAGCAACAATATATTACTATAAGCGGGATGATTAAGATGCATTATGTCTCTTGCATAGATCAGTGTAGTAAAATTAACTGAAGATATGAATTATAGACCTGTTCTAATTCTCTGATATAAATGTATGCTCATTTCTCAACTCAAGCGATGACAGTTGTTTTAAGATGTATCACTCACCCATACTCCATGTGACCGCCTGGTGGGGCATAGTATCCTTCTCCAAGACAACCTTTGCGCACACCTAGAATAACACAGTTTGGATGTTTTGGGCTGGTAATAAAAACGGCAATTCCAATTTTTGGTCTTTCCATGTTAAACAAATCCTTCTTTTTTACTGCTTAGCTTAATCTTAATATTCGCCTGGATATCTTCGGACACGTTTAGTTAGCTGCACCTATGTAGTGCGTTGAAATATCGGGAGTCAAGATATTTACTTTACAGAGGTGCGCGCAATCAGCACATTTGATAGGTTTATAGGTTGAAGGATGGATATATGGGCAAATTAAAACTGTGTCTTAGCACAACAAGAACCAGATGTTCACCCAATGTTGATTTAATTTTGAGCCAGCGCGGAACGAATCAATGTGCATTAATTAAACTTGTTGTATATATGGGCCTAAGATAGATAAGATACTATAGATTGTATTTGAAATTGGCATCAATCAATGCAACCATAAACATTAATATTACATAGTATTTTTGTCACATTTCGTAAGCATATATTGTGAAAAATACTTTTTAATGTTACCTATACTTCATACCATATTGAAATTTCCTATTGATAAAACAAAACTATTATATGTCACAGCTTCCTTACTAAAGTACTAGTACATTTTCTTTTGTTATTAGAATAATAATTATTTGAATGATAACCTACATGATTGATAGGGTTATTGAGCCATGCATGTCATTGAGCCTGCAATATGGTAGGTCACCCTCTCCCAGTTAATACCTATCATGACAGTTATTAACTCTAAACCACCTCCAGAGCTAGGTTAAATTTACGACCATTTCTGATACCAGATTAACTTAATTCCCTTTCCCGCAGCAACCTTTCATCGGATTAACATGTGGAATCAGATAATCGTTTGGGTTAAGCCCTTTCCTGCATAGTATCTTTATCCTAGACAGTCCTTCCTTACATCTAGAATAACACAGTAGCTTGAATGTTTTGGGCTGGTAGCAAAAACAGCAATTGCAATTTTTGGTCTCTCCATGTCAAACAAACCCTTCTTTTTCACTGCTTAGCTTAATCCTAATAATCGCCTGTAAGCACGTGCACCTTTCAGTAAGCTGATGCTATTATATGCAGTGCGTTAAAATATTGGGCGTCAAAATATGAAATAACAAAAAGCAGTACAGACAAACCGTATGACAGCAAAAGCGAGATATTAATGTCGATTTAATGTTGGGCGTTTGCACCGGATCGATGTGCTTATATATCTCAAATTGTGTGTCATGCGTATCAATTAGGGGGCCACCATTTAATATCGAGGGGGGGGGGGGGAGGGATATTGGTATGGACCAAAATATTTTTTTCAATATAATCCAGCCTAAGGTTATTTTTTTCCAGCTGTACGGTTAACAAATTATTTATTTCAACCACTTTTGGACGGACTTTCCTAAATTGCCAATGTATTTTTTATTAAGGATATATAATCTGATAATAACGTTATATTTTGTAATGTAAGAATCTGAATACCTCCAGAATCCTTATCATTTTATCGGCTGGTTTAGTATACCAAAACATGTAGGCTTGCCCAATATGCTCTAAATTATTTATTTCAAATAGGATCGACATCAAAGTATTTTTTTTACCTTCTTCCAGCCTTTAATTATTTATTTCAAAATATCCCTGCCCCTCCCCCCCTGGATATTAAATAGTGGCCCCCTTATAGTAATAAGATATGCTGAATATTACTATTGTCAAAATCTACATATTTCATTCTGAGATGGCTGAGGTATTGACTAAACTTGTTCAAGATAGATACGATAATTTTCC